>OW240913.1:44959150-45359858 GCA_933207985.1 Pelobates cultripes | reverse complement strand
CTGGCACAAAAGACTTTACCCGTACCATGTAATTGTGCTCTCTAATAAGGCACATTGCACTTTCAGCAGGGAATGATGGCTTCAGGATATTACTGCTGATATGTCACAGTTCTTTGTAATTAAAAGCCTGGGTTTGGTGGAAGGCTAAGCTGCATGCCTGAAAAGGATTGCTGGAGATTATTACACTGGATAGCGAGCAGTTTGATGGCTACGATTTTAAAGTAATGAAAATATATTCATGGAAGCTGTAGGAAACCATTGCAGGCTGACAATATATAACTTTGGGCATCCTGGTTTTTTAGCAACGCAGCTTGTGTATATGTGGATTGAGCTTATTTGCCCTGTATTTACTGCAAAGACAAAATGATAAACAAATTAGTTTTAAAGTTATTTATTTATTTTTCTGCTAATCCGCGCATACTTAAATATATTAACACAGCGCATACTTAAATATATTAAAACTATACTTACCCAGTCCTCGAGCTGATCGTGAACCTCCGAACATGCCGTGTACGAAATAACTGGTTGTGGGGCCCAAATCCAAGAATTCATATTTGGAGTGGATTGGTCAGCGTCAGTCCGACATTCCCGTTCATACACGTTCTGGGGTTGCAGGCATGATATGGACCAATCAAATCAAAGCTAACAATATTTAAACTCCTCTGGCCCCATTTACAGTACCCTATCGTGGTTTCTGTTCTCAGTACCCTTTAGTTAATTTTTTGTTACATTATTTCTGGTACTGACCTTGGCTTTGTTCCTGACCCTGAGTTTCTCTGTAACGCTTTCCTGACTTGTTTACCTGTTTTGCCTGACTCCGGCTGGTTCTTGTTTTCACTATCTCTCTGTTATCCTGACCTAGGCTTGTATTTGACCATGTTTCCTCTATATTGTACATTAAACCCGGCCATTCTAAGAACCTGGACTGAAACGTCTGTTACTGTTATACTAGACGCTTTGTGGTGGGTTTATTCCTCGTGAATTTGCAATATTGTGTTGATGTACCTTCACACAAATCGAGATTTAGAACAATCTCAGAAAGTCTTGAGATACCTACTCTCACAGAAAATTCTCCACTTTGAACTTTGTGGAACGCATGGCCATTTTATTGGGTTTGGGTTTGTTTGTTTTTTAACGAGTGGAATTAATCTGTTTAATTGAAGGATGGGTCTATTAGTGAGGTATATATTCTGTATTTTGTTCCTGTTTATTTTTTATCTCCTGAGGAAAGTCACTGGATGCGATGAAATGTGTAAAGGGCGTGACAGAGAACACAGATAAAAGGAAAAATATGATATCAACCACATCATTAGCAGCTAAAAACTGTTGAACCATTTGATTTTATGTCACAAAAGCAAAATTGGCAGTTGATTTTTATCAGTCGCTTTCAAATGTGTCTTTTTATAACTTATTAAGTGAAGCATTTATGTATTTTTCAATTTTGTGCATTTTTTGAACTATCTGATCTCAGGAGCTTTGTTTTACACTGAATTCTGTGTCACTAATTATTATTTGTATGTATTTTTTTTTTTTTTATGGTTTTACTTCTTTTTTTTTTTTTTTCTATTGATAGTCACATATGATGTTGGTTCTGGAGTGTTGTGTTGTTTCTGCTGATACTCCTGTTCTACAATTGACTACAGACTTCGTACACTACCTTTTGATGATTGATTTATTGTACTTCTCAATTGATGTGGATGAGTCTCAGTCTTGTTCTTCATCATGGTTTTCTCAATAAACCCAGATTTAAATCAAATGCACTACTCGTCCTCCGTATCTGTTAAAAGTTTGACGATATTGATAAAATGTGTACTGACCGCAACTTTGATTAGTGCTCACAGTCTCTCTCATTGCTGTCCAAATTCATATGGATAACAAAGTCATTATTTGTGTGAAACAAGAAGGGGTATGCCTGGTGTGCTGAGACAAGCATGGGTGCTATCAGTCTACCCAAAGAGTTTGACAAAAACTGTAATGACTGCATGCAAAGACATCTTGCACACTACCTTGCACAGTAATGACTACAAGAAGCTACAGTGGTTTTGGTGCTTAGCGTATCCTTTTAAATATGGGTAGTAAACAAAGTGTCCCTTTAATTGTGGGTAGTATACAGTTAGGTGTTATATGCTGTTGTCTGATATAGCATTGAACAAAAGTGGTTTTCATTTCATATCAAAATTACCATTTGTTGACCTGCCGCTCACCTTTTTATTACATGATTTTTGGCATCCGTGTCCTGTACCTGCCTGTTTACTGCTTTATGATAGATCTTTGTAATTAAGGCAATTATTAGTCACATGGTTCTACTGAAAGATTAAAGCTTAGTCATGCCTTTGTTTACATCAAAGCAGTGAGAACTGGTTAGTTTTGTCCATCACATTGTGTTGACCGGATGAAGTTTTTCTGTGTAAATAACATTTAGAAATAATGCACGTATACAAAGTGGCTCAGTCTCCTGCGCACAGGTTTTATTGTGCCGTAGATGTAAATGATGTTCAAAAGCAGTGCATTATGCATAAGGTAGACTAATATAACATGTGCATTGAATGCTCTATAGCAGAGCTTTATTTTAAAAGCTGGTATTCTGGTCTTTGAAGAAATAATAGAATGCTCATCTAAGCCACCTGACCAAACATTTCAAACAGACACTATAGCCTAGGCACCCAGACCACTTCATCTCATTGAAGTAGTCTGGGTGCAGTGTCCCTGTTACCTTAACCCCCCTGCAATGTAAAACGTTTTTTGAGAAAGTGCAATGAGTGTTAAGACTGCCTTTAGTGGCTTTTTGCTGTTTCACGCAATTTGACCCTGTGAAATGACGCTGGATGTCCTCATGTTGTGAATGTCTGAAAGCACGGATTCATTGCTTTCCTATGGGGAGGCCTAATGCGCGCGGAATTAATTTAAATTCTGTACAAAATTTATGTCTGCCATCAGCGCATGGCTGCATGGGGAAGGTTGATCTTCTCTCCCAGCCCCCCCTGCCACCCGCCGTTTTATGAAATGTATTTTTAAAAAATATATATTTAAATAAAGTCGTCCTCCGTCCGCTTGATGGTTCTGAGCACTTAAGTGTGCTTAGAGCCGGTGGGAAAGGACCAATTAAATGCTCCTCTTTTAGAAGCATTTGATTGGACCGCGCAAGGGAGGCTGTGACATCAGTCAAGGCGTGGAAAAGTGCACCAAGAGCTTCACCTTTTAGATATATTTACTCGTTTATAATGAGGTAAACCTAATTACAAATGCCTAATAGGCATTTAAATTGAATACATTTTTATTTTAAATAAAAATGTTTTAAAGGGTTGGAATTACCCTTTAAAGTTAATATCTGCTTCTTCCTATGCTTTGTGTGCCTAGCCTCCTTAGTCTGGCTTTTACGGTATTAAAGGTTTTCTTTGGTTTCTCCTGTCTGCAATGATTTCTCACATTTAGCAAATTTCATTCTGCCTTCTAATCCCTTAACTAAAAATCTAATCACACAAATGGATCCAGTAATCAGATTACTTAGTCACAGATTTATAGCTTGCTACTGCCAAAGGAATCAGAAAAGAAAACTAATTTGCTAAATGTTTTTGGGGGGGATAGATTTCAAGGTATAAATGCTTTACAGTCAGCAAGGATTTTTCATAGTGCAACAGCATCCTGGCAATTGTATTTATAGAGATCTAAGTGCTTAATGAAAGGCCTGGATCTACAGGTTTAACTTTCTCAGTAAAAAAAAAAGTCATCTGTACAAAAACACTTGACAGGGAAACAAACAAACACAGGGCTCGTCTCCAATGTTCTCTGCTTTTTTTTTTTTTTTTAGTTACCATGCCTGTCGCTACTTTTATCAAATATTGTCTGTTTACTAACCGCTAGATTTCACAAATAGTATCAAGGAGTTCTGGGTAGCAGCCCCTATTATTTTCTATGCGAGCCGCAACTTAGTAACTGGTTTCCAATCCTTAATCGTGAAGTTATAACGGGCACATATAGATGCTGTTTAAACAGATTTTATTGGAAAACCATACAGCATTTCTGCTGCCACTGGAGAATTTATCAAGTTTCTGTCTGATTTTATTCCCAATAAAATCTGCCTTAGCATGATCTATATGTGCACGGTCCCACAGGAAAGTTCAGCGCCTGCATGCAGAGCATGGAGACGCTGAACGTCAGTGCTGCAGGTTGTGCAGCACTGACCCAGGAAGCACCTCTAGTGGCTGTCTGAGTGACTGCCACTGGAAGTGTCCAAAGGGAGCAATGTAAACACTGCCTTTACTCCGAAATGAATCTATTATGCCTTTATGGCAGTGTAGCTGCCTGTAGCATATTATTGTTTACTAGAATTTCTCTTAATTCATTGCCTCCTACAAGAAGGAAATTTAGATTCATTTTTGCTGTTCCTTTTCTGACCTCCATGTTCGCTCTTTTCTTTTAGCTTTTTCCAGGATGGTTTGAAAGCTGTTGAAAGCCTGAAGCCCTCCATTGAGAAACTTTCAGTCGATCTACACACGGTGAGGAGTGTTATATTAATCCCCTGAAAACTGACACTTTTTATCATTTTAGAGTGGTTTCTATTAGAAGAATACTTAATATCATGATACAATTGATAATAAATATATATTTGTAATGTGATCTTTCTATATACACAGTTTCTGCGATTTGTTTGTAATTTAAATGCCTCCTGAGTTCCAATATATATAAAAGGAAGTGACCTAGCATTCTGGCATTAAGTGGGTAGTTTATGATAGGTTGACAGGCTTAAAAATCTGTGCATATCTAGGGTATGCCCTCTTAAAGGAACACTCACATTTGTGGCAGCTTATAAAAGTGCAGATTTCAATAGAAATTCCTTGTCCCATTATTAATATTTAAAATCATGTTTTTAATTAATTTATTTTTTAATAGTTATAATTTTTTGATAACTTGGAACTGCTGTAACTCTCTCCCCCCCCCCCCACCCTCCCGAAAAATAATGCATAATTAAATATATACAAGTTTTTATTTGTGGGTATAACTAGTAAATAGTGTTTTATTTATTTAAGGGGTGGTGGAGGCGGCAAACACGTGTTCCTTTTAACAATTGTATGTATATATTGATACCACAACCTAAATTGCTGTGTTTAAAACCAATTTCTCTAGATTTTGAAAATTGTTGTTGAGAGTTAGTTCTAATCAGCATAATTATTTCTTAGAATAGATCATACCTACTCTTGTCTGTCATAGGGGTGTGTTTAACAGAATAGCATGATGATGGTTTGTTTAACAGATGGTAATAATTGCGTTTGCTGGAAAATCCCTTTCATTATAAAATTACAAGTTAAAAAGATCTCATAGATGTATGTACACCTTTAGAATTAATCATCACACAGCATTATTTGCTACACCCAGAATTGCTCATTTTCTACCAGAAACAGGAAAGATGGCTAAATAGCAAAATGTTTCCAGTTTAGCTATTTGGCAAACAATTTGCAATTCCTTGTCCAAGTCTCAATATTTAAAATCGTGTTTAGTTTGAGTTTTGTGAGTTCAAATTACCAAGCTGGCAATATAGATAAATAAGAATGATTCCAGCGTGGCTATTTTGGACTTACTTTTCCAAGTTCCATTTTTTTTTCTGTTTATTGACTACAAACCCTTTGTGGGGGGCACATTGTTTAAAACAATTTAAACAAACTAGAAATAAACTAAGATCTTTTCAGGACATCTTATTAAACATGCTGCCGTTTCAGACATTTCTCCAGCGTTGCGCTGAAAATGTGTGTTTACAGAAACACTGAAATGAATCATGTTTAAACAGCTGTGAAACCGCATGTTACATGATGATGCAGCTTTCGTATTAATTGATTCCTTTTTTCCTGTATGCCTCTCACTGGTGTCTGAAGTTTCACTGCTGACCTTGCAGAAGTGGTAACACTACATTCCATTGGCAGGTTAACCAGCCTGGACTAGCAGAACGATAGTCTAAATTAGAGTTAAACCTACTGAAAATACTAATTGTACAATAAATATTTCTAAACAAGTGTAAGCAGACAACAAAAAGGAAAATCGGATCTCTACCAAATTTTGTGTGAGCAGAAAGTACATACCAATTAAAATAAATCAGAACATGTATTATTACATTTGTATTCAATTGAATAATAAAGGTTACGTTTTTTTTTTTTTTTTTAATTGGTAAGTCCTGTCTACTACTAAATAATTTTTTGTGGATGTCAGATTTTTATTTTTGCTGCTGTGGGTAATAATTAATGATAATCTGCCTTTGGCTAACCCAGGTTGAGGGGAGTCATGTCTGTTTTGTCTTAATTGCCTTGTCTAATTCTTGACAACTACTGCTTGTCCGTGTAAGTCAGGGGCAGGTTTAAATGGATACATAGTGTGAAGAATCACCCTCCACTCATTCGGTTCTCTCCCTCCCTGCTACTTTATTCATTGAATTTATTACCGTTATTGCTGGTTCATTCGTTACTTTCATTTCGTTAATTTCCCTTGTTCGGTAAAATAGTCAGTTTACCGAATGAGGACCACCCTGAGTAGCAATTAGAACTTAGACCTCTGAGTAACTGCACGAAAACCGCGAGTTAATGGACTGTTCCGAGGTGGCCGCCATTTCGGCATACGAACACATGGCGAGAACAATGGACAGTGGCCATCTTAACTCCTGAACGGCAGCCAACGGGACTTGTTTTCGGCATGGCACTCGACGAAAACCCGGTCCCCTTCTGGAAGTCCCATACGAACCACTTCTAAATACGGCAGAAGAACGGCGTTCAGGAGTTTGAAACGGACGAACGAGGGAAGCATTCTCCAATAACCAGATTGAAGATATCTACAGCGGTTTTCATGCAAATTTCATCTGAACGGAGACCGGCTCTTGCCACTGATTCTATGGAACTCTGAGTCGGCTACAATCTCGCGGCGAGCCGGTCAAACTTCCACACTGTATAACTCCAAAACTACCGAACGGATTTTCACGAATTTTGAATATGTTGCTCACATCACCCTCAGCTACCCAGGGATATGTAATATGTTATGTATAAAGTATATTTTTAAGAATTGTGAAATATTTTAACTTTTTCTGGCCAGTAGATAATTATTTGATATGCTGCTTAAATTCAATTATCTACCCTGGCCCAGAGGAGGAGTTATGTGTTTCATAAATTGAGCACCCTTGTTCCCATTAAATCAGTCTTGTTCCAGCATTAAGCCTTGGCTCATGTGTGGATTATTCGGCGATACCAGCAATATTTTACTCTGGGGATTATTTGGCAATTTTTACTTTATGGGAATAAGGGAACGATTGACGGAACATAGGATTATACCGTCACACATAGTCTCTGTGTGTAGCCCCTCTTTCTTCCCCTCAGACTGATACTATGCCTGTAGCTTGTTACTTCATTCACTCTCCCTTGATCACACAACCTATTCTTTCTCTTGTCTTTCTTTGTTCAATTATGCATGTGGATGATTCATGATGATTCATTCAAACCTCATGCACAATGTTCCTGAATGCATGTATCGCCATGGGTGTTCTGTTTAATTTTTACTTTACTTTACTCATGATATTGTCCTGTTTCAGACATGTGGTTCTTTTCTCTGTTTGTTTTATTATGAGCAAACCCAATAATGTTTCACTGCAGTTCTTGTAAAAGAGATAAATAGTACAATGACAATTGGCAGTGTAGAGATTTCTTTACAGTTAACTGTGTTGGCAGCTTAACTCTTCACAGTATGCCACGGTACACACAATTTATGATTAAATTAAAGTGCATACTATTTCTTCTGTAATGCTGCAAACTGTATAGATTTAAAATGTAATGCTCTTTTAAAATGTCCCTACTTCACCTCTCAGACTAGGTATATGCTAAGGATTGAGTGTCAATTGAAAGCAGGAGAACCCTCCTACAGGTTGGTCTTTTGCTCCCTGCCACAAAGCTGTTGCGAGCAGCACTTGCTGGTAGAATAGAGGAGCAATGATTGATGAGCAGTGAAATGGGTTAATAGAAAAATGTGAGACTGATGTGATGTGATAGGTTTGAGACTTACTATTAAATTAGTATAGACAGATCAGTGTTTGTCGTCAAGTCTCATTAGTTTTATAGATCTGTTCATGGCGCACTTTGTCTTTGAGATGGTTTGTGGAAGTAGGCCACTGTTATAGATGGACAAGATCGGTGTGTTTACAGAACTGTAATACCCATGGATTTCTGAAACAGATTCTGTCTGCAATGTTTGAGAAGAGATAAGTAAGACCTCCGTCTAATTTATCTTTGATAACCGATGTATTTACAGTTTTAAAGTGACACTTTAGGTACCAAAACCACAAAATCATAATATAGTGGTTTTGGTGCATAGATACTGTCCCTTTTTCCCTTTTTTCAGACCATGTAAAACATTGCTGTTTCTGAGTAACCGCATTCTTTGACAACCACTTCAGATGTGTTCTCGGACAAATGCAGACAGCCACTGGAAGCACTTCCTGCTTGAGACTTAATTTTCAAAGATCTTAACGTTCAGAATTTTCAAGCACAACATGATGATGCTGTCCAGTGCTGATCTATGAGATTGGTTTGGTGGATTACAGAGATTGTTGTCCATACGTTTTTGGTCTACAATGAGGTTTTTTTGAGAAGCATCTGCTCGGGCCATAGAACATCCATATTGATGATTTTATTACACGCAGATCATGCTACGACAATGAGGCTGTCTCTGCACTGGATTACAAATAAATGGGGTTTTTTTTAAACGTAAGTAATATTTGATAAGAACCATCGCTTAAGATGCCATATTTAGATATGCTTTTAATATGACAATCTTGCTGTTAAGTAGTGAATTTAAAAACATGCACCTTAAAAATGGTGCTGTTCCTAACCTTCCCAGACATCAAAGCATACTACTGGCATCGACTCTGCCCCAGCTCCTCAACTTAGTCCCACCACAATGGGTATGGTTAGAAAGACCGCCTTTGGCACCCTTGGACCTGCTCACCATACTAAGATTACCCCAAAAATGTAGAACTCACGGGCCGTTACTCCCAGCCCAGGAGCAGCTGATGGTGAGGATTTGGGACATGATAAGAATAAAGTTGGAGAGCTCCAATTCCCTGTCTACGGCTATGCCGATAAAAGCAATTATCTACTGTATACTGACATTTAGCGCGAAGCCATGGATAGACATGGGGTGGTCACACATCTATCCCACATATACTAACACAACAAACTAATGGAATTTGCCTCCCTTCAGTCCACATATCAATTACCCCAGGCATCACAATACTCTTATACTCAACTCATTCTTACATAAGTGCGACCAACCAAACCCCTCCCAAGAGGGGACCCCTCAGTTGGTGACGGGATAGGAACAAATGGCTATCAGGGGCGTGCTCCCATTGAAATGTAAACCGATCTCCTGGTGCTACCGGCTGCTCTGGTCCTCGATTCATTTTGCTGACTCGAAGCCGGCTGAGCAATGGTCCCAGGACCTACAGAGTAACATTCCCAAAGAGCAATGGGAAACAATAATTAACACACCTAAGAAACTAATTAGATCAGCCACACTACTAGACCAGCAGAAAAAGATGCTGTACAGATGGTACATGGTACCCACCAAAATACACCGCATATACCCCCAATCATCTCCTATGTGTTGATCCTACACATCTTACTGACCGCACAACGTGCAATAGCGAGATTGTGGAAGACAACCTCAGGTATCAGAGCTCGATAAAGAGATAGACACCCAACACATTTATGAGAATTACTACCGCGGTGTCTTCCCACTGTCAGCGTCAGCTGCTGGGGCCTGGGAGCTATGGTTCGCTTGGAGATCAGGTAACCCATAAATATACATGTTATTAGGCACTGGGAGGTACATATTAAGAGTATTGTGCGTAATTATTAAAGGCGCCCCCGGAAGGACTATCTCAAGTCACTGAAGGGGACCTCCTCTGAGACCAGCCGCAAGGCGAACTGCAGACGGTTGTTTATGATAACGATACCGAACATAGAGGCTGCTAGTGGCAATGGCACTGTAACTGTAACTTTTTCAAGCAATGTAACAACAATGTCACAGGTATCTGTACTAATGATGTTGTTGAGCGGAATTATTGATGTTTGCTAATAACAAATGTGACAGGCCCCCCCACCCCCTCTTATTTTTTTCCTTTCTGTACCCCCCATCACCTTACCTTTTGCACAAAACTCAATAAAAACTGATAAATATAAGAAAATTTAAAAAATGGTGCTGAACAACATTACTGTGCAATTCATACTTGCATTGTTTTTAATGCCTTTAAACCCTTCAAGACACATGACGTTAAAGGACTTTCATGATTTAATTAAACTTGCCTAACTACTTTTCATGAAAGAGTTAATGATTGTGTAAATAATACAGCCAAAGTTCGACCCCCCCTAAGCTTACTGCGCCATGATGCTTCCCTTTTAGGTACCTGGTCAATGTGTTAATAACCACGAATAGCAACCAACCATATGATGTGCCATTCTATATTTTGTTGCAGATCAAGCAGGTCCAAGATGAAGAAAGGAAACAGCTGAGTCAGCTTCGAGATATCCTAAAAACAGCGCTGCAAGTCGAACACAAGGAGGTGAGCATTGACCACTACTGCAGCATGAAATAAATACGTTAATCATTTCAGTATCACAAACCAGTTCTTTAAACTTGGCTTGTCATTGACATTCTGTACTAGGTATTAAAAGGTTGAAGAGCCTTGTCTGAACCTTTTGTGAAACACCGATCACTCAAAAGCCTGAAAACGTCACAAGCATCCAATCGGCTATTTTACACCTTACCCATCCTAACAAGACACGTTTTCAGTGTGTATATGTTTGTATTAACTTTGGGATCATAATTTGATTGTTTTTCGCAATCGATACCGTGATTCTGCGCTGAAAATGACGACCAGTCTCTCCGTAACCACCTGGTTTTACATGTGAATATAACCCTGCCGTGCAATAAGGCCACACAGCCCCCATTTTTAACATTGTTTTAGTAATTATTTATATGTACATGGTAGACACAAACAAGTACACTCTTATCCAGATCAGTGAATGTACTAAAGGATATGTAAGGACCAACAGATTGCTTTAACAAACAAGTAAATCGAAAAATGTGGGACTGATAAGATAGCTCTGAGTCTTGCTATTAAATTATTAGTGTAGTGAGATCAGTGTTTGTCTACCAATTCCTCATTAGTTTAAGAGATCTTCTTCTAATTAAAGTAAACATTTCTAACATTTATTAAATGGTGTATGTTGCATTGCAGAACTAAGTAGTAATTTATATCACAAATAAATCAGATAACAAAGTGTTCTGTAGGCCTTGATCTGTTCTTCAAATCGAGGTTGTTTGTCAGTGGCTCCCATCTGATTTGCTTGCAGGTTTAGAAGATTTAAATAACTAAATCAGCATCTTATTTTGGAGAAGTCGTAAATATAGAGTTTATAGGGGTCAGTTTAAAGGGTCAGTTCTGCATCGCTTGCATCGTGTAGTTTGGAGTAAGTTAATCCTTACTTGGAATATGATGACGTAACACATAACGTCATCCGCTACATTTTGGAAGTTATGGAATAGAGGGGATTGTGGTGCTAGCACAGCCTACACGTCAGGGAACAATGTAGCCTGAGGAAACATGTATTCTTGACAGAATATTGCTAGTGTGGCTGTTTAGATTGCCGTCCCTGTACTGGTTACACTGAAAATGTGGTTTTACTCACCTTTTCTTTCTCGACGGTTTGGTCTTGCTGCGGCTTGGCCCACCTGGCTTTGTCTCTATGGCTGAGACCATCAGGTTCTCTAAATCACATTGTGACATTAATTCTTTGAAAGAATTGAAGAAGCATTAAATTGGCTGTGTTCTAGGTAGCTTGTTTATTTAGAGACATTTTTAATATGATTTAAACTGCAATCTGCTGTGGCTTTCTATGCTGTAACTCAAGAATGTATTTTTTCTGTTATTTTTCCCTGAAATGCTCATACCTTTTGTGACCGAAGTCTAGAAGAGTAAGTGTTTTAATTATGTCGTCAATATGTCTTAGTGCATGTTTCACCTTGAAATCCACTGTTTGTGTTTTACATGCATGCAATCCTGACCTCCCTACTAGATTATGGATACTGTTTCTTACCTCAACATTCATTGAACAGGAGTTTTACCTGAAATTAAATTGAAAAGTAATGTGTTTACAGTTTGTAAAACAAACATTTTTCCTCACTCAGGACTGCAGGCATATACTTTAATATATCAAAGCAGGGGTCTTCATGATTGTGTGGTGAGGTGAATTGGACTGTCTATTTTACCTTTGTGGCATAAACAAGATCTTGACTAGATATAATCTTTGGGTTTTAACCATTCTTTGAAAATCAACAAGCAGTAATATCATTTGTTGCACATGGATAATGTGTGATATCTTGGTAAGGGGTACTTTAACTAATCTTTAAATTGTGGTGAACGGACAACAGTTAAATTTATGAAACGTTAGATGGGCAAAGTAGATGGCTTGGAGGCTTTTCCCAGCTCCTCTATTTTGGCCTCCATTTTGTATACAGGTTGTTATTATTTAAACAGAATTTTGGTGGCTGATTAATTACTTGAGCGTGTCTTTGTAATGGGACAATCTCTAACTGTGCCTCTTCTAAGTATGGTTAAAGTGACTCTGTTAACAAAAATAGTTTATTACAAAAATTCTGAATCTCTCTCTTTTTTAAATTTTTATTCCTGAGTGCTCCAGTTTTAAAAATACATGCGTGAAATCTCATAGAAGGGTAAACCGCAAATATCATGGGCAAAGTACAACAAAATGGCTGCTCACTGATGTAGAGATCCACCACCAGGAAGAAAATATGGGCAAGGGAGAGAGTTTAATCTTTAAGATACAGGGGTATAATGAATTGAAAACCAAAAGAAACAAAAATCACTTCAGGGCCATTATAGTTTCCACAGTAGTTTCCTCCACCCTCCACCCTCCACCCCCCATCCCTACTCTTTAATACGACCTCAAAATGTGATTTGTTTTTTTTATAATTTTTGAAATTCATTTATTTTTTTAAAATCATTTTGAAGGCTTGGAAGTACGGCTTTAAGCCACTCCTTCAATACCTCTGTATAAAAGCATACCGTGCGCACAGCTAGTCCTAGAGAATCATTGTATTCAATAATTCTCTATGACAGAATCATTGGTGAATTACGGTTAGTGCTGCGCATAAGCCTACAGTCCCCAATACTAGTCTATGAGGAGCATTCGATTGGACAGTCATCCTGGAGGCGTAACATCACGTGGGGAGAAGCATGTAGTAGCGCCAAGGTAGACCTGGCTCTGGAGAAAAGGTAAGTAGTTTTTTGTTTTGTTTTTTATTTTTTACATTATACTGCACCAGGTGGAGAAGCTATCTAGGTACCGGCATTGTATAGAGTTAGGAATACAGATTTGTATTCCTAACGCTGTAGAGTCCCTTTAAGCACAAACAAATTCAGAATAATGCGTTTCTGATCATATAGAAGCCAGAACCACAGCTCTCAGTAATAGGAATGAAACCAAGTTACTTTACTTTACATTAAAGGCCCACCTGTATTCTCCCATTTTCCAGTATATTTGAGATTCGTGAATAAACAGTAATGAGATATAGACTGTAGTCAATAGAGTAAGATTAGCTCATCTTGTTAAGGTATAATGAATAACTATCATTATACTGCAGATTTTACTGTGTACATCAGTTGTAAGACTCATCTGTTGTTTGATTGACGTATGCTTTAATGTTCAGTGATTATGCTAAGCGTCTTATTTTTACACATCTGACTGCTCAGCATGATTTCTGACTGACATTAGTGATCCTTTCCTCAGTGCAGTTTAAATGGCTGATTGGAAGGCAGTAAGACAATTACCAGCATTGATTAGCATTGCTCTGTCTCTTGCCATAATGAGGACCATTGAGGCAATGGATGCACAATATGCAGATTATTGAGCCCTGCAGCTGTCCCTTTGCATATTAAAGCAGGTGGCACTAGTTTAAAGAAGTGCGGGGTTTGAATGGTCTAGAACAGGTGGCAGCATTGGGAGGTAAATCTCTTGGCAAAATCTCTTGGTTTGCCAATAGTCACTATACGTGTAGACTGAAGCCCTGCAGTCAGATTGCTTAGCCTGCCTCTCTCTCACTATAAATCTGCATGTAAAACAGTTAAATTCTGCCTTTCATGGCAATAACCACATGAGATTAAAATGTCCCCCAGTGACAGCTTTAAGATTGTGTTACACTGAGATTTTCAAATGAAGCCAAGCAGCTGTGATCAAAACCCAAGAGAAACCAGATACACATAGATAAAAATCCACAGGAAATGACAGTCACCAGGGATCTAATGGAATCGTGAATACGAGACTTTACAACTTACCTGGGAGTGAAGGACACCTGGGTTCCATATCCACACTGGATGAGATTTGCATTATGGGTGTTTTTTTGTCTAATTCAACCTTGTGTTCATTAGACTAAATCATCTACCAGCAGGTAGGGATTGATTGTTGCACCGTATGAGATGCAGCGTATGCCAAAGCTGTGTCACAAAGCATTATTGGAGCTCACGAAACATAACATTCAATGTACCAGGTTTCAGATTTAACATAAAGCAAATTATGTACCCAGGAAATCTGCCTATGTATTCTGAATTCACAGCGATACAACATCACTGCATACTGGGGAGGTAATCTAAAAGCAAATGGAAATGTCAGCTTTTGGAAATGAAAATGTTTGAATTACTGTTGTAGGACTACTACTCCCATGATGTGATGTGTAGCCACTATTACAGCTTGCTGAGGATCATGGGAGTTCTAACAGCTGGGAATTTCTACATTTGATTACTTTGGAATTGGAGGTTATAAATATTGAAGTATTGTTTTAAAACCATCCCGTTTCGATTCTAGCTTCTCTTTCATCAGTGGATTATCAAGAACATTCAACGTAGCCTGTCTGACTTCCAGGGCTAATGTCTTTTTAAACCTGAAATGCATGTCTATCATTGTAAAGATACTTATCAATGACATAAGTTAGGGGGGTCCTCCGAGATCGACTGCACTGCCCTCAGGCACAATTGTGGAACATGAAATTGATCACACTTTGTCTGCACTACATAATGCGCGTTAATGTAAAAATCCAGTATATTGTTTCATAGAACTATCTGCTTATTTATTTATTAATGTTCTTGATGATGTATTACCAGCACTCTCTGAGCATGCTTAAAAGATACATCAGTATATCACATTATTTAATTAGGGCATTCGTTGCCCAAGGCTTATCAAGGAAAAGCCCACAGAGCCTTTTCATTGCTGTTCTCTAGAAGAAATCAGCTTCGTGTCTTTCATTGCCCATGTCTGGAAAAAAACAAACATTTTGTGACAGTGTACAGGCTTTTACAGTATCTATGCCTGACTTTCTGCCTGTCACATATAACCGCTTTCCCGTTAAATAGGATGGTCAGTTCCACATTGGCAGAAGGGGATTGGGTCCCAGAGAGTTTTATAGTGTATATAAGAATCAGGAGACATTTATAGCTATAGTACACATACATGCTATGAAAATCAGGTCACAAACAGAAGACTTTCTACATGTTTCTTCAACAACCCATTTAGTTTGAGATCTACCTACAATGTGTGGAGGTATAACCTAACCTGCCTGTAAATACTATTATCCTCATGAGTACAAAGGATTTTGTGTCAGAATTTTGTATTTAAAGAGTTATAATATGCATGGCAGCACGACATGTATCTCCCAGTATCCTTTCAGAATGGTTACTCACGAAAATCTGAATTCAAAGAGAATTTAATTTTAAGGTCAAAATAGCCAAAATGGAAAAATTCTCTGCCAGTTTAGCTACTCTGGCTTTAAATTTTAAATTCACTTTGAATTCTCACTTTAGTAAATAAATCTGACATAGTTACTGTCCTTCTCAACCTCTAAGAAGATTGCTGAGAATGACTTGCAGAATCATCATACCTGGGTTTGTTTTTGTTTTTTTAATTTAAATAATCATATTTAGATCAACAAACTTTCAGGAATTGCTTACTTTTTTTGTAATCAAAACCACATGAACCAACATTATACAAGACTACACAATTCACAATAATGCGTAGATTACAATGAATTAGAAACAAAATATAAAACCAGTGACTATTAAATCTGTAGGCTTCCTTAACTGGCTCTGCTCACATGGCTTAAACTGGCTTCTTGGTTGACGATATCATGTGATTTCAAATCCTGGTTCTTTCCTACAAACCTCTCAACACCTGTATTCTAAATGACTTGACATAACTTCCTAATTAGCACTTCAACCAATCTTGGTCCCTCTGATCTGCCCGTGACCTTCAACCATTCTCAGCTTGCACTTCTCTTCCGACTCTGCCAGGACTTCTCTAGGGATTCTGCATTATTATGCAATGCCATACCACACACTAAAAGATGTGCATCCTTTTTACAAAAATCACTAAAAATCAATATACGTGGAACAGGATATCAAAAAAGCACATCAAATTATTGAAACAATGCTTGTCCCTACAGCCATCTACATGTCTGATTTTAAACAATATTTCTTCCCTCTCTTTGCTCTGCCAAAACATTGTATTACTCTACACCTACCTGTATATGTTATAGCATTTCTATGAGTAATATGTATAGTTCCATGCAGAATAAATGCTTGGCAATCATTTTTCCTTCTAGATAAATTGTATTTAATATATTTGAGGGAATACTTTTGCGTAATAATACCATTCTTCATTTAGACTATAAGCTCATTGGAGCAGATCTCTAATTTTTTCCTGTCCTAATTGCCTATCTTTGTCATTTATTTGTATATTTCATTCACTCCTTATACACCAGTAATGACTAACCTTACCCTCTGCAACACAGAATATTTCCCATGATGAGAGTGGAATGTTAAACATGTTAGTTATCACTGCTGTGAGATGTACTGGGGAGCATAGAATGCTTTTGCGCGTCAAAAATTCTAATCCGTTATTTTACTTTTGATCTTTGTGTTCACTTATCAGGATTCACAGGTCCGCCAGAGTGCAGCCTACAGCTTACATCAACCTCAGGGCAACAAGGAGCATGGCACAGAGAGAAATGGCTACTTGTACAAGAAGAGTGATGGGTACAAATACTCTTTGCACAAGTTTTTTCTTTGCGTGTGTACATTATATCTGACACTAAGCCCCATTTTAAAATGATTCTTCCAGATTAAGAAAAGTTTGGCAGAAGAGGAAATGCTCTGTTAAACACGGTTATCTAACAATATCCCATGGCACAGTAAGTAGGCTTCTTGTTTTAATTGTTGATCTGGTCAGCGGGTTCTCATACATAAAACAGATTGTGCTTTGTTTTTAGCTAAAAAATAATTTAATTGACTTTAGTTTTTCCCATTTTTTTTTTATTTTGACACTTTTTGTCTTTTATCCACTACAAATATTTGCTGGATTTTACAGCTTAAAATCATGTTTGCTGTTGTTTTATCCTCACAACATTGCAAACCGTTGGCTGTGAGGATGTTCTTTTATATGGCTAATCTATGAGCTATTGTAATAAACTGTGTGCTCTGAATTTAGGCCAACATCCCCCCTGCAAAACTGAATCTGCTAACCTGCCAAGTAAAAACTAACCCAGAAGAGAAGAAGAATTTTGATCTCATCTCTCGTAAGTCAAATATTTTTGAATATGGATATACACTGAAGGCTGGCATTTAATAACTGGGTTGCCGTAGCTTGTCAGCGATGACTTATAGGTGTAAGTAGCTAAAAGTGTCTTAGTACCATAGTTAGGCTTCACTTTTGCAATATTATCAATAGGGATGGGGGAAATAATATTGCAGGACTTTTATACTCTTTATTTAACTCCTGGAGCGGAGTATATAGATTGATCTAGCAAAATGACACGTCAGAGTCCATTAAACAATACATTAAGGGTTATGTATGCATAATGGTGCAATCTGTAAAATTAAGCATTTTCTATTTGGTCATATTATTACTTTTGCACCTGTACAGTATGTATCTACGTGCTTTCATAGGCTTTATACGTGAGCATAAAATGGAGCACATTTTCACTTTTATTCTCTTATTCATAGCAGGTAACGCCAGAGAGTTGATAGTGGAGAATTAGATAACTTTTATATTTTGTCACAGCCACAAAAATGTGTATTTGGTAAAATTATCTTTAAATGTAAGCATAGACACTAATTGTGCTACAATTGCACCACTTTACTCCTAGAATGTACTTTAATGTGTAACTCCCAATGCATCCTATCTTTTACAGGGACTCGCAGATGATTGTCATAACATATACATTTATTTTCGAATCCAGCTCTTTTATTAGAAAGATTATAGTATCTGAGTTTGTTTACTGTGTCTGACAGCTTTTGTACATTTTCTAGTTGAATATTCTTGCGTTTCTCCTCCCAAACAAAAGTATCTGTTAAAGGGATTGCTGAGATCATTGTTATTATATAATGCACACAAAGAGAAAGTCAACTTTTAGTGTTTTCCTTCTGTACAGCCCTGTGTTAATTTTGTTGACTAACAAATTTAGTCCAATTTTAGTAATCTAAAACATTTAATATTATTAAATTACGACTAAAAAGACTATGACCAAAACTATATTGAAATTTGCCGCCGAAAATTAACACTTGTGGTAAGACACATAGGGGAGGAGCAGAGGAAATGAGACACATGGTGGGCTGAGGGAATGAGACATGTGAGTTGGCTGGGAGATTGAGACACATGGGGTATGCTGGGAGATTGAGACACATGGGGTGTGCTGGGGTATGCTGGGAGATTGAGACACCTGGGGTGTGCTGGGGGATTGAGACACATGGGGTGTGCTGGGGGATTGAGACACATGGGGTGCGCTGGGGATAAAGACACATGGGGTGCGCTGGGGGATTGACACATGGGGGGTGCTGGGGGATTGAGACACATGGGGCGCTGGGGGATTGAGAACCAAAGAGAAACAGAGGGGCTGCGGAAGGGGCAAAAGAGACAGAAGCCTTAAAGGATCACTATAGTGTCGGGGGGAAAAAAACCGTTTTCCTGACACTATGTCATCCTTGGGGGACCTTCACCCTCAGGGTCCCCCTCCTGTGGCGCTGAAGGGGTTAAAATGCCTTCAGCAGCTTACCTGAATCCAGCACCGGGCTCCCTCGCGCTGGTGACCTCTCCTCCCCTGCCGAGGTCAGCTCCCAAGTGGACGCCTCTAGCGGCTGTCAGGAAGACAGCCACTAGAGATTGGATTAACCCTGCTATGTAAACATAGCAGTTTCTCTGAAACTGCTATGTTTACATGTGAAGGATTGAAACCTGAGGGACCTGGCACCCAGACCACTTCATTGAGCTGAAGTGGTCTTGGTGACTATAGTGTCCCTTTAACTAACCTACTGGAGATTTAGTCGACTATAACTAGACTACAACTAAAACAATCCAGATGACTAAAATGCAACCAAAACTAAATTTATTTTTTTTTTTTTTTTTTTACTCAAAAGGCTATGACTGAAACTTAATAGAAATTTGCTGCCAAATTTAACACTGGTACAGTCTACAACCTTGTATTGATATTGATCTATACATGTGCTTATATTTTACAACAGATGATCGGACATATCATTTTCAAGCAGAAGATGAGCAAGAGTGTCAAATGTGAGTTTCTTGTATTGCTTTTTACCCTGATGTTACTTTTGATAACTTTGAATATTATTATGTACTGCTGATTCTTATGAAATGTAAGCTATGGGAATTCATGATGTACATATTATTTCAGGAAGTAAAACTCATTATTCTGTATAAGCTGTAGACTAACAGGATGTATAGTATTTGCTTACAGGACTCAATCCAGTACAGAGCCAGTGAAAATGGTGCCTAGTAATGTAGTACTCCTGCTGGTGTCAGGAATCGTGAAGGTATTAAACCTGGAATACACCAGTGCAGGATCTCTACGTGGCTGAGATAATACAATTTATATCCTTGAAGAAGGTTGAACAAGCTACCTACTCAGTGGCCTATAAAGGACTGGACTAACTATTCAAGTTATTGGGAGTCCTTAGGTGGCATTTCAGATGGTATAGGAACATATGTGGCACAAACGCGAGAATGCTACATAAGCAACAAGTAGACTTGTATATCAATTCAAAGACAATTTGATTATTGAAAGGCAAGTCTGTGAAGAGCTCTTTTCTCCATCTGGTGGTTTTCAGAGGAACTGTTACTTTTTGCTATCTACATTGTAATGTTGGTGATCAGATTCTGTTGCTGTGTGAAATGAGCCCATGTGTTTTACTGCCAAGTACATGTAAATCTTATACACATTCAAGGAGAGGGTTAATTATAGGAAGAAGTAAAACATTTCCATTTCCTCGTAGTGTATAAATCTTTCAACAGGGAGACACATCGTTTTCGACAAACTTACCCAGCCAGCATTGTTAAATCGCCACCGAGGATCCAGTAGGGCTAACAAATTCAACAGTTATTCAGGGCATTGATGGCCTTGAGGTTAACAGCAGTTGTGTTTGAAGGGTAATGTTTGAATACCTGGCTGCCTCCAACAGATTAACTATAGAATATTCTGTATTTAGATGGATGTCCGTGCTCCAGAACAGCAAAGAAGAGGCCTTAAACAATGCCTTCAAAGGAGACCACAGCACCGGAGAAAACAACATTGTCCAAGAACTCACCAAGGAGATTATATCAGACATCCAGAGAATGCCAGGGAACGACGTGTGCTGTGACTGCGGGGCATCAGGTAAATCTACCCAAAGATGAATCCGGTTATACCTTGATATCTAATAGAGCTGTTTTTTGTACTAATAGGGTAATGAGTCAGGACCTCAGGCAAATATCCAAAATACAGCTTGGATCTGTATATGTGTCTTCTTCCTCAAGCCTTGAGTATTTGCCTTGAGATCTTCAGAGAATTATAAGCTTTAAATTAGTCTTTTATTCAGACTCAGCCTTTCACTGCACTGGATTTTGTGCTGCTATGCCGTTTGGTTCCTTGGCTATTGCGTCTTTGTCCATAAGGAGGGTGCCAAGTTGTATTTTTGACCAGTAGTGCCTGTGTCAAAAATCCAGCTTGATGTCCCTCGAGATAGTCCTTTGATTTTATATTTGTATCCAGGTGGAAGATGTCGGTTGGACAAAGTTAATGAGATGGTAACTACCTCAAATACTATTTTTTACTACAAAGCAGTTAGATGAGCATTGTTATATTAACATTTACATAGTTTAAAAATATATATTTGTGCAATTTGAAAATATTACAATATGCTTGTACGAGAACAAGAAAAGTTATAGAAGACAATATAAAATACATAGGGTAAAACAGCTCCATGTATCAAAACTGTTGGCCTCAGATCAAGGTGTGAAACAAAAACATAGGGTAAAACAGGTAAAGCATATAATAAAACAGACTACAAATAAGTTAGTTCATTGTAAGCACCAAAGCTGTTCCTGCTACAAAACAAAGTTTGCAGACATATCAGTGATGTCTTTACACAAACGTATTACTAGGCTCCTAAATACTACTCACAATCCAATGCTTCGATTAGAGACTTATACAAAAATATAAATTAATATACAGCTAATGAAATCCCTGTTTACTAAATCTTCCCATTTTTTATTGAAATGTGGCTGTAAATTATTAAGGGATTTCCCCTTTAATTTAATTGTTAGGGGATTTTATCCATTTCCCTGGAAATCTGTCCTGTCCCGTGGCTCAAGTCCAAAACGATATTACTAAGGCCTCTTACTGCCTGTTACAGAGGAAGTTACAGCACTGTTAACATCACGCTTTCTGGAGAGCTAATTGAATTTCTAATTCTAATAGGAGCTGAGTGCAAAGCATTTAAACAGAAGGAGTTTTAGACTAACATTTCCATTATCCAGGGTCAGGGTTAAGTGGGAGAATTTGTGTATAAAAATATTACTTGGTAATAGTGTAATAAAATGCTTAACCTGATTATGTAACATGATGGCTGCTCATTTTGAATTTCCATATTTTTGTGTTTTATAAGTAATATAATAAATATAAAATCTATAAATTGACAATAAATTAATTTTAAAAAGTATTACATAAGTAAGTATCCTATTGGTATCCGGAGTAGGACAAGCAGTCTCTTTAAATGTTGATGGACTAGAATTCCCATGATCCCCTGAAAACTATAGGACGAGGTTATGACCAACTGGTGCGCAACCAGCCTAGAATATATTTCTGAAGAGGGTTTAAATCTGTCAATTGGCTTTTGTTCCTCTTGGATTCAGTCTGTGTGTTTTTAACATTTCCCAGAATACACGTTGGCGGTACATATAAATGTGATTAATGTATGGTACCAGCAAACCGGTAGAGAAGTTTTTTTTTAATTTTAAGATTGTCAATAATATTGCTACGTCTCTACATTGTAAGCTTGCTCCAGTAGGGTCCTCAATAACCACTTATTTCCTGTTAACATTTGTTATAATTGTTATATATATTCATTAATGTTTGTTATATATTTGATTAATAGAAATACAGAACAATAGAGTACGCCAAGGGTTGGGAATCAGAATAGCTTTAAGTAAAACAAATGAAATAAAACAAATTATACACTGTCCATATGATAGTATAAAATCATGTATATAAAAAGAACAAACAAAAAGTCCAGGATAAAATATAATAGCATGAATAAGTCTGTAAGGGTTTGCCTGTATCTTCAGGTTAGTATACCTTCCAAGTGTTCAGAATCCAGGAACATAAAAGAGAACAAAAAACTCCAATAGTGCAATATGTGTAAAATAAGATAAAAGCTTGAATAAAAAGAAATCCAAATGGCCTACTCACATGGCATAGAGCTAAAACCAGCTCTAGTATAAAGCGCTTGCAGTGGATTTGATCCCCCACTTCAGGGATATTGGTGGAAGATATTGACCAGCTCGTGTCTTATCAACAGGGTATATGTGAAAATAAAAACGTGCAAAGATAGTGTATAAAATATATTCAACCAGGAGTGAAAATACATAGGTTGTACTCACATTTACCTGAGCAGATAGTCCGCTCAGTGTAATCAGCATAGATGGTATAATCCCCACCTGGGATACTTGGTGAAGTCCTCACTGGAAAGATAAAAACTGAATCTCCTGCTCCCTCTCAGTCTCCCTGGGAGCAGGACAATCATTTTTTATCTTTATATAGGACATGACACTGAACTGTAAATTTTGGAGAACTTTTAAGAGAATTGCAGATATTAGTTAAAGTGTCCCAATAGGAATCTGCTCCATCTCTTCTTAAAATATTGTTTGAGGTTTTCCGGAGTGTGAGAGATCCTTTTAATTTTGATGCACTCTTCATGTTCTGTTTTCTCTAGAACCTACTTGGCTTTCAACAAATTTGGGCATATTAACCTGTATTGAGTGCTCAGGGATTCATCGGGAACTCGGAGTGCATTACTCCCGAATACAGTCGCTCACACTGGATGTCTTGGGGACCTCAGAACTTTTGGTAAGCTCATAGCTCACTCTGTATCTCAGTCCTTCGTAGCATGGCAGGCTCTTCAAGTAGTACTGCGCCTAAATCAATAAAATCTGGTGCCAAAAGTATTGGAATTCCACTCATTAAAATAAACTAACTGTAAATTCAAAGAACAACACCTGTGTTCCATTCTACAAAGGTTAATGCTTTGTTTGTCACTTACTAATATAGAGGACCAAATAATACTGAGCGCAGTTCCTCATGACGTGACATAGAGAAGCATATATGCATGCAAAATGTGGCTTCTTTTATTTTTTGTTTTATTAGATATAGACACATATATAATTTACTGGACACTCCCATTACTATCCATTAGACAATGTAGGTTAAGATGATGAGAATCCCACAGAGCTTGTCGCCATGACCATACATTTCATTAGTTATTGGAGCACTTCAATATCAAAGCAATAAAGTCCATTCACCAATTCAGTCTTTGCGTGCTCAGGGAAGTTGCCCCCACATCACATGGCTTTACTTTTTAGTAAAACGTGAAAAAGTCCCACAGTACTACTACTAAGATCTACAGGACAAAACACGTTAGATGTACTTTTATGGTGAAACTTCTTCAATAAAGCTGGTCCACTCAGCCTTAAATTTCTATCCAGCCTCAGTTGATTACTGAAATGTTGTTTTGTATTACTACCCATACCTTGCTTGTCCCTTTTTTTACAACTGTGCAATGCTTGTTGCATTTTACATGTGGATATGTTATTTTCAATGTTTTTGTTTCCATAGCTTGCCAAAAACATTGGTAACTCTGGATTTAATGAGATTATGGAGATCTGTCTACCTGTTGATGACTCGGTGAAACCTTCTCCTAGTAGTGATATGTAAGTTTTTTTGAAAGACTAGTAAGGATTATATTTATATAATTATACTATACTTCTTTCATCCTGTTGGATCTGCCATCCATAATGGAACCAGTTCTTCTCAATCAGTCCTGATTTGATTTTTGCTACTGAAAACCCATCGCATTGAACACTGCCTTTCTGTCGCCCATTCCTCATGACAATCACTTTGATTCCACCTAATTTCAAGGTTCCATTTGCCATTAAATGAGAATATAATCGTTTTTGTTTTATGTCGTATGAATGTTTTTGCATTTTTATATGATTTTTTTAGTAGTGTGTAGATTATATAGTCTGTTTGTGTTATCAATTTATTCTGTAATCCGTGTAACGCCTCCTCGATATAGGCATTATTTAAGAAATGCATGGTCTCCATTAATTGCAATATACATTTTTGTGGCCTAAAGCAATTTTGTTGATATAGTGCACATTGTTTTCAAAACATTATTTTGTCAGTTGAATACATACTCAAGAATTTCTATCGACAGAATTCTTAAAGTGACACTGCAGGCACCCAGACCACTTCTGCCCATTGGAGTGGTCTGGGTGCCAACTCCAACCACCCTTAACCCTGCAAGTGTAATTATTGCAGTTTTTATAAACTGCAATATTTACCTTGCAGGGTTAAGTCCTCCTCTAGTGGCTGTCGATGAGACAGCCACTAGAGGGACTTCCATGTTCTTGCATGAGGACCTCCAGCGTCGCCGGAATCCCCATAGGAAAGCATTGAATAATGTTTTTCTATGGGGAGGTCTAATGAGCGTGCACGCGGGGGAGGAGCGTGGTTGCTGGATTCAGGTTTTAACCCCTTCAGCAACATGGGATGGGGGGCAGGAGGGAGGGGGCACTGCAGGAAATGTTTTCCTGCCACTGGAGAGTCCCTTTAATGGTTCAAGTAAATTATGAGAGAAATTGGATCAGGTGCATAAAATTACACAGGTACCTTTGAATGTGCTTATTTTGGAACCTATGGGTTAGTCATTTGTTTCTGTGTCTTTGAACAAGGTTATAATTGTAACGGTACAAGCGGCATTGGTTCATTCCTCTGGCATCCTTTTTCGATGCAGACCACCACTTGCCACCATTCTGGCGTCATTTTGAACACAACACATTCCAGCGACATCATTCCACACATTCCTGCAACATCGCCCACACACCATTTGGTGTGGCAGAAACTACGCAAATCGGTCAATTCTTTCCTATGCCTATCCAAACTTTGCCATGTTGTGGTTTCCCTTGTGATGAATCTGAGAGCATGTTATAATTCTTGCACTGATTCCTGGTTATTTGACCTCTATTTGCCTTTGACTATTCTCTTTTTTGCAATCCTGGTCCAGGCTTGTATACTTGTTATTTCTATGATATTTTTTCCCAGACTGTGGCTTGTACATGACCATTCTGCTACCTGTATGTCTATATTTCATATCTATTTAGACTTGACCCAAGTCCTGTGTGTTAGGCCTGCTTGTATCTGTACAATAATGTTGAGTGTGAAATTCCAGATGGATCTGCACACTCTGCTAAAGTTCTCTGCATTTCATCCTCTGTGTTACTTAATATCCACTGCATTATCAGTGACGTTTGTATTGATGCAGATTTTTAACCATTTCAGGAATGCAAGAAAGGACTACATAACAGCAAAGTACATAGAAAGAAAGTACGCAAAGAAGAAATATATCGACAATTCATCAAAACTGCACGGTCTATGTGAAGCAGTCAAAGCAAGAGACATTTATTCACTGGTGCAGCTGCATTCCGATGGTGTAGACCTCACAGAAACCATTCCATTAGCTAATGGGCATGTGAGTGTACTGGCTTTTCAGTTCAATGTTTAACCAGAACCCTGTACAATTAAAAAAAGATTTAGCCTTTTTAAGGCCAGTAAAACAATTTTAAAATGTTCATACAAGTTCTGCATTAAGGGCACTCAACCAGTTTTGTCTATCTCTACATTGTTTAAACACGACACAGACATAATAATATAGTATATCCTTAAAGGAGACTGTTTGGGGGAAATCAAAGTGATTCCTTTCATTAGTAGGCTGAGCATCACAGGACCTTAAAGAAGGTATTTAAATCCTGCGCTGGTAGAATTCAAGATCCCTTCTCAAATTAGATTCTTTGCTATTTTTTCAGGGGCCCCTAAATCACTCACCAACACAATGCTATATGACGCATCCAGCATTTCCATAGATTATAATACTTTATCTTCTTTCTTTTTCATCTTGATCTTTGTGTGCTGGCATTTTCCCTATTTTAGGAACAAGGGGAGACGGCCCTTCACCTTGCAGTCCGATCTGTAGACCGCACTTCACTGCACATAGTAGATTTTCTGGTACAAAACAGGTAAAAAAATTCCCTATATTAACCTAGATTTTGTATCATTGCTAAGGTATATTATATGTAAATCCAAAACAAGCACCCGTCAGGAGCTCTGTGCAAGAGGGATCTGTGGTTCCCCAGAGTAGAATCAGAATACAATCCACAGGCTTTACAATGTAGGTGCTAATTTATGACGTTTCGTGGTACTCACAGGATGGCCTTAGACATTATTATTGGTTTTATTATTATTTATAAAGCGCCAGCAAACCCTACAGCACTCTACAATAGGTGGACTAACAGAGAAATATTTACAACAAGAAGAGTTGGACACACAGAAACAGGGAGGTTGAAGGACCTGCTCAAACGTGCTTACATTCTTGAGGGGCATGCAAAAACTGCATGATTAAGGCCATACAGGCTGGAACGTTGCATTTTTTGTTGTATTCGGAGTACCAATGAACGTAATTATTGAGCACCTACACTGTGAAGCCTGTGAATTGTACATTATATATAAACAAGAAAATAAACAATATTGATTGTAATGACTTGTAACTGATATGATGTATACAATGTTACTACCAGCTGTTGTTAACAAGCACCAATACAGTATTTTGACTGGAAAACCATTGCCCCCTTTCAGAGCTGTAATAACCACTGTTGTTTGATGTAGTTTCCATAGTAATTAACATAAAGGTACCTTGTTTGTTTGACATGTTTAGGCACTGTGCCGTAATACATTATTCGAGCACATGCAGAAAAGGAATTGGTTTGACATTACAATGTAGTGCCATTGTAGGTATTAAATGGTGTGATTTGTGCAGCTTGCTAATCTTGTCTTCATCCAAACAAAACAGGTTTGTTAAACCTGATATCTAATGACGTGTTTCGTGTGTTGTCCTACAGTGGTAACCTGGACAGACAGACTGCAAAAGGCAGCACAGCACTTCATTACTGCTGCTTAACGGACAACGCGGAGTGCCTTAAACTACTGCTAAGAGGAAAAGCTTCCATAGAAATTGGTATGAACTGCATATCATGTATTCTCTGCTTTCATGTTCAGTCACAGGGAACTCTTCAATTAGATGGGCACTTTTATATATAATGTTGATGACTAGTAGTAGTCTGACTACCCCATATGTTTGGGAAATGTGGTACACAAGCATCTGGGGTGCAAAGTTTAGCCATCATATATTTATATTTTTCTGGCATAGGGATATGTTCTGTATGTTGAGTTGTGTTACAAAAAGTGCTTTTTTAAAATTTATTTTTTGTTTGTTTACTTCACATGTTTTGCCCCTCTGATTAGATCCTCAGTGTTATGTGGGTATCTGATGGTATACCTAGTCCCTGTTACTTTATATAGTCTTGGTCCTCGGTGCTATTTGGGTATCTAATGGAATACCTAGGCCCTGTTACTTTATATAGTCTTGGTCCTTGGTGCTATAAGGGTATCTGATGGTATACCTAGGCCCTGTTACTTTATATAGTCTTGGTCCTCGGTGCTATAAGGGTATCTGATGGAATACCTAGGCCCTGTTACTTTATATAGTCTTGGTCCTCGGTGCTATTTGGGTATCTAATGGAATACCTAGGCCCTGTTACTTTATATAGTCTTGGTCCTTGGTGCTATAAGGGTATCTGATGGTATACCTAGGCCCTGTTACTTTATATAGTCTTGGTCCTCGGTGCTATAAGGGTATCTGATGGAATACCTAGGCCCTGTTACTTTATATAGTCTTGGTCCTCGGTGCTATAAGGGTATCTGATGGTATACCTAGGCCCTGTTACTTTAAGTAGTCTTGCTATGTGCCATTTTTCAGACAATTAATTATCCTTGGTTCACACGCAATAAAATGAAATGAGACTGTTAATGCTAAGTATGGGGAGCGTCCTGGGTTTTGTAATGCTAGTTGTTTTATTAATTTAATATTAATGCTGTGCTTTCTTCTTCTCTGGATGGCAGCCAATGAAGCAGGAGAAACTCCGATGGACATAGCCAAGCGACTGAAGCATACACAGTGTGAAGACTTGGTGCGTCGTCCTATTTGTTTATTTTTAATCTTTCATTATAGCTATAATCTAGTACAGTGTGCTTAGTTCTGTGTCACTGTAATACACTTGACTCATGTGAGGTTATCACAGGTGTCTATCTGTCTTTTTTACACCACAATATGTCTTCCTCATACTTTCATTGTTTTGCATTCTCTCTCCTCTCCCTCCTGGCTCTCTATTTCCTCACTCTATCTCCATTGTCTCGGACCCCTCTTTCTTCGCTCTCGGGCCCCTTTCTTTCCTCTCTCTCTTTTCTCATGCTGTCTCATTTTCTATTATGTCTTCACTTTCAAATGAGGAAAAGGAGGAGGGTAGATCCACACAGTCACAATAGCGTGTGAAGGTGTGGAATCTATCCTAAATGATGTCTACCCCAGAGCTACAAAATATGAGGTAACCCAAAAATATATAATTTAATAAAGGAGACCCTTGAGGTAAGGGGATCCTGGTGGTAGCTCTGAACACACAGAAAAACGTATATGTAGTTACCAGATGATAGTGGGAAAGGTGGAAACACAAATAAATGGGTAATAAAATGGTAAAGGTGGTAGGGAGTAGACAAAAGAAACCCTATCTACACCTTTAAACCATTTGAAGCTTTCTAACTATAGGGGAGGAATTACCCTTCCCCAAAGTACACAACAGCGAGTAACACAGAGAGAGAAAAGGGGAGGTAGAGGGCTCTAAATGCTCCTCTCAATATAGAAGGCAAAGACTCCTAAATCTCTAAGTACCCAAACTGAGCGGACTAATAAGAGCTGATAACCCAAAAGGAAAAAATGCCCACTCAAACTCAAACGTCAGGTGAACAGGTAGAAGTCCTACTTAACTAAATGACCGCAGGACTAGAGCTGCCTGACTTGAGCCACCTATATAAACTATTAAGCTACCTTAAACCAAACTTGCTAACTACCTAAGTGCTACCTAGTGAAAAGTAAATAAAAATAGAAAGCGCTCGACGCGCGTTTCAGCGTCAATACACACCGTCGTCAGGAGCTCCCCTATAGTTAGCAAGCTTCAAATGGTTTAAAGGTGTAGAAAGGGTTTCTTTTGTCTACTCCCTCCCACCTTTACCATTTGATTACCCATTTATGTATGTTTCCACCTTTCCCACTATTATCTGGTAACTACATATACATTTTTCTGTGTGTTCAGAGCTACCACCAGGATCCCCTTGTCTTCACTTTCACTTGCTTTCTTTTCTTCCTCTCTCTCACTCCTGTCTTCCTTTCTCTTCTCTCACATTCACTCTCTCTCCATCTCCCTCTCTCTCTTCATCTTGCCCCCCTCTCTCCTTTGTTTTGCCCCTTCTTCCTCCCCTGTCCTGGCCACTCTCTCTCACTCCCACCCCCTTGCTCTGCTCTCACTCTTTTGCTCTTTCCTCCCCCCTCCCCCGTCTTGCCCCTGCCCCCTCTCTCTTCTCTGTCTCATCCTCTCTCTCTCGACTCTCTCTTACTTACTTACTCACTCTTCTTTCTTGCTTTCGCCTCTCTTGCACTCTCTTTTGCCATAGGCATGTGCAGGGAATCTAGTTAAGGAAGCGAAAGCATATCACTCACTGAAATGTTATTTACATATCTGAGTTAATAATCGTTAGATTGCTGTATAGGAAATGGTTAGACTCATGTGATATCCACCAGTACGTGTTACAAATGAGTTACCGTTCCTTTTTAATCAGCTAAAAATGTTAGGTTTATAGTAGGCGACAGATATATAAATTAGCCGATATTTTAAATATAAGATTTGTTAATGCGAATCCAATACCTAGTCTTGCTGCTAGCTTGATTCATGAATATTCTATGTTGCCCACCAGGCATTCTTTGCAGGCTCTTTCTAGAGCAAAACTTCTTTGAATAGATCAAATAGGGATCTGTGTAAGGCACATATAAAAACATAACTTATTTGCTGTTTGCTGCCAAAGCAGAAACAATATTGACTTAACGACTTTATTTTTAAACTATCTGTTTATGCATATATTAATGTGTGGATGTGCAAGCTATTTGACAATTACAATGTATTGATAAAATGCTAAAAATGAGCCCTGTCTTGCAGACTAAGAGGGCACATTTACAAGTATCACAAGGGTCACACTAATCAGTCAAGGTGTTTTCATTAATCACTATTTTGTTTAGAGTAACCCTTGCTGGTTCCCAACCAATGAAAAAAAAAAAAAAAGATTAAGATTAAACTTGCCTCCATTGCAAGTTCTCTCTCAGCCCAGGAGGGAAGTCATTGGCCATTTTTTGCCATGCACTCAGTATATAAAGGTTCCAGGGAACTATTTCTCTATGTATTGGGAATACATCAGGTACTGCATGTAGCACACATGCACATGTTTATTAGTCCTGCTAACATGTCTTTCGTGCTATTCCCAAGCTCATGCAAGCATTGACGGGCAGATTTAATGCTCACGTCCACGTGGAGTATGAATGGAGGCTGCATAACATGAATCTGGATGAAAGCGATGATGATGTTGATGAAAAGATCCAGGTATGTTTCACTTTACATATTATCTGTATCAATTTAACATGACAAATGTGCAGTGTGAAGCCAGTGGCAAAAAAGGTGCTTCCAGTTGAGTTTGTTTTGGAAGATCAAATAGAAAGGATAATAATGTACACGTCCATGGAACATGGTACTACTCGTTCCATAAACATGTTTAAAAGCCAATATTTGTCAAGGTAAATACTTAGTATATTTATTCCAATAAACAGATATATTTAATGAGTATCACTGATGAGTTCTTCAGATTTACTGATGTTTTTTTTTTTTCAGAATTGCCTCCTTTTTTTTTTTTCTTTCTTAATAAGTATAGACTGTAATTCCGTAATTTAAAATGAATGTTACTTTGTTTAGGCAACATAATATAAAAACTCAGCTTTATTTGGTGATGATCTGTGTGTGCACAATGAGCATTTAAACTCTTTATGACAAACAATTAAGGCTTTCAGCGGCCGCTAGATTGATCTGCATATCGGAAGGGCAAGCAGACCTCATTGATGAGGCACACGAGTCCTTTGAAACAGAAAGATTTAGCACAAAATTGGGAACCTGTATAGATGAGAGTCAAGTTGTCTTACATTTGTCCTTAATTTTATTTTAAATGTTTTTTTATGGTGACTGATTGTGTGACTCACTGGAAGCAGGGTCCTCTAGAAGTCAATAACATGGTTCACAGTAACAGATTGTATGAGAGGCTGTTAAGTTATGCAATGACGCACTTACATACAGGACGTTTGGAAATGTTAATAGAATTCAGTGTGTCTTTCTGAGCTTCAAAATAATGTTCACTTATACCCTCACCTTCTATATTTCCAATCTATAGCACTGGTGTGTACATTGCAGGCACCTTATTGGTTTTATATATATTTTATTCTATGTGTTATGACAGTAAAACATGAACAGATGAGACATCGAACTATAAGTGGCCAAAGGATAGATCCTTTGATGTTTTGCCAGCCTGTAAGGCTGGAATGTAGTTCTGTAATAGCTTTTATGCATTACACTTATCATAAGGTGACACTAAACAGCTGCCTAGTGCCCAAGGTTTATACCGGGAACCCGGAGCCATGAATTTGCCTGAACCCATTAACAATCCCTTGGTGAAGAATGAAGGGGAACCCAAACTGGTAACCTGGAATATATTTTGAACATTTTCATTTTAACAAAAAGAATGTGTAAAAAACAGTGTGACTGAGTTGGACAAAGTCTAATCGTTTCTCCTGTGGAAAACATCCCACTCTGTTGCTCACACATATGTTTAGCTCAAATGTCATTAAGTAAAATATCCATGAGCAGATCAAGCCGATCCAAGTACAATGTCTACATTGCCAGGCAAGTTCTTTCTGCAAGAGACCTATAAAACCCCAGATTGGCTCCTTTTCATTTTGGTCTAACGTATCCTAGTTAGCTGGCAGTACTCCACCAGGACAGACTGGAAAACACAGGACTGCTCGGAGAATAGGGAGTTATAGCAGTGGTATCCAGTCTTCACAGTCACAATTATCTAACATTGCAAGTACAGCTCAGGACTTGAAGAAAATACCACTATAGAACATTGTATTACAATAAATAAACTGCAAAGGTTTGTGATGGTGTTTGCAATTACAATTACTTATATAGTGCCAACATATTCCGTGGCACTGTACAATGGGTACAATGAACCAGTTAATTGGTTGGTGTGTGATAACTTGCCTGCCCATAGCACATGGGATTAAACAGCAGCAGTAATCTGGTAAGTGATAATGAGGAGCTGAAGATCTGCAAATATATTAAGAGGATCTCATTACCTATTTAATCACTATTATTAAAAGGAAGTTCCCTGAATTATTAAATCAATCCAGTAAAGGATACTGACATTCTTTGAGCAGGTTTCTGAGTGAAGAGGTTAAACTGTGATTTCCATTAGAATGTGAAGCACCTCTTTAGCAGAATCGGATCATACTTTCCCTCTAACCAATAGGAATTAATTGTTTACATTTTTTTTTTTCTGCCATTCAAAAAGAAAAGAAAAACCAATTCATTATTCTTACTCATTTGTCCAATGCACAGCAGCCAAGCCCAAATCGCAAGGATGACCGACCTATCAGCTTCTACCAGATTGGACCAAACCCCATGCAGCCCAGTGTTGCATGCTTAGCGAGGGATGTAGCCAATGTTGCTAAGAACAAGCAAACGTTCATGCCCAGTCTGCTGCAGAATGATACCTACGGAGCGGTACTTAATAACAACAATTCCCCAGTAAATACAGTGCCTCCACCTACGACCAGCGCCCCTCCTTTACCCCCAAGGAACATTGGCAAAGGTAAGAAACCAAAAACTCCTCATTCTGCTTTATTTAACTCTGGTGTAGTTATTGACAGTCTATAACATGGTGTTCCACATAAAGGCTGATCAAACTAGTGGAGGATCAGGAAAAGACAATGTTACAAATCATTATTGAGTAAGCGGAGACCCATATGATTTTATAATGCACAACCATCCTCTCATGGGATAATAGTGATTTATATAAGTAAGGGCTCTTTGTCAGACTTGAAACACTTTGGAGCACTCTCTTTGATTTAGCTGTATTGGCAGGTGATAAACACACGTTACTGCTGCCAACCTACTAGTATTGATATTATTGACCTTAGAAGGATGGTAAGATGAGTTGAGCCTCAGAATCAGACCTGTGATCTTGAGGTACAAACATGCAGTGTAGGTGGAGTAATTTGAATCTAAATTAGTTAAATGGGAAATGTCATTCAATATCAATGGTGCCACCGTTAGGATCTCTGGGGTAAATTGCAGTGTACAGTAATGATTGCACTGAATCTTGCATATTGGCACAAAGGTTTGGAAAAACTTATTACAAAATGCTACCTGATTATGAAACACTAGAAGTGTATAAACTGAACAAAGCAGTGTAAAAACTTAACAAAGCATCTGAGAAACATTAATAGAAGTGAAATTATACTTTATTATTATCGCCATTTATATAGCGCCAACAGATTCCGTAGCGCTTTAATATTATGAGAGGGGGATTTAGCTATAGATAGGACAATTTACAGGAACGATAGGTTGGATAGGACCCTGCTCAAACAAGCTTACAGACTATAGGAGGTGGGGTGTAAAACACAATAGGACAGGAAATATCAATCAAATAAGGTGGGAGTGACGCAGAGCTGGAGGAGAGAGTAGAGTGCTGCTCTTTAGGAGAGAGCAAGAGACAGGTACATGAGGTAGAGGTTACTCTGGGAGGCCATAAGCTTTTCTAAAGAGATGGGTTTTAAGGCACTTCTTAAATGATTGAAGACTAGGGGAAAGTTTGATGGCAGTCGGCTGGTTATTCCATAGGAAGGGAGCTGCCCGCGAGAAGTCCTGCAAGCGTGAGTTGGCTGTACGGGTGGTATGGAGGTGGTCACGGGCTAGAATTGTTCAATGCTTTATAGGTATGGGTTAGCACTTTGAATTGACTCCTATAGGATACAGGAAGCCAGTGTAAGGACTGACAGAGAGGTGAGGTGTGAGAGGACCGACTATGGAGGAAAATCAGTCTGGCAGCAGCATATTCGAATCTGATGCAAATTAAGTTTTCTATATAGTGAATAGGAAGCTTTCGAGTCCATAGAGCAGATAAATAATTGAGAAAACGATTGCAGTGTTATTTTAAGCCACACCTTGTGGCATAAGATTAAAAGTGTTATGTAAGGTAAAATGAACTTTATCATTGACGGAGTCTTTTCCTGGTTTGGTAAGAACCTCTAGTGTGAGCAGCTTTTTTATTGTTGTTATTATTATCGTTAATGTATTGTTTTTGCATATCTTTAATACATTGTGAATACATAAAATACAAAATATTCCAGTTCCAGTCTGGAGTTTCTCTTAATGAATATACAGAGAAGAAAAACATAGGCAATTGCAAAATAAATAAATAAAATTTCATGTGCTCAGATATACAGTGATCAATGTAAAATATAATGGCAATACAAATGTGTTGTTTACAATCCTGTAAGTATTTACACTGTGAATTCTCAGGGATTGACCAGGGAAATGAACATTTTGAATCGAAGTAGTTCAAATACTCTGCTACAGTGAGGGGAAAAAAGTATTTGATCTCCTGCTGATTTTGAACGTTTGCCCACTGACAAAGAAATGATCAGTCTATAATTTTATTGGTAGGTGTATTTTAATAGTGAGAGACAGAATAACAAAAAAAAAATCCAGAAAAACGCATGTCAAAAAAGTTATAAAATGATTTGCATGTCAATGAGTGAAATAAGTATTTGATCCCCTATCAATCAGCAAGATTTATGGCTCCTAGATGTCGTTAATACAGGTAACGAGCTGAGATTAGGAGCATTCTCTTAAAGGGAGTGCTCCTAATCTCAGCTCGTGACCTGTATAAAAGACACCTGTCCACAGAAGCAATCAATCAATCAATCAGATTCCAAGCTCTCCACCATGGCCAAGACCAAAGAGCTGTCCAAGGATGTCAGGGACAAGATTGTAGACCTACACAAGGCTGGAATGGGCTACAAGACCATCGCCAAGCAGCTTGGTGAGAAGGTGACAACAGTTGGTGCGATTATTCACAAATGGATCTTGTTAAAGATCTCAAGGCAGCTGGGACCATAGTCACAAAGAAAACAAGTTGTAACACACTACACTGTGAGGGACTAAAATCCTGCAGCATCTTCACGGTCCCCCTGCTCAAGAAAGCACATGTACAGGCCCGTCCGAAGTTTGCCAATGAACATCTGAATGATTCAGAGTAGAACTCGGTGAAAGTGTTGTGGTCAGATGAGACCAATATCAAGCTCTTTGGCATCAATTCAACTTGCTGTGTTTAGAGGAGGAGGAATACTGCCTATGACCCCAAGAACACCATCCCCACCGTCAAACATGGAGGTGGAAACATTATGCTTTGGGGATGTTTTACTGTTAAGGAGAACTGCACAGCAGGGCCATGTACCGTCGAAACCCTGGGTGAGAACCTCCTTCCCTCAGCCAGGGCATTGAAAATGGGTCGTGGATGGGTATTCCAGCATGACAATGACCCAAAAACAATGCAACAAAGGAGTGGCTCAAGATGAAGACCATTAAGGTCCTGGGGTGGCCTAGCCAGTCTCCAGACCTTAATCCCATAGAAAATCTGTGCAAAGAGGACTGGGACAAAATCCTTCCTGAGATGTGTGCAAGCCTGGTGCAAACTACAAGAAACATCTGACCTGTGTGATTGCCAACAAGGGTTTTGCCACCAAGTACTAGGTCGAAGGGGTCAAATACTTATTTCACTCATTGACATGCAAATCAATTTATAACTTTTTTGAAATGCATTTTTCTGGATTTGTTTTTTTGTTATTCTGTCTCTCACTGTTAAAATACACCTACCATTAAAATTAGACTGATCATTTCTTTGTCAGTGGGCAAACGTTCAAAATCAGCAGGGGATCAAATACTTTCTCTCTTCCCCCCCCCCCCCACTGTATGAGTCCAGCTCAGCTATTATAGTCTAAAATTGGTTGTTTGCCGGTAATAACCTGTATATATTTTTGTGTATTTTGTGAAAGGAAAGACCCCCGAATAATAATAGTATGATTTTTAAAAAAATTTTTATTTACTTGCTTGTTTTTTCTTCCAATTTTCTCAGCTCGATTTCATTATATTTTGGAACGTGTGGAATTTGGACAGGCACATTTTGTGTATTTTCTGCATTTTTCAATGGTTAAAGCCTACCATCCAAATAGCCAAAATATACTGTGTGTGCTGTCCTTATTTCTGAGATATATTATTTTTATTGAGTTTAGTTTTTTATTTTTGTTTTTATTTTCTTAAATGGTATGTTCTGTTGTTCCATTTTGGGCTGGCTACAACGGGATGAAATATAGGGTTATCACAATTTGTTGCTGGGACTTTGAGACCACTGTTAATATGATTTCAAAACAAACCTAAATTCCACTAGGAGTTAGTCTCAAATAATTACAATGTCATCGTTAAATGACAATTGAAGGCCAACTATGCCATAATGGGATTGGGAATGTTATATTAGTCAAATAATTCATAAACAGATATGAGAAACTGATTCAATTTTTTTTATTATTATTGCTACTGTTTTTACATTAGTGCTTGACAGGGAGTGGTGACAAGGGCCCAAGGATTCCTAAATCAGCTCTATAAGGCTATGAGAATTGGCATTTATGGCAAAGTTACTGGCCCTCACTTCTTTGGTCTAAGCACCAGGCTTGAGGAGGGTAACACTTTATTCAGCATATGGAGAGTAGAGGGCTAAACAGCACTCACTATTTGTCTCTCTGTACCTTTCTAATCAGCTTATGGTCTCTTCTTACTAACTGCTGGTAGAATGTGCACGGACTACAATGTCTTACATCCTGCTTTTTCTGAACTGGCCTTTGCTTCCATTAATCCATTTCGAACTTCCTCATTTGATTGAATCATTTGTTTTTTTTGGTATTTAATGTTTGAGGTTACAGACACAATTCCCATGTATCCCACTCAATATTGATCCCTGCAAAGCAGTTTACTGCAAATCTATTGATGCAGACAGCCGGAATCTTTGTGATTTAATGCAAAATGTGTATCATCTCCAACACCCTGACATTGTATTCTCTGTCAGTAGAGGTCAGTTACTGTAACCTGTAATAACACATTTATAGTGACATGCCATAAAAGCGCCCATTTTCATTTCTGTAATAGAGGACCTGTCATGTTGTCAGACTGCAGCTTCAAAATAATCAGTGTCTGAGATCAGGAGATTAAATGTTCTGGACAGTTTTGCCTTGTGCCTTGGTTACATCCCTGCTGCTTGCAGATATATGGTAGACATTTAATAAATTAAATCTCATATTATCCCTGAACTTAGGAAGACTTCATTCCCTCACACCTGTACAGTCTGTCTCTGTATTACTTATAAAAGCTTTAAAAAAAAAAAAAGGAACGTCTGGGGTTTATTCAATAAAAGCTAACTGTAGTAAACTGAAAACCAGATTTTAAAATATAAGCATTTTAGCCAGATTTTTCAATCCAGTTTTGTTGCTGTTGACTATATAGTGCGTTAAACCTCAAAATGCTTAATGCATTGTATGAAAAGTGTAGGACTTGTAGGGACATGCAAGGCAGCACAGAATGTGATATTCCGGTTTTAGGCAGGTAAAATAATCAGGAATTGCAGTGAGACAATTCTGTCACTGAGAACAGCTCTCATGATGCCTATGTCTGGGTGAGTATATCTGTATGTAAGTAGGTGTTCTAGGTTTAAGAATGACATCTGACACGTCACCTCTGTTTATTTCACATTAATATGCAGGAAATACACAGGTTATGTATGTTTCCAAGCCAGACCAGGTAAATGGATCATGAGTGTGTGTGAATGGACATATAAAGTTTAAGCTTCTGCGTACCTTTGTGAATGAGATCTGACAATATCCAATACAGCTGTAACATACCTTGCCATTATGTGTTCCTTTTAAATGTAATTCAAATATGGAATGAGTGCATTCTCTGTCAGGAATCACACCTGGAACTATTTTCTCTCTTTCTTCCTCCTCTTTGTCCATTCTAGTCCATTCAACTATTTTTGGCAGTAGTATACACTCCTCTACTACACCAGCTTGGAAAGTTAATACAGCTGGACATGAATTTGGCAGCAGACAGAGGTCCTCATCTGATCCGCCAGCTATTCAGCCACCCGTGCCACCAATTCGTATAACTTCCTCCGCCACAAGTATGTGTCTTTTTGTTCCGGGGCATGCACTTAACAGCGCACACTACTCTAGAGATGTGACTGTGTATGATCTCGGCGTGCATGTCATCATGTGATCGCGGCACACTGATTTGTCATTTTTACTTTTTAAAATCAAGCTGGTTTGTTGATCCCTTTTCATATATTTTTACTATACATTATTCTTTATATGAAACATGCTGGTAGGGGAACTTTATTGAGTAAATCTGCTAACAATCCTATTTAAATCCACTGCGATGGTGCTACCCTGGAGCAGTAAACCCTATTGTGATTATAACCCTGCAAGGTTCTATGAGTTTGCTGTGACAATCAAATAATATCGACCATTAGACATGTGCTAATTTTTTTATAACTCTCACGAAATCACTTGGTTTATTCACCAACCTTTGCGTTGCCAGTTAAATTTACTTATTCCAAGATTGATAAAATGGGAAGCATTGAGTTTAGTAATAATATCTAAACCACAACAAGTATCTTATCTACATACTTGGAAAGATCTTTGTGTATACTTCTGGTAAAATGTTGTGCATTTCTTTATCTATCTAATGTCTGCATGGCATGCCTGGTGGGGACCAATTACTAAGTTTAGTAAGTTGTTAAATATGTGTGTTCTTGTTAATATATATGTTCTATATATTTTTAAATATGCAAAGGATATAATATATTATTTGCAAAATAGAAACTGTGAAATGTGCTTGCAGATCCTATTGTTCAATTATCTCGTCCTTGTTGGATTAGTGAATAAAAATAAGCTGTGTTACAGTGTATTTGTTATGAATGGTTAATACATGTTTATTCCAGTTATTGTTGCCATTCTGCATTGTTCTGTGCAGCCTCATGTTGTATGTGTTTATTACTGTAAATAAAGAACACCAGTCTCAACAGGAACTTTATATGGTGTCATTTCAGATCCTCCTCCGCCTCCAGTTGCAAAGACTGCCAGCGTCATAGAAGCATTAAACCAGCACTCTAAACAGAGCTCTGCGCCTCCCATACCCCAGAACAAGCCCGTTCCTCCCCCAGTCCCACCACAACCCACCAACCGCTTGATACCAAAAAAGCATGTGCCTGCGTAAGGATTCTAGTTGCTTTGTGCTTATAACTCGCCTTGAAGTATTGATGTATTTGAGTAGAAGTAGCTATTTAATAATAGCACTCTGATTCCTTTGCTTATGATGTGAGTTGGTGATAAATTTAAAAGAGGGTTTATTGCCTGTATTCACATATTACCCATTTGCTGCACAGGAACATGTCCATAATATAAATACATGTCTGCTTGGTTATATAATCCCATACACTACGAGGAGAACATTATGTAATACAATCTTCCTGTTTCAAAACATGAAATAGGGTTTTGCTGATTATTTTAATTCTAAAATAAGTAGATCAGGCTTCCATGTTTTGTTTTATTTGCAATAAACTATACCTGCAAGTAAAAAAAAAAAATGTAATTGCTATAAAATCGAGGTGCTCCCTTGCATGTCACAGATATTCGCAAATTTATATTTTTTTGTACACATAACATGTCATCAATCATCAAACGTAAACTCTTGTCAACAAGCAGCATGGCTGACAACCTGCTTAGATGCCCATTACTTTACAAACGGACTGCAAAATTTGTATTTTGTCATTGAAATGTGTCTGTTTTCCTTAACAGGATAGAAAAACCTCCCGCTATGACAAAGGCTCCCCCTGTAGGTCCAGCAGCAACACAACCTCCAGGTTAGTGGGTCACTTTGTCCCTCTAATGCTTTCAAGGTCACACACCAGGAAGTGAGACTCAAGGTAATCATATATTGTGTTTATTTCCATCCCTATGGTAGTCACAACAGCTGAGCCATTAACAGACCCTGCACCTCTCAAGCCAGGACCTAAAGGCAGCAGCACAGCTCCCACACAAGCTCCTGCACCCATGCCTCGGAGATCACAGCTGGTGCGTAAATATGTTCTATCCCTAAGGAATGATTATGGCTTATGCTGTCATAACAATGTGTTCTTAAACAATCCTATTCTATAATGACACGACCCAGTCAGTAATTGTTCTCAAGGCTGTATTGAGCATCCATATCTAAATGAGTAGGACATTTCATGCTGCCATTACCAAATTGTGATCATATAAAAGTGTGAGATCTGGTCCCCATGGGATTTAAGCAGCACTGTCACTGTGAACTTTCCTTTTCTCTTCCTCTCTCAGAATCTGTTTCTTTCTTTCTTCTTTTCTTTATTTCTGATTTAGTTTTCTTTACAACATAAGACAAAGTAGAGACTACTTTGTCTTATGTATTTTTCCTAGGACTGACATTCTCTGGCACAAAGAGGAGCTTAAAGTCAGCTCCATTTCCTATGTCAGAGAAAATACTCCCCTAATACTCCCTTTCTTTACCATTCGCCATTACCGAACTTGTAGACCAGGGCGCCGGCGAAATGTCCGAATTTCGTCCTAACCAAATGTCTACAGTTTGTCCATTCTTGTTCGGATAAAATCTGGTCATTACGTTCTGTTCAGAATTCATTTGGAAGAATGAGATTCCTTGCTGTGGCAGCATCTTGCAGCCATTTAGTAGATAGCTCCCTAATTCACAAAATTGGTCTTTCAGACAATTTTGCTAATCCTAAGTAACAAATACTTATTAGTAGTAAATAATTTAAAATCTCCATTCTGCTGCCACCTCCCGTATCCTATAAAGGGAGACCTAGCACAGGTCCCCCATGCTCTCATGGTAGGTTACCTATTAAAAACATAAACAGAGGGGGGACATAGGGTATCCCCTAGCCTTCACCTGAGCCTGCAAGGCTCAAGATTTACCTGGCCGAGCACTCTGATTGGTGGGCTTGGGGACCCCTAGTTATTGGTGGGTCTTTATTTTAATAATTTCCCCCAGCCTATAACAAATCGGTGGGGGCTAGGTGGACAATAGGTCCCCCTTATTGTCATTTAGGGCCCCAACCACCGCTAATGGGTGGGGCAGGGGGGCAACAACAGGTCCCCCCTTATCACTTAGGACCCCCATCTGCTGCTGTTGGGTGCGGAGGGGCTGGGGGAGACAATAGGTGCCCCCCTTTATCACTTAGTACCCCCACCTACCGCTAATGGGTTACTAGGTCCCCCGTTTAGTTTAATAGCGCCCACTCACGGGAAACGGATAGGGGCTTGGTGTACACACTATGTACCCCCCTTTTTTTATTTAATAGGTACCCCACCATGAGGGAACTGGCTGCTCACTCTTTAGTAGACATACCTCCAATCGTAACATAGTGAGTAGGGAAAGGAGGTAGATTTTTTGCATATTGCAAGGATGGAGCCACGAGTCAGTAGCTCCCTCCTTGTAATAAACTAAACGAATAAAAGAAGACCAAATTTAAATTTGTTCTTTGTCATTTCTATTCGGTCATTTGTCTTTCTGACTAATGACTAAATAGCCAAAATTCCCATCCGAATTTCTGATAACCGCGAATACCTAAGTGTACAACTGGGCAGTGTGGGCACATGACATGTCCCGCAGGACCTTTTTCTGTTAACATTAAGATGACGGCTCACAGGACCTAGGTCCAGACACGAAACAAAGAGGTAATAAAAGGTGATATGGGGGACCTAGAAGCATTTGGGGGGCGACAATCAAATTTCCCCTAGTAAAGAAAGATAACACAGTTTTGTGATCTGTCTCTAAGTGGAGCCACTTTAAAAAGAAACAAACATACTTAATAGAAATACAATTTTTAAAGGGTTTTCTTTGCGTTCTCAGTATTTTATATTGAACCTGCACCGTGCAGTTTCCAGAACTCTCTTCCCATCCATAAGTATTTTATTAATGTCAAGCAGTCTCTCTTGATAATACTTAGCAAATTAGTGCAGTTTTGGATGTGTTCCCAGATAGGCTTCTACAGTTTGATAGCTTCTCCAGTTGGTTCTATTCTGCATGTGAAATAGAAGGATTTTTTTTTTTTTTGCTCCAAATCTATTAAATAATTCACTGCGGTAACACTTGGCTCTTGTTAAGACAGATGAATAAAGAATGTTACTTTTTTTTTTCCTGAAAATCAATAAAGTATGCTAAGAATCACTAATGCATTTTGAACTTGGGATATATATTCATTCAGCATCTCGTTTGTCTTCTAGGCAAAAGTGAAGCCAAAGCGGGTGAAGGCGATATATAATTGCTCGGCTGACAATCCAGATGAGTTAACATTTTTAGAGGGAGAGATCATAGTGGTGGATGGAGAAGAAGACCAGGAGTGGTGGGTAAGTAACTCACAGATCTTTACTTTCTATATTAAAGGGGAACTCCAGGAACCAATATAAGAACATGGTAATTAGTTGGTTAATGTTTGCGTATTTTTTTTTCTTTAAAGCTTTTTATTAATTTTTTCATTTAAAAAAAATAATTTGTTCATTCAGTCTCCCTTTCTCCCTCTAATTTATTTTATCATATGTTTTCTTCCCTCAACACAACATAAAACATTTACATAATTTTGCTGCAAATTGCTGTGAAAAGACAAATGCACAAAAACCAGATGGACTGCAATTTATATGCCCCTACACTAATAAGTTGTTTTATCATTTTCCTTAATTATACTAATTGGGGCTGTGTCTGCTGGATAACGTAAAGCCCATTGCAGACCCGGCCACAATTTATTTCTATAAATTAAGCTATTTCTAGTCCACTTCTTTTATTCTTCACAGATGGCTTTATCTTGTTGTTTAATGAATGGAGCCAATACATGGCCAGGTCATCTCTAGGCTCTGCAACTTTAAGTAGACCGCTTTAGAAGACAGAACCCCCAGCACACAATGTGGTACAACGGTGAGTTTATTCGCAGTCAAACAAGGTGTGGCAACGTTTCGACACAAAGTGTGGCTTGGAAATAACACTTTGTGCAAAATGCTGCCACACCTTGTTTGATTGCTGAATAAAATCACCATTAAATACCACATTATCATGTGCTGATGGTTCTTACTTTTAAATATTGGAGTAATGATCCGTGAACAAGATCCTTTCCTACTGCATTGACACCACAAATTTGTAATTTAACTGAGTGCCACACACCTCTCTGCTGTTATAAGTAGAAAGCTAATCTGTAAAAACACCTGATGTATTCTTTTTAGAAGATGGAATGTTTATTTTCCTTCACTTTTCAGAAAGTGAGGCAACCTCTCAGCCAATGAGCTGGCCCTGCAGGGCTTACCTCAGGAGAGCTGATGGGAGTGGTGACTGGCCAACTCCAAACTGTGACTAAACGGTTTGACTACTTACATTGGGGAGGAGCCAGGGCAGTCTTGGTATCACAACAGCTACAGCATGGTGGAGTGGTTATGATTCTTGGGGTGCTCCTATAATGCAAATGCAAGATGATGGGTCAATAGACCCTAGGTCATGCGCTTCAAGCTGCCACTAAAATAAAATAACTTTTACTTCTGACCAGGGCCAGCCTTAGGCCATTAGGCGCCCTGTGCGAAAAGTCTTCACAGCGCTCCTCCCTCCCTCCACCAAGTTGCCTGTATACAGTCACACACACAGGAACAAGCAGACAGTCACACAAACAGTTACAGGCAGACAGTCACACAAACAGTTACAGGCAGACAGTCAGACACGCTCAGTTACAGGCAGACAGTCAGACACGCTCAGTTACAGGCAGACAGTCACAGAGCCAAACACACAGTTCAAGGCAGACAGTCACAAACAGTTACAGGCACACAGTCACACATACTCCATTACAAGCAGACAATCAAACACACTCCGTTACAGGCATACAGACACTCACACACGATGATAGGCACACACACACACTCAGCTAAAGACAGATAGTCAAACATACAGGCACAAGCATACACAATGGCACAGCTACAGCGACACACACAATTGGAGTCACACACATAAAGGCAGACAGTCACACACACACAGGGAGGCAGTTACACAGACATACAGTCACACACACACACAGGCAGTCACACAGTCACACACAGGCAAGCAGACAGTCACACACACACAGGCAGTCACACAGTCACACACAGGCAGGCAGTCATACAGACAGACAGTCACACACAGGCAGGCAGACAGTCACACACGCACGCAGTCACACACACACAGGCAGACACATGAACAGGCAAAAAGTAACAAACACACAGGCAGGCAGTCACACACACACAGGCTTACCTCTTTCCATTATGGCTGGAAGGGGTAGTGGATGTAGTTGGTTGTTGGGGAAGCAGGGACGCCTTCCTGCTTCCCTCTTCCTGTGCAGCTTTAGGTGTATAAGCACTGCCTCTGCCTCCATATAAGCCCCGCCCTGCCGCATGTTAAGCCCGGCCCCCGCTGCCTCGATTTTTATTTTTATTTTATTTTAATAGACCCGGGTGGAGAAGAATGAAATCCTCCACCTGGATACCTGTTTTAGCTCCCCTGACACCGGCCATGTGCAAGCTGTGTCTGCCACCTGGCGCCCCCTGGTCCATGGTGTCCTGTGCGGCCACACAGCTCGCACACCCCTAAGGCATGCTTCTGACAAGTGGCTCCGTAATGTAAAATTCACCAATCACAATGCAGAACAAACTATAAAACAATCCAAATATCTTCATTGGCAATATGAGCTTTAAAAAAGAAGTGTGTTTTAATTGCAACCCAATACGTGAAGGCCATGTAACCCTCCAGCTGAAATATACTGTAATAGTTAAAAGATGTTCTTTATGACATGACCATGATGAAAACTCTGTAGCAGTCTACAATAGTTACTGGCAATAGTTATAGAAAGGACTAATAACAGCTTAATTCCTTGAATTTTACAGATTGGGCATATTGAGAGTGAACCGACACGAAGAGGAGCATTTCCTGTGTCGTTTGTGCACTTTTTTACAGAATAACCACTAGCAAACCTCCCTCCATCATTCTCTCCACGGGACATCTAGCCAAACAGAAGACCTCTGCAGAGATGTAATGGTAACGGGATACGCAAACCACCAAATCAATGCCACAAATGTCAGTGAATCTACATTGTAGCTACAACCACTCCTTTTTCTACCAATGGGAAAGAAAGACATAAGACTCATAATGTTTTATTAGGACAACAGTATAACTTGTATATTTATTTTTCTTCAAAGGAAGATTCTTACCAATCAGATGTAGATATTCATGTTGAACACTAGAGATCTTTCCAGCCTTCTAATACACCAAGGATTTTTGTACCACGCTGGCTTTATATGACCAATGGTTTATTAATGGTGTCCTATTCTATGTTAGCTGGAGACAGGGGTACATTGCAGGGCAATGTACTGCTCACTCTCCCTCAGTTTAGCGGGGTCTATTACCTTTTGGGACATACTATTGTTTGTTTGTTTGTTTGTTTTCTGGTTAGTAAATTAACGCTACATTTTTATATAGAGCTAATCATTCCAATCTTTTGTGATCTTCTAATAAATAACCAGATGAATGGAAATAAAGCTGTGTGTCTTGACTCACCTTTAGTTTGTACAGTGAAATTGAGAGACTGCGAGGCCTCCTGGGATTGACATAAGAGAATGGACAGTTGTCCATTTGCACTTTAATATTCAGAAGTCTGAATAGACTACAATAGGCAAGTCTCATGCTGATGTGGTCATGGACTAAATGCAGGAACTTATTGACTACTAATAATACAATTATACATTTATCATAGTAGATCGAATCTGTGACTTGGGGAATATAAATAGATATGGTAAATGGGTTCCAGAAGTATCTCCAATTCTTATTGTTCTTATGTGACATAGACAAAACAGATTGCCCTCTAGTCTTCCTGTTAGCCCTAGATGAATTTGTTCTTCATGATCACATTATGCATTAAGTTTTCCCTGTCCGGCCCAGTGTTGCATGCTACAAGGGAGCACAAGATCTATGCCGTGTCTGGTGGGTCAAACCACCAACCCTGATGACATCACATCCTCGTTGATACTCTCACCTGTGTAGGTATCTTGTATTTATTTCCAGCAGATATTATACAAACCAGAAGATCACATTCTACTCTATTTCCAATAAATGGTCTTGCATTTGAAGTGTTATTACAGTAAGTTGCATTTATTGGAGATTCACATTCAGCCTGGGTGTTTATTATGGACATTTCTCTCTCCAACAGTATCTGTGAGATTTTTTTTTTTTTTTTTTGTTGACTAGTTTATTATGGACATTTCTCTCTCCAACAGTATCTGTGAGATTTTTTTTTTTTTTTTTTTTGACTAGCCTTATTGGAGTCTTTGGTTTATATTTTATTGGGCATTGTGACCTTTATTGATTTGGAGTAATAAAGGTCCTGGCTAGTGACTCATGATATACCACAAAATCAGCATGAGGTCATTCCATGTTATTAGATCAGTGTCCCGCAGGCTCGGAAAGACACATTCCCAATTTTGTCACTTTTTAGGTAAGACAGATATGTTGTAGTCATGCCAAGACAATAATTTCACATTTAGTTTGCTTGATGGCCAGCTGCTGAATATTGAAAGGGAATACATAAGAGAGTGAAAACTCATTCTGTGTATGGAGCGGATTCCTCATGTGGAAAATGAAGTCTGTACAAAACCTGGTGGGTTTTCACGCCACTCTATCAATGATTATAGCAGTTCCGACTAAAGTGAAGGTCACTTGCAGTATTCCAATCTTGAGTGTGTATTTGATTGGAGAGTTAAACTATATAGTTGGACTGTATATGCCCATGTTCCAGTTGGCAAAGGTGAATTATCAATTTTCTCATGTTCAGCTACGTGTTGTTGGCTTGTAGAGGAACCCCAGACCAAAGGCAGCGACTGTTTCTGTTTAGAGGATCTTTGAATGAATAGAGATCTAGACATCTGTATTTTATACTCCTTCCCCCTATATTGGGGAGATATACAACATATGGTCTCAACTAATGATATTTTCAGCATTTTCTTTAAAAAATACTTTTGTTTTTTCACATGGATTAGGTCAACATAACATGACGGGATCACATTATTAAAGGTAGTAGTTTGATCTATATTTTATGTTGGCAGGCATATAAATTAGTAGGTATTCAGTTAGATCTAAAATATATTGGTATATACATTATTGGTGATGTCAGAGCTGACCTAAACGGTTGCGTCCTTCTAGGTTCTGCGAGTGCTTGCGCCTTACTGTATACCTTCCTGTAATTTATTTTTTTTCTGGACACAAAAACAAAGCTTTCTGGGACAGTTCACAGGGTGATGCTGTCTAAGGTGTAGGCACACACTGAATTTACATGCACTGAACATTACAATCAGCCGTCTGTGTAACTAAACAGGGTGAGTACTTTTTTTTTTTTTTTTATGACAGAATTTAACAACTGATATATATAAATATATATTATAGATGCTTTTGATTTCCTGTTCTAAGAAGCCCACATTCAATGGTAGCTGAAAACTCTGATACACCAATTAGAATATACCAATCAGTGTGAATCTTGCCTATAGTCTCTTAATTTCAGAACCATTGTTGACAATGAAAGGAAAATCGGTCCACTAACATAATGTTTACATAAGTGTGATGTTGACTATACATATGTATGTATGTATATGCACGCTGTATGAGCCATTTCGATTTAGCCAGGTGTGTGTATTGCCGCATTCTGAAACCAAGGAACTGATATTTTTTTAATAAGGAGGATTCAAGTGTAATAGGCCAAAATAAAGACCAATATTTACATAGCCAATTCAAAAAGTGCTTGCTTTCTCGTAGTTTAAATCAGATATTTCTGTCACATATGCAGTTCAACATTTATTGCACCTGATCACCAAGGATAGACCATTTATATTCCATTCTTTAAATATATTAATTGACCGCCATTTAAAGCGCTCAAGGCCACTGCAAGGACATAATTAATGACTATATCCTACAATTAACCACTAAGTCTAGGACTGGCAGAATAGCCAGTATGTTGCAAACAGCAGCCCTCAATTTACAGTTGTTAATTCTGTTTAACAAGATTGTTTTGTTCACCTGTGATGCTTTGATTGTAGTTCTGTTTTCCCTCTTTGGATTGGAGTTGTAAAGGCATTTCTTTTTAGAACACAAAAACTGTGACCGTGAAACACTGTATGCTATGAAGTTTGTTACATACTTGTTAATGCCACGAGTAGCCTGTGTTTGTAAAGGATGGCACGCCATAAATGTTGCATATAAGGAGATTTATCACTGGAATAAGTTACACTCCTGCAATGACTGGGTAATACAATACTCATGTATGTTATCAGACGTGTTTATTTTGTACTTACTGGGACCAAACCTGTGTATATTGAATTTTCTAGTGATTTAGAGAGTTTAATTATGTATTTTAACTGTTAAAAAATAAAGAAGGGATTTTTTTTTGCTTTAAATCCTGCTCAGTGAAATGGTGTTTTTATTCCTAGTTTATTATACATTTTCCAGAAACACAAGTAGTGGTGGCACTGTAATGACATCAAACACTATACCATGGGAATGGGGTTTTCAGGTACAATTGTCCAAAGAGATGGATTAAAAACAACAAAGTGACAATACGCAGTGTAACATACCATAAAAATCATAAACACAACACACTTAGTGTAGCAGTACAGATCAAATCACTATGACAGACTATTTATTGCACTTACAGACATGAATGCCTTTTCAGTGGCAAAAGAGGCTCAAAGTTAATTGGCTGAAATTCTGCTCCATGGCTGAAATCCAGTCCAGGAACAGATGCTGAAGTGTTGTAGCTGCAATCTATGCTTAATCGGTACTAACCTGAAAAGTCATTGTAAAGTGCAAAAGTATATTGTGCCAGTCCATGTGATAAAATCCAAATCAGTGGAAATAAGCATCTCCAACCGGTTTTGTTAAACACTAAAAAAATACAGCTAAGAGTCTGGTTGGTGTTTCCACCTTCCCAACACTTAGTATGAGGGCAGCGCTGTGTAAGTGTTCACAGAAGAAAAGATAACATACAAAACATACACTTAAGCTTCGGAATATCTGGGGGTTGCATATGAAAAACAACCCAGGTTCTTTGGACAATTGGGCATTTTACACAACGAAACTTATAAAATCGTATCTATTTCAGCCATTACAATTGTGGTTTTAAATTTTGTAATTGTTACGAATGGTCTGATAATTAAGACAACTAACTGCAAGCTTCAAAATAATTATTGAGCGAATTTTAACACAACTGTTCCCAACTGCTTTCTTTCCAAGCTTTGTCTATGTGGGATCACCTCCTCCCCTGGAAAGAATTTGGCTGTTCTGCAAACTAAAAACTACAATTTATTCTATATATTTTCCGATGAATGTGTACAAAAAGCGAATGACCAGGTTATAAAAATCCAGCACTTTATTCAACAAAATCCAGCTGAATGAGATTTACAATAATTTAGCAATACATAGAATTATATGATGAGAGGTAAAAGGAAATCTGATTCCGTTTTACATTTATAAATATATATCAATTATATAAGTATAAATATTGAAAAAGTACCATTGGTAACATATGGCAAAAAATGACCCCCAATGCTTCACTAAGGACAGATATGTTTATATTAAATAATGCTACTGCTTGTACGTTGTGAGGATTTGAGCTTCGGACATTGTGGTAATTCTTTCCGAGTAATTATACCCGTGTGAAGGACCATGGGTATTGGATCTGGCCAATCACCAAGTTCACACTGGTTAAGAAATGTACCTTTAAGGCTGACCAAACCCGGTATTCAGACTCATAACAGTACAGGTGTAACTATTATTTCTTTACACAATCACAATCCGGTCCGAAAAGATTTTCTATCAATAAGGAATATCCTACTTTTTTGGCAGCACCATACAACAAGGATGTCCCAAAATGAGCAGCTTATTCTAGATTGGGGAAAAGCCTTTTAGAGACCAGACTAGTGTGATGACATCGACCTTGGCTCAAATAGCCAATGACTGTAGCTAGACGAGAATGTAATATTGAGGAACCAAATGCATCATAGATAAAAAGAATTACATTATATAGGATTCTAAAGCCCCTATAGCACAGTATATGAAACATGCACGTAATAAAATATCAGCATCAAGTAACAGTGCTTAAAAATAAGGTTCATTGGTTCAAACAATAAAACTATATGAACGCTTAGTAAATTGTAATATCTGGTTTTACAGTACCTGTCAAAATACAAAAAATATATAACTTAATTTATGTCATCAAGAGAGGTTTGGAGGAACAAAACAATGCAGCTATGGCCATTTCAACTAACCAGCACTTAGAAATGTATATTACAGAAATCCTGTGCAGAGGCATTATTAGAAATGCTGAAGTGATAATTTCAGCTACAATTATTAAAGGTCTACTTCAGCTCACTGAAGTGGTCTGGGTGACAGGTCCCCCTAGTTTTAACCCTGCAGCTGAAAACATACCACTTTCAGAGAGGTCACCAGTGCCGAGGGAGCCCGGTGCTGGATTAAGGAAAGCAAATAAATGGTTGATTTACCATTTATTCGCCCCGGAACAGGGCCCTAGTCACCTCTAGGTGACAAATATATGTATTCCTGACGCTATAGTGTTCCTTTACGGATAAAACTATGCATATAAGAGATATATACACATATACACACAATGAAATACAAGGATGCACAGAAGTATTTGTCCACCGATGCTATCTGTGTCCAATATATTTGGTCAGTTGTTCCCAATCCAGTCCTCAATGCACAGCAACAGTCCAGGATTTAGGAAACAGATTCTGCATGGTTAGGTCCAATAAAGGTAAACGGCTTGCGATCGTTTGATCGCCCCTTTGCTAAGGCACTTCTGAGGATATTGTTGCACAGAGACGTCTATTCCATAGGAGCTCTTGCTTTCTCAGATAACACTGCATCAAATGCCGTGGACAGGACCTTGCAGATGGCCTGTGCCTGATCCTACATCAAAGAAAGGGTTAATTGAAGGGTGTACCATGACCAAAACTACAATTTGTTACTCAATTTCTATACAAGTATATGCTGTGAAATTACATTTCTAAAAAAAAATTGCATAAAAATATGAAACGTTGAATTAAGATGTGTTGTATATAATCCTTATGAGGTATTGTAATTTTGCGGAATGCATAGAATAATTCACACCTTTAGAAGAAATTGTACATTGAAATATTTTCTGAATAATATGGAAAGTTAATGCAAAATGTTTCCTAGGCATTCTTTGCTGCTACATCCATCTCTCTTCTCCATTTCCATACTCTTTCATATCTTAAGTCAAAACACAATTATGCAACAAATTGATGTTCAGGCAAACATTTGAACAATATTAATTTTAAGGTATTCATTCGACCTTTATAAAAACACTGGAGAGTTGAGCGTCCGTTTGTCTGGTTACAATTACGTGTCTGTTAGTCCATCCATTGTACAGCGCTACGGAATTTGCTGGCGCTATATAAATAATATAATAATAATAATAACTGTTGTCCCTTAGGAAAAATTATAAAGAATTCAATTACTAAAGCATCATGGACCACTATTAAAAACATAAGGAAAAAATTTAATTTAACTAATGGATTGGCTTTTTTCTCACTCGAGACTCCCTCCAAAGCATCGCCCACATAGCACGAAGACCGCACGCCGCCGGCCCTCCATAGCGCCCGAAGAAGAGAAGACACGGTCTCATTGAGCTCCCGAGTCTGTGGGGAGAAGATGCCGACCGGTTACAAGGCCTGGACCTGGGATGAGGCCTCAACTTGCTCGCGCTGCCCAGGCGGACCCCCCAAAACTCACCACCACACTACCAAACATGGACGGTTCGACAACAGGTGGCCAAGCATCAAAGTTGCGGATTACAGGAATCGGATTATCATGGGCCTACACTTATATCCTGAGAACTACTCAGAGGGCGACAGCAGCTGCACACCCACATATCATGGACATATTGTTTAAGTTTTCACTTCACGTTAAATGACTTAGCTAACATGCCCTCTACTATTTTTAAACCTGCATACTAATCTTTATAGTCACTTACCACCCAATAATCCGGGGTGCCAACATTTTGTATAACCTGCTCAGCTCGGCTGCACACTCTTTTGGCCTCCACTGGCATAACCAGAGGCATTGATGGTGCGGTGGAGGCGAGGTGGTTTAATCAGCATGACAAAACCTTCAACTTATAGTGTTAATCGATTTGTATAAGCTTATGCCTAACCTTTTGCATCTTGCGATATTTGTTATACCTAGCTTGGATACTGAGCATCCTCCTGTTAAAGTGGCAGATTCGCCAAGGAGCTACTCACGTTTAATGATATCATACTCTACTTTTGTCTAGCCACGTTAATCATTATTAAGTTATGCTTGTTATTAATATTCTGGAAAGCTTAATTAATATAAAATGAGGCTGTCACTCACAGGAGATGTTAAAATGTGTTATCATATCCCTATCCTGTATGAAAAACGTACGTCTCCCCTTCTTCATTCTGCCTCAATAAAACAAAGATTGACCAAAAAAATTACTTTGATACAAAACAAGTTATTGAACATAACGACACTACTGACTTTTTAGATAATCACAACCCTTTGAAGAGAATATCTCGCTCACTCAAGTTTCTGTGCATTTCTGAAACTTATTAAATAATCTACGATAATAAAATGGGAACTGGATCGTAAAAAAATCATTTGATATTCAATCCTGGAAACAGAGTTTAAAGAGGGTTAAACAAATTACACATTGTGTGAACTTGATCGAGCTTTATTATAAAGTACTATATAGGTGGTATATGGTTCCTACAAAATTACAGATTTCCGACCAATGTTGGAGATACAATAATGCTAAAGGATCTCATTTCTACATTTCGTTGCAACGCTCAGGACTAGATACTTTAAAAGCAAACTTCAGAAGACTTTTGATAGACATTTGGGAAAAAGAGATTCCTTTGACCCCACATCTCTTTCTTTTCCATTTAGACCTCCAATGCGAGAAATCTATGTCTTATTTAATGATTCATATTTTGTTGACAATTAAATGTGTCTAGTGAGAATTTGGAATGAGATAAAAAAAAAAAAAATCACATCAACTATCACTGCTCAATGGAGAAAGGATATCACTTAATGAACATTCGAGGGAGTCCATTTTAATTTTTTTGGGACAAATGTCAAACATCTTCTTTTGCTAATGGAGTTGTCTATCCGTAAAAAGATTACTATAATGGGAAGTAAGCAATAAAGAATAGGGTATAGGACATAATCCTCCTCCCCCCGCGACTGTATAAATGAAGTATGTAGCAGTATGAATGTTATTAGGAATGTTTGTAGTTAAGATTATAAATTATAGAAATGGTGTATTTTTATTATTAATCTAAAAATTAATAATGTAAATGTTATTCTTGTAATTTTGTAACAAAAGAAACACTGGAGGAGAAACGCTTTAGACAATGTATAGTAGCCTTCATCGTGCAATCTTTCATAATGGGCCTGAAATGTTAGTATAAAAGCAAATATAAAATATTTCTCATGTTTGGTAGGTGTAATAAAAATAGATAAATAAAAATGGTCAAATAGCTTTCTTGCAGGTACTTGTAAGGATCCTTGAAGACATTACTAGTCTGCATTTCAGTGCAATGCCCACATACAGTAAGTATAGTCAAATGACTGTAGGAATACTATGACATTTTAAGTTTTCTTTACGGTTTTGAAGGAGAAAGGAGGCTGTCAATCTCTGGCAGAGTGCAAAAAAAATAATAAAGAAAATGTGTACACACAACAAGAGCATATGAGGTATATAGAGCTTGTAAATAGACTCACCACATTGTTACACTGATACACCCACAGACTGTATTGATCCTCAGTTGGATCTTTGGTCTTTAACGCCAACAAACTCCTTCCAGCCACCAGCCCATCGTCATAACACACCATGCTGACAATAAGATAAAGTGCATGTCTGTGCAAAACATCCTGAAATGGAAAATAATACATAGTAAGTGCTCATTTATTTTTAACATTGTATTTCTATTAATCAAATACATTTATAAATACTTGGAAAGCAAGTTTGGTGGAGTAACTAGAGTTTCTGAGCTTTCAATATGATAACACAGGATCACAAGGGTTAAACCATCAAAGTTGGTTCTTAGAACAGTCCAATATTCATATGACACAAATAATCTAGGAGCTTAAAGGAACACGATAGTGTTAGGAATACAAAGCTGTATTCCTAACATTATAGTGTCCCTCTGTTCTGCGCATCCCCCAGCCATGTAAACGGTTAAAAAAAATCTTTAAATACTTATCAGGTTCCAGCATCGATGTGCCTCGGTGCTGGATCTGGCGACGTCAACGCAATCCAGGAAGCTAATATGCATTGCATGGTGAGCGCACTTTAGTCCTTCTCCTTAGGAAAGCAAGGACTCAATGCTTTCCTTTGGGGTTTTTCAACATACTGGACGTCCTCATGCAATGCATAAGGGCATCCAGCATCGTTTCACAGAGTCAAACACTATGAAACTGAAGAAAGCATCTCTCGTGGCTGTCTGATAAACATTCACTAATGGCAGCCTTAACTCTGCAATGTAAGCACTGCTGTTTCTCAATAATGGTAACGTTTTACATTGCATGGTTAAAGGAACAGGGATACTGCACCCAGACAACTTCAATGAGATGAAGTGGTCTGGGTGCTTATAGTGTCCCTTTAACCCCTTAAGGACCAAACTTCTGGAATAAAAGAGAATCATGACATAGCACATGTCATGTGCCCTTAAGGGGTTAAGGAGGTACAGTCAGTGGTATGACTACAGTGAGTTAAATATGGCATGCATAGTATTTTGTTGAGTATACTCGTACATTAGGATTGATATGCTTTTTTTGTTTTTATTACTGCTTATTCATTTTATTTACTAGAAGACAATATAGGAAATAAGGCAAAACTACCCCCAAAAAAGGTTAAATATGAAACAATGTAAAGTGTAAAATATACAACAAACAGTAAGAAAAAGAAACAAAATAGAAGGGATTATGGCAACTATAAAGAATAGTGTTGTGCCACTGTATTTGGATGTCCGTACCAACGTTCTGCAGATGGATGAATGCTAAAAGGTCGGGGACTGAAGAAAAGGACTACGAAGTGCAGAATTAGTCCAGACCATTTACCTCCGAGATTACCTTTTTCTAGGGGATTTTTAGGACAAAAAGGGGAGATCAGGATATCTCTAAAACGAGTTTGGAAAAAAGAAGGGATTCTAATTGGTCTTCAATTAAAAGGAAAAGACAAACAGAAGAAGACCAGATCGACAAAGACGAGATCCTGGAGACGAAGAGAATATAATGGGTTTTTTAAATGTATCTGATCGTGATATTAGCAAAGATGAAATACATCTTATGAATAAGGGTGATACAGCCCGAAACACACAAGGCACTTTTTTTCCATTTGATCCATGATGTGTTACTTTTTAGGTAATGCAAAAAGATTATTAATTTTCTTACTGGGTTTTCTTTGTTAGAGGATTACTACAAACTAACTAATTTATTCAACCTTCTCAAACGAACTAATATATTCAACAAGTGTTGCAGTATTATGTTTAGTTTTACATCATGTAATATGGTGAACGGATATTCAAGGTTGTTTACTAAATTCCAGATTGTAGTTAATGAAAATCCAAATGGCATAGTTTAGATTGAAAAAGTAAAGCTACAGAGGGGTTCAATATTTTCTCAATGTTCGCTAATTTAGCCTAGATTATGCCACTTGGATTTTCGTTGGCTACAGTTTGAAGTTTAGTGAATAACCCTAATTAAAAGTAACACTAAAGTCACCAGTACCACCACAGCTTAATGTAGTTGTTCTAGTGTCTATAGCCTATCCCTGCAAGCTTTTTAATGTAAACACTGCCTTTTCTCTAACAAAAAGTAACACCTTTCGTGGAAGTCACTCAGATGACCATTAGAGATCCTTCCTGGGTCAGTGCTGTATAGTGTGCAGAACTGGCATTCAGCATCTCTGCTGAACATGCCTCATAAGAGGAGATGCTGACTGGGGCAGCGCTGCTATGGAAAAGCATTGGATTGGCTGAGATCATCAAGATTGATGATCTCAGCCATGGAGGCGGGGCCAGTCGCAGTGAGACCAGTGTGGCGTAGGAGAAGAGGTAGGTTTCAAATTTTTAATCTCCACGGAGAGGGCGGGGCACCTAAGCATTGATTTCAGCACTATAATGTCAGGAATACATATTTGTGTTCCAGACACTATAGTGTTCCTTTAATGTATGAGCGTTCCTGCATTGTGTAGGACAGTTTTGAGTGCATCCTGCTCTTTATTTATGAGAGTTACTTACATACTGATCTGATGTTACCACTTTGATCCCGTATTTTGAGACGACCATGTTAAATTCCTCCTCTGGAGGCACGTAAGGCAATTTCCCATCTTGCTACAATACAAAAGTTAAACAAAATTACATCATATTTACATTTAGAACAAATACAAAAGGCAGCATCTCCGTGGCACCCCACTAACTTGTCAAATCCAAGCCATACCCAATCTCTGTCCAGACCATGCAACGCTTTCACACCTGTAACACCTGTACTGTGATGGAAAATCAGCTTTAATCTACCATAATTCATTTACCATCATGGACAAATGTCTTGAACAGAATCTCAAAATCAAGTCCTGCTGACTCCTCTCCCCAAATTTAAAAGACTTGTAGGAAGAGGGAGAATCTTTTGTTTAATGTGAACATTCAAACATTAAAGCAGAATTTTAATTTCTCTAGTAACAGATCTGAATTCCCTCAACCCAGGGGTGTGTGGTGAGTTCAAGTAAACAAAATGCATCCCATAACAGCACAATAGTTCTGTGTCCAGAGAGACATCACCCTAAGACACTCCCGAAGTGGTTCATTCATGTTTGGGCATTCTTTCCAGAGGTCGTACACAGGTATGTGCCTACGCACACGACACAGTAGGGGTTAAAATAAATTGCATGGTATCCTTTAGCTGTGCCAGGACAGCCAGGAATACAATGCAAGTCAAAAATACATGCTGAATAAAAAAGGTGCAAACCATAGCCAACATTTAGGCCTTGAAATTAGCTTTTAAAATGATCACAATCTGTTAGTAAAACATTTCAAATGATTTAGCGACAAACATTCCCACGAACTTTAAGGTGCTGTTGTGGTTAGCCCTGCTGAGTTCTATGTTTTAAGACATTATAGTGGTAAACAAGAGAACCAGCCGCGGCTAAAATGCGGATAAATCATTTGTTAAGTTTTTATAACAAATTGTTATCATTAGAAAATCGCCCCAAGAGTACACAGACTACAGCCTTGACTAAACGTATTTGGGAGGCCCACAGAGCCACTCCATACAAACATTTTTAAATCAAGTTAGAATAAAAAAGTTCCATTATAATTCAAAAATAGTAGCACACATACACCAGAAACATTCAGCAGACGTATACAGATTTTACAGTTCCTCTTTAAAATGAAGCCATGGATTCACTATTGTTTGCACAACACATGTCTTTTCGTGCATTATTAATCAGTTACAAGACTGACTTCCAGAGATTCTAGACTTAACTCCATAGATGCACATCCCAACGATCCTCTTTACATAACATTCCACAGTAGTTGGGGTTACTGTCACACTGTCTGCGTGCCTAGTACCTGTGCTACATCGATATAATTGATCAGATCCAATGGTCCTTGCAGAGTTTTGCAGTCATTGGGCTTCAGTCGTTCAATAGACCCCACATATTTCACCTTAAACTCAGAACTTGCTTCAGAATTACCAGCACCTTGCCCTGCAAACATCAAACAGAAAAAGGGTTAAATTAACACATAGAACTGTTGTTAAATAAAATACAAAGTACATTTATAACACATGGGCAGCAGCCAGCGCTGGCTAATCATCCTCCTGTACCTCTCTTCTGCAATGACAATGCCTTGTCCTTTGCAGCTTGCTTTACTTGCATGTTGGTGATACTCCGATAATCTAGTATTAGCTCTGCACCGCACTCTGCTAGTGGTCTAGAAACGGATGGTTGCTTCCTGTGTTCTAGTCACATCATACAGTGAGATCAGCAAAGCTGACAGCAAGATCTTAAAGGCACAGTACACACAACAAAACAGGAACTTGGTATGGCCAATCTGGTGTGTTTACATTTATTTAGTTTTTATTCTAAAGGTGCTCTTATTTATTTATATCACATGAAAAATACACTAATCTGATAAATTAAATGAATACACCGATTCAAAAGGAAAAATAGTTGCTGCTTTTTTCAATAATAAAAAGAAAAATAATATTTTAGAAAGTTACACAGTATTTCTATTTTTTATTTCTAAAACAAACGTATCCTTGTTTATAAATCACTTTGAAACACGAAAGCCGTGTTTACGACAACAATATAAAACTTTGTGAAGATGCGAACACCTTGGAATATTTGGATCCTTTTAGAAGGTTCTCCCAGAAGTGATAGGTAATCCAATACTCCTGCCTGGATGTATAACAGATGTTGGATAATGTCTGGGAGAGGCCACACTGTATCTGTGAGATTGTTGGTTTCTCATGCACACATTGTGCTCCATAATTTCCAGTATTCAAGGGAGGAGGCATTTAGATACTGATCAGGGAAGTATGAGAAGGTCCTTACCAAAGCTTTTGGCAGAGTCTGTGTCTAGGCTAGCCACGGTGCTTGATCTTGAAAGTCCCCCAAGGCTGGAATCTACAGACTAAAATTAAATAAAACATGCAAAATGTCAACATAGGCAATACATGCTGTGCCCCCAATGCAACTGACAAAAATGACAGAGCGAGACCCATATTTAGTAACCACCATACTGACTGTTAACCATTGTACACAGCCACAGAGAACTCACAGTCTGAAAAGATCCCATTTGGGTCTCGCTGCATGGCTCCCTGATGATAACCAGTGAAGTGCTGTGCACAGTATAGAGCACTCACAATGGGAATCTCTCTGTGTTAGAATTAGGTTTACGTTTTGATTTAGTGTTAGAGAGAGGTCTGGTTTGTAGCGTTGAAGTAGAGCTCAGTGGTTAGTGTAGGGTTAGCCAGTGTGAACGTTAGATAATTTTGGTGTTAGCTATAGTTAGGGTTAGGTTTCCTTCCTAAATTCAGCTAATCTTAGGAATTGTGTCAAAGTGTGATGCTGCTCAGTATAGTCAACAAAGAAATCAATATGGTCCAGACACTCCAGAACCATATTTGCATTTCTTGGTCCAATAAAACTGCTTGAAGATAGACCTGGAGTGCCTGAACCATATTTAATTCTTCAATGACTATACTGGGTTTGCCAGCCCCAGGTCTGAAGCACCTAGGTCTGTATGTAACAGTGCGGCATCATTTATTTTTACGCTGATCAGTATAGTGACTCAAATGGTGTCACTAAACTAAATAGCATCTCTGGGAAGCAAGCAAAGAGTAAGGTCAAAATGAAGGCATGTCAGTTATCTGACTCTACAAGTCCCTGACATACCTGACAAAGATATAAATGTGGGTTACTGTAAAATATGGGGTCTTTAGAATAATGGGACACAATCTGTGACATTCCCCATGAAAATGAAACATGTGAAAACACACCAAAAAATTTATATAATTTAAAGCTGTGGCTGAGGTTGATGATAAAAACTTTTAAAATGTAGAATTCAGTTTAAAAACTATGAATAAAAGATGTAAGTGTAAATGTAGAAAATATCAAGGAAGATACATTTGTTATCACATATATATGCCAGAGCAAAGGATAGCTCACTCATTTTCCGTGAGCATGAAATGAAAATAGCCACTCGTTTTATTCAACAGAGTGCGCTATTTACTAACCAGCTCTTTTTTGCATCTGCCAACTGATTTATTGCTACAAAATGGAGCCGCGGCCTCAGGATACAAACCTTACTCTTTGTGCTTATTTCACTGCTCTGGGAGCTGCTGCTGCTGTGCCTTTTTTTCCCCTTCCGGAACATTCTTTAGCGGGCTTCCATCCAGAGCGCCTGAGGAGAGGACATGTAACAATTTACTCAATTTTGGGGAAACTACAAATATCACCAAGACCTACAATAGCACCAGCCATGAAATATCAGACATGAAAAGGACAAACAAACTACCACAACTGATCCAAGTTCCTGTATTGATTATTACCAGCAATACTTACTCCATGACCAAATCAATATATGTAAAATGCATTGGAATCCATGCTGAAATAGAAAGGTTTATTCCCCAATAAAAGGGGTAAAACGGTCAACCAGCATTCCAAATGCCAGCGGGTACCCGATCCTGATACCAGTATAGGACTTACGGACATGTTGTACCTATTGACATCATAAGCAATATTATAAACAGCTCACATATATGCTTCAAAGGGAGCACCTCCTCATTAGAGACCCATCTCTGTGCCCCCTGTATACTATCAGGAAATGTCCAAAGCTTGATACAATTTAGTGCCCTTGAGACTAGCACAGACAACAAGCCTATACAAGCCTGTTTTTTTTTTTATCTTCCACAGCTCCCAATCCTTTAAACCACTGCTTCACAAACCAGTCCTCATGGCCCACCAACAATCCGATATTTATATATGTCCCTGTTATATTCCAATGGAGATACTGATAAAACCTGGACTGTTGGGGACTGGTTTGGGAAAGGCTACTTTAACTGTAGTCATCACCTTCCAGGCTTATGTATAACCCATGTCAGAAATTCTATAATCTGACAAAGGTGAAAAAATAATTGTAACATTGTAAAAGGCACAGACATTCTGTGTTTCAGACCCACAGACAGCAAAAGATGAAAAGTTGTAGATAAAAGTAAATCCTCATCTTTTGGGTGAAAATTATCTGGCAATAATCTTTATAAATAATACTAGGGAGTGGATATATTACAGGATACGTTGAGGGCTGTGTGTAGGAATGGTGATATTATAGAATACATTGAGGGCTGTGTGTAGGAATGGTAATATTATAGAATACATTGAGGGCTGTGTGTAGGAATGGTGATATTATAGAATACATTGAGGGCTGTGTGTAGGAATGGTAATATTATAGAATACATTGAGGGCTGTGTGTAGGAATGGTAATATTATAGAATACATTGAGGGCTGTGTGTAGGAATGGTAATATTATAGAATACATTGAGGGCTGTGTGTAGGAATGGTAATATTATAGAATACATTGAGGGCTGTGTGTAGGAATGGTAATATTATAGAATACATTGAGGGCTGTGTGTAGGAATGGTGATATTATAGAATACATTAAAGGGGTGTGTGTAGGAATGGTAATATTATAGAATACATTGAGGGCTGTGTGTAGGAATGGTAATATTATAGAATACATTGAGGGCTGTGTGTAGGAATGGTAATATTATAGAATACATTGAGGGCTGTGTGTAGGAATGGTAATATTATAGAATACATTGAGGGCTGTGTGTAGGAATGGTAATATTATAGAATACATTGAGGGCTGTGTGTAGGAATGGTAATATTATAGAATACATTGAGGGCTGTATGTAGGAATGGTAATATTATAGAATACATTGAGGGCTGTGTGTAGGAATGGTAATATTATAGAATACATTGAGGGCTGTGTGTAGGAATGGTAATATTATAGAATACATTGAGGGCTGTGTGTAGGAATGGTAATATTATAGAATACATTGAGGGCTGCGTGTAGGAATGGTAATATTATAGAATACATTGAGGGCTGTGTGTAGGAATGGATTGAGGGCTGTGTGTAGGAATGGATATTATAGAATACATTGAGGGCTGTATGTAGGAATGGTAATATTATAGAATACATTGAGGGCTGTGTGTAGGAATGGTAATATTATAGAATACATTGAGGGCTGTGTGTAGGGAATGGGGAATGGTAATATTATAGAATACATTGAGGGCTGTGTGTAGGAATGGTGATATTATAGAATACATTGAGGGCTGTGTGTAGGAATGGTAATATTATAGAATACATTGAGGGCTGTGTGTAGGAATGGTAATATTATAGAATACATTGAGGGCTGTGTGTAGGAATGGTAATAGTATAGAATACATTGAGGGCTGTGTGTAGGAATGGTAATACTATAGAATACATTGAGGGCTGTGTGTAGGGAATGGTAATATTATAGAATACAATTGAGGGCTGTGTGTAGAATGGTATTATAGAATACATCGAGGGCTGTGTGTAGAATGGTGGGATATTATAGAATACATTGATGGGCTGTATGTGGTGGACTGGTACGTGATATAGAATACATTGAGGGCTATGTGTGGTGGAATGGTGGCTTACGAGTAGAATACATTGAGGGGCTGTGTGGTAGGAAATGGTACAATATTATAGAATACATTGAGGCCAGTGTGGAATGGTAATATTATAGAATAAGCATTGAGGGCTGGGTGTAGGAATGGTAATATTATAGGAATACATTGAGTGGCTGTGTGTAGGAATGGTAATATTATAGAATACATTGAGGGCTGTGTGTAGGAATGGTAATATTATAGAATACATTGAGGGCTGTGTGTAGGAATGGTAATATTATAGAATACATTGAGGGCTGTGTGTAGGAATGGTAATATTATAGAATACATTGAGGGCTGTGTGTAGGAATGGTAATATTATAGAATACATTGAGGGCTGTGTGTAGGAATGGTAATATTATAGAATACATTGAGGGCTGTGTGTAGGAATGGTAATATTATAGAATACATTGAGGGCTGTGTGTAGGAATGGTAATATTATAGAATACATTGAGGGCTGTGTGTAGGAATGGTAATATTATAGAATACATTGAGGGCTGTGTGTAGGAATGGTAATATTATAGAATACATTGAGGGCTGTGTGTAGGAATGGTAATATTATAGAATACATTGAGGGCTGTGTGTAGGAATGGTAATATTATAGAATACATTGAGGGCTGTGTGTAGGAATGGTAATATTATAGAATACATTGAGGGCTGTGTGTAGGAATGGTAATATCATAGAATACATTGAGGGCTGTGTGTAGGAATGGTGATATTATAGAATACATTAAAGGGGTGTGTGTAGGAATGGTAATATTATAGAATACATTGAGGGCTGTGTGTAGGAATGGTAATATTATAGAATACATTGAGGGCTGTGTGTAGGAATGGTGATATTATAGAATACATTGAGGGCTGTGTGTAGGAATGGTGATATTATAGAATACATTGAGGGCTGTGTGTAGGAATGGTGATATTATAGAATACATTGAGGGCTGTGTGTAGGAATGGTAATATTATAGAATACATTGAGGGCTGTGTGTAGGAATGGTAATATTATAGAATACATTGAGGGCTGTGTCTGGGGTAAAGTTCTAAACATGTTGCCAGCAGCACATTATACTGGTTTCCATGGTGACTTCCAGTTTTAGAATGTTGTCCCATATGGATGGAATCAGCTTATCCCACACAGGGCATTTCTGGTCCTATTATAAAGGGAATATGGCAGGGAATTAACCCTTTATGTTGTGCTGATCTTATAATACACAGCTAATGAATCCTGGGCTCAGACTGTGAGTCTATGTGATGATATACCCAGGGTACAACAATACTAATAATAATAATAATAAGACCTTTTATTATAATGATGATGATGATGTCCCTGATATCCTACCCGCTATCTCTCTGCCGGTCTCGGTATGGCAAGCTGGTGAAATAGAGTGTCAGCTCCCGAGGTCAGGAAAAGAGCGGAACGGATATCACGAGCACAGGGCGGACCGGAAGTGGCGGCGGAGAGACGGAGAGGGACCAGGAGGAGGAAGTGTATCATTCAGCCCTGGAACACCGGAAGTGGAGTCCTGGTAATGGAGAGAGGGAGAAATTAAAATGTCTGTAAAGAGGAAAGCGGAGAATGCGATCCCAGCCGAGGAGAGCGACCAGCTGCTGATCAGACCCCTGTGAGTCCTCATTATATATCATAAAGATTAATATTTATTATATATACCCCCTGTGAGTCCCCATTATATATCATAAAGATTAATATTTATTATATACCCCCTGTGAGTCCCCATTATATATCATAAAGATTAATATTTATTATATACCCCCTGTGTGTCCTCATTATTTATCATAAAGATTAATATTTATTATATACCCCCTGTGAGTCCCCATTATATATCATAAAGATTAATATTTATTATATACCCCCTGTGAGTCCTCATTATATATCATAAAGATTAATATTTATTATATACCACCTGTGAGTCCTCATTATATATCATAAAGATTAATATTTATCATATATACCCCCTGTGTGTCCTCATTATTTATCATAAAGATTAATATTTATTATATACCACCTGTGAGTCCTCATTATATATCATAAAGATTAATATTTATTATATACCCCCTGTGTGTCCTCATTATATAGCATAAAGATTAATATTTATTATATATACCCCTGTGAGTCCTCATTATATATCATAAAGATTAATATTTATTATATACCCCCAGGCTGTGAATCCCCATTATATATCATAAAGATTAATATTTATTATATATACCCCTGTGAGTCCCCATTATATATCATAAAGATTAATATTTATTATATACCCCCAGGCTGTGAGTCCTCATTATATATCATAAAGATTAATATTTATTATATATACCCCTGTGAGTCCTCATTATATATCATAAAGATTAATATTTATTATATACCACCTGTGAGTCCTCATTATATATCATAAAGATTAATATTTATTATATACCCCCTGTGAGTCCTCATTATATATCATAAAGATTAATATTTATTATATACCCCCTGTGAGTCCTCATTATATATCATAAAGATTAAAATTTATTATATACCCCCTGTGAGTCCCCATTATATATCATAAAGATTAATATTTATTATATACCCCCTGTGAGTCCCCATTATATATCATAAAGATTAATATTTATTATATACCCCCAGGCTGTGAATCCCCATTATATATCATAAAGATTAATATTTATTATATATACCCCTGTGAGTCCCCATTATATATCATAAAGATTAATATTTATTATATACCCCCAGGCTGTGAGTCCTCATTATATATCATAAAGATTAATATTTATTATATATACCCCTGTGAGTCCTCATTATATATCATAAAGATTAATATTTATTATATACCCCTGTGAGTCCTCATTATATATCATAAAGATTAATATTTATTATATAACCCTTGTGAGTCCTCATTATATATCGTAAAGATTAATATTTATTATATATATACCCCCTGTGAGTCCTCATTATATATCATAAAGATTAATATTTATTATATACCACCTGTGAGTCCTCATTATATATCATAAAGATTAATATTTATTATATACCACCTGTGAGTCCTCATTATATATCATAAAGATTAATATTTATTATATACCCCCTGTGAGTCCTCATATATCATAAAGATTAATATTTATTATATACCACCTGTGAGTCCTCATTATATATCATAAAGATTAATATTTATCATATATACCCCCTGTGTGTCCTCATTATTTATCATAAAGATTAATATTTATTATATACCACCTGTGAGTCCTCATTATATATCATAAAGAGTAATATTTATTATATACCCCCTGTGTGTCCTCATTATATAGCATAAAGATTAATATTTATTATATATACCCCTGTGAGTCCTCATTATATATCATAAAGATTAATATTTATTATATACCCCCAGGCTGTGAGTCCCCATTATATATCATAAAGATTAATATTTATTATATACTCCCTGTGAGTCCCCATTATATATCATAAAGATTAATATTTATTATATACCCCCTGTGAGTCCTCATTATATATCATAAAGATTAATATGTATTATATATACCCCTGTGAGTCCCCATTATATATCATAAAGATTAATATTTATTATATACCCCCAGGCTGTGAATCCCCATTATATATCATAAAGATTAATATTTATTATATACCCCCAGGCTGTGAGTCCTCATTATATATCATAAAGATTAATATTTATTATATATACCCCGGTGAGTCCTCATTATATATCATAAAGATTAATATTTATTATATACCCCTGTGAGTCCTCATTATATATCATAAAGATTAATATTTATTATATAACCCTTGTGAGTCCTCATTATATATCGTAAAGATTAATATTTATTATATATATACCCCCTGTGAGTCCTCATTATATATCATAAAGATTAATATTTATTATATACCACCTGTGAGTCCTCATTATATATCATAAAGATTAATATTTATTATATATACCCCCTGTGAGTCTCTCATTATATATCATAAAGATTAATATTTATTATATACCCCTGTGAGTCCTCATTATATATCATAAAGATTAATATTTATTATATACCCAATCTTTGTGAGTCCTCATTATATATCATAAAGATTAATATTTATTATATATACCCCTGTGAGTCCTCATTATATATCATAAAGATTAATATTTATTATATACCCCTGTGAGTCCTCATTATATATCATAAAGATTAATATGTATTATATATACCCCCTGTGAGTCCCCATTATATATCATAAAGATTAATATTTATTATATACCCCAGGCTGTGAGTCTCATTATATATCATAAAGATTAATATTTATTATATACCCACCTGTGAGTCCTCATTATATATCATAAAGATTAATATTTATTATATACCCCCTGTGAGTCCTCATTATATATCATAAAGATTAATATTTATTATATACCCCCTGTGAGTCCTCATTATATATCATAAAGATTAATATTTATTATATACCACCTGTGAGTCCTCATTATATATCATAAAGATTAATATTTATTATATATATACCCCCTGTGAGTCTTCATTATATATCAAAAAGATTAATATTTATTATATACCCCCTGTGAGTCCTCATTATATATCATAAAGATTAATATTTATTATATACCACCTGTGAGTCCTCATTATATATCATAAAGATTAATATTTATTATATATACCCCTGTGAGTCCTCATTATATATCATAAAGATTAATATTTATTATATACCCCTTGTGAGTCCTCATTATATATCATAAAGATTAATATTTATTATACACCACCTGTGAGTCCTCATTAAATATCATAAAGATTAATATTTATTTTATATATACCCCCTGTGAGTCCTCATTATATATCATAAAGATTAATATTTATTATATACCCCCTGTGAGTCCTCATTATATATCATAAAGATTAATATTTATTATATACCCTCTGAGAGTCTTCATTATATATCGTAAAGATAAATATTTATTATATACCCTCTGAGAGTCCTCATTATATATCGTAAAGATAAATATTTATTATATACCCTCTGAGAGTCTTCATTATATATCGTAAAGATAAATATTTATTATATACCCTCTGAGAGTCCTCATTATATATCGTAAAGATAAATATTTATTATATACCCTCTGAGAGTCCTCATTATATATCGTAAAGATAAATATTTATTATATACCCCCTGTGAGTCCTCATTATATATCATAAAGATTAATGTTTATTATATACCCCCTGTGAGTCCTCATTATATATCATAAAGATTCATATTTATTATATACCCCCTGTGAGTCCTCATAATATATAATAAAGATTAATATTTATTATACATACCCCCTGTGAGTCCTCATTATTTATCATAAAGATTAATATTTATTATATACCCCCTGAGTCCTCATTATATATCATAAAGATGAATATTTATTATATATACCCCCTGTGAGTCCTCATTATTTGTATTTATTATATATACCCCTTGTGAGTCCTCATACAATTATACAGTTTATTATTAATCATATCGCTTATTATTCATCATATATATCCCCTGAATCCTCATTATTTATCATAAAGATTATTATTTATTAAATACTCTCGGAGAGTCCTCAGATTAATTATACAGCTTATTATATCATAAAGCTTAATATTTATTATATATACCACCTGAGAGTCCTCATACAATTATACAGTTTATTATTAATCATATAGCTTATTATGTATTATTAATCATATATACCCCCTGTGAGTCCTCATATATCTTATTATATGTCATATCTTATTATTTATCATATATAACACTTGTGATCCCTCATATTAATTATTTATCATATATACCCTCTGTGAGTCCTCATATTGTTTATTATATAGCTAATTTTCTCATATTAATTATTTTATAGTTTAATATTTATCATATATTCCCAGTGAGTCCTCATATCTTATATTTTATTATATAAACCCCATGCTTATAATTTCAGCAGCTCTCCCAAACAAGCACCCTACGCCACCCCCCTCACCTCATGCTCTAAATGATAATCTTTCTTTAATAACCTGCTAGGTATTTTTAACTGTACAAAGCATGTTATGTATAAAAAAGAATTTAAGGTCAGTGTTAAAAAAGCAAAGCCGTCTTAAAAGTGTCCATTTTTATAGACAAAACAATAGTCTAACAATGGAAAATTATAATTTTTCTTTCTTCTTTTTCAAATGATTTCGTATGACAGTTAACTTGCATTAATTAATAATTATCTCTTCTATGCAGGGGTGCTGGACAGGAAGTGGGACGATCATGTATTATTTTAGAATTCAAAGGAAGAAAGATAATGGTGAGTGCTTTCAAATAACTGAATTTTCAGTTGCCAAGCTGGGAGGAATTGTCTAAATCTCACATAACATACCTCAGTGTCCTCATATTGCTGGCTGTTATCCATATTATGTATATTGTGGACAGATACAGCCCAGAACGCACCTTGTTCCTCCCACCTGGCAACCAGTACCTTAATAGATAAGTGATGAATAGTAATCATTTCCAGCCATACTGGCGGTTGCTAATATTTGAAATAGAAAAATAGTAAAACAGTTGCTGTCACCGGCTACTGGTCGTTAGACATCACAATATTAATTTACATCATGCACCTTGGGCTTGATCTTATACAACCTACCAGCTGCTTAACTTAGGGTATGTATTTGTGGGTGCAATGCCTTTTTGTTGTTTCCTGATTGTTGGAAGGTGGGTAACTATGACAATACTGGTGTGCTGTGAGTCAAAGCCTGGAAATAAATCTTAAATATTAAGAATGGCAGCTAGGTTTTAAATCGGATTTGGCAAGCATTGATCCGAATCATAGTATTGATGCTACTCTGTTTAAAATTAAGGAAATGTTTGGTTGTCTGTGGCCACAACTATGAGTAGAGTGTTTAGTGCTTACAAAAATAGCAAATATTTTGTCAGAACAATTGTATCAGCAGATCAAACTCCTAACTTATCCAACAGACCTGAGAACCCATTTTCCTGAAGCTTAATAAAAGTATTATATTATTATTATTATTATTACCTCTTACTCTCCCACCCTCTTATCCCAGTGCCTCCTAAAACTACTTACTATAGTGTGTTTTCTTCCATATCTAGGCATCCTTTACAGCTTTCTATTCAGACCATGTAGATTCAGTATTTACTCCTTTTTTGTTTCCGATAACAAAGTCCATTTACAAGGTCATGCAGAATTTCGGAGCTGTACAAATGTGTTTAGAAGCAAATGTAAATGTGGTATTGAATTCTAAAGGGTACATCCATTGAATGCTTTATCAAATATACCATTTTGTGCTTTGTTAGGAAACATCCCAGGAGCTCGCTGTATAAACATTATCATTTTTCTTATGATATAGGATAGCTGAAACCAAAACAAGTCAAACTATATTAAGAAGTAAATATCAGGCTAGGCGGGTGATTTGCTCTGTACCGGCTTTCTGGTTCTGTTTACATGAACATTCTCTGATGCTGATGTATGTATATTAAGTGCGGTATACACTTTCTTATTATATTTATCTTTTCAGCTGGACTGTGGGATCCACCCTGGGTTAGAAGGGATGGATGCGCTCCCGTACATTGACTTGATTGACCCAGCAGAGATTGATTTACTTCTGATAAGTCAGTAAGTAATGTCCTCAGTTTCTTCAGGCAGTAACTATTCATTTTCTGCTATTACATAAAGTGTCAACAGCTGTTAGCAGACAAACCTAATCACAAAATAACAAGGGAGCATAATGTGAATTAATTTGTTTTAGTGAGAAAGATCCAAAATCTTCTCTAGAGCTGTTACATCGCTTTGTTCCTAGTGGTGGTTGGCTGTCGTTGGAAATGTCAGTGTATTCGGTAAAATATGAACAGTGTTCATTTAACAAACATACTATATTCCTTTTATTGAAAACTTGAGGAAAGGTTAGTAGATAACCGGGCATAGCCTTTTAGTGAATGTAATAAAGGTGAACGCACTAAAAGAATTGAATGTTGTTTCTTTGGGTTGTGTATGTATATAAAATCAGCGTGAGAATTCATACTGTGGCAATCTCTTAAGAGGAATTCCATAGTGGAAAAAGTGGATATATATTAACATCACCCCAAAACAAGCTTCCATGTAATGGAGCGAGCTATCTATCGGTGTAACACATTGCCAACCAAACCGCACATTGTTTGGCTTGAATAGTTCTGATGTTTTACCAAGCCTGTTGTTCATCTTAGCTTCCATTTGGATCACTGTGGTGCCCTGCCATGGTTCCTGCAGAAAACCAGCTTTAAGGGCCGGACGTTCATGACCCACGCCACCAAGGCTATTTACCGATGGCTGCTTTCAGATTATGTCAAAGTCAGGTGGGTGCATTTAGAAGTATTCTAGGCACATTGACCTTTTATATAGCTTTCATGGCAGATGATTTTTCTGGCTCTTAACTCGCCCCTTTTATTTTGTGTAGCAATATTTCAGCAGATGATATGCTGTATACGGAAACCGACCTGGAGGATAGTATGGACAAAATTGAGACCATTAACTTTCACGAGGTGAAAGAAGTGGCAGGAATCAAGTTTTGGTGTTACCACGCTGGGCACGTATTGGGTGCAGCCATGTTTATGATTGAGATAGCTGGTGTGAAGGTACGTTCAAAGGTTTTAAAATGTTTCTTCACAACACTTTCACTTGAAAACAGTAATTGATCCATAATTCTCATTAAGGGAAATGCTACGCCTGAGTGCTATATTCCGGATTAGAAGTAAACAAACTGATGTTGCATACTTTAATAGTTAGAAATAAAAGTTGTTATAAGAAAATCTTCTGGTTTTGGACTCCTTGTAGTGTGCAATGCAAGTGCATTGCCCCTTACATTTATTTGAGTTTACAGAGATTTGTTTTAGCTATAAAATAAATCTGAATAAAAAACAAACAAGCAATATAGGCGCTAAAAATAGACACTTCTTTTTGCACTATTTTAATGCACTAAGTTGCACTTTAAATTTTTAAAGGTACAGCGCACCTTTCTATTTTATATAAAATAAATCTGAACTATTCTTCAGGGGGTCAAGGTAGGACACTCCTGATTTTTTTTTTCTCTTAAATGAAAAGTTTATGTCCCTATATCTTATAATTACAGTATTGTTTTGTTGAGAGTATTTTTCTAAATGATCAGCCTTTTAAACCTAGTGCATTCAACTACTGGCTATAGATCATAGTGAGTATATCAGTATGCTTAATTGAGATGTTGGCTTATAGTCCTAGCCATGAGCATTATACTTTGCTAATACTTTTAATTCCTATATTGTTTTTTTTTTTGTTTTGTTTTTTCAGCTTCTTTACACAGGTGATTTCTCCAGGCAAGAGGACAGACATCTGATGGCTGCAGAAATCCCAAACATAAAACCGGATATTCTCATCATTGTAATTATGATTTTCTATTTTGAGATAATGCTGTTGAGATGGTGCATTCTTATACAGTATGCCACGAGATCATAATGGTCCTATTGGGGTCTTCCACAGGGGTGAGGGGTGTATGCTGGGAAATGGAAGACTATGTTGGTCATTGGTAATGTAGAAGGGGACACAGAGACCATGTGTTAGAATGTCTTGTTTCCTGCACACTATATATCTTATGTTTGTTCCTGTGTAGGAATCCACTTATGGCACTCACATCCATGAGAAGCGAGAAGAGAGGGAGGCACGTTTCTGTAACACGGTGCATGACATTGTGAATAGAGGAGGCAGAGCACTAATCCCTGTGTTTGCTCTGGGGCGAGCGCAGGAGCTCCTCTTGATTTTGGGTGAGTTTTGGTTTTTTTCCCTCTCTTTTGTGCACACCTTATATTTGTGATTCAGCATTTACAATGCAAAGATAAGGTTAATGTGTTTAAGTAGCTTGAATGTGAATTAAGTGATTTTCACATATCATGTGTTTATCATGTAAGATTCCTGTGTTCAACATTTAATGTCTTATGTCATTTATCATCCAGATGAGTACTGGCAGAACCATCCAGAACTGCATGACATCCCCATATATTATGCCTCGTCCCTGGCCAAAAAGTGCATGGCTGTGTACCAAACCTATGTGAACGCCATGAATGACAAGATACGCAAGCAAATAAACATCAACAACCCATTCGTCTTTAAACATATCAGCAACCTTAAGGTTAGTGTGGTAAAGGTTTTTTTTTTGGCCTTGTGTTTTGTAGTTTGCATAATGAATGTAAATGTTTCCTTATTTTAGATTGCACAACATTTTACACCTTGTGACAGGGGTACCCAAAAAATTAATCCCCAGATGTTTTAAAAGTACAGCTTACATGATGCTTTATCTTTGTAAAGGCATGCAAAGCATCATGGGAGCTGTTGTTCTACAACATACGGGTATCTACCATTTAGGCTCCCCTGCATTATGGTGTTTATTGCAAACTGAATATTCTACAGCAATGTCCAGTGGGCAAACAGGACAGGTTTCACTTCAATGTAAAGAAGTAAGAGGTGGTGAGGGCACTTCTCTAAATAACTTAGCTTTTAAAAGGTTTAAATTGATGCTTGGCCAACGAGCTTACATTGATTGGACAGCAAATATGAACATTAAAAGAGTTATTATTGATAGAGCAGGATAAATGTATTTTGAAGATGAAAAAAAATGTTAAAACACATTCTTCTAATTTGTTAATGGGACTTTTGTGCTCAGTAAGTGTGGGATTAGATTTTTATTTTTGTTCCCTCCTGGGGAGATAATTAGTTGTGCTCCTTCAGCCAACAGTAATTCGATTGTAATCTCCACAGGCAGTATATTGGTGTACACATAACTGTGTGTACATATAATATACAATCTCACACTCATTATACATCTGTGTGCGATAAGTTCGCCCTTAGCACTGGAGATGTTTTTTCCCATGATTTGTTTCGGCAAATTACTTGCAGTAGTTGTAGTCTGTCTCGAACTGTGCAGGCCCACAATTGGGTACATCTGATCTCTTTTTTTAATGCTATTATACCTGTTATGTAAAGGGCATCCTGTATAATATTTACTGCGACCTGATACAGATGTTTCAGTTCATGTGTAATGTTTCATTCCTAGAGCATGGATCATTTTGATGACATTGGCCCGAGCGTGGTAATGGCCTCTCCTGGTATGATGCAGAGCGGTCTGTCACGGGAGCTGTTTGAGAGCTGGTGCACAGACAAGAGGAATGGAGTGATTATAGCTGGTTACTGTGTGGAAGGGACACTTGCCAAAGTGAGTATGCCTAACTGAGCAGCATTAAACCATCAAATGGATGGGAGAGAAGACCTCAGTGGTGGATGTAAGCAAGAACATTAATAACAAACTCTTACTTTTTGTATCTTCTCTATATAGATGCAACTAGGACAACTGACTTTTTATTAAGGTTAAATAAAACTAACAATGAATTAGTTACTGGGTTGGGGAGGGGAGGGTAGTAAATAATGGGGGAACTCCACTACTACACAGTTATAGTTGGAAATCAGATGAATCGGGACACATAATTTAATGATTTTGTGTTGCATTATTGAAGGAGCAGTGGGCGAGCGGTCTCTCTGTGAAAGTGCTGTAGGATCCAAGCTCACAGAACGAGACAAGCCATTAAATTGTTCATAGGGACGAGATTACTTCAGTTAACCAATTGGGGAGAGTGTCATTTGCCATCTGTGTAGCGGGATTCCAGTTTTACAGTATTTGAATTAAAATTTCTTTCCACAGCACATTATGTCAGAACCTGAGGAAATTACCACCATGTCTGGTCAGAAACTAGGACTCAAGATGTCTGTAGATTATATCTCCTTCTCCGCCCATACGGATTACCAGCAAACTAGCGAGTTTATCCGGGCACTGAAACCTCCGCACGTGGTGAGCGCATGTTGGTACCTCCCAGTGTAGTGTTATATCATTCAGTATTTGTCTGCTCTTCTTATACAGTAGACCTGCCGTGTATGAATGCATGGGTGGTGAGGTCTCCTTCAGGCAAGTTCTAGAACACATGTTTTAGTGTTGTACCGCATTTTATTTCATATTTGTCTTTTTCTACATACCAATGAAAATGCAAGTAAATCGGGAAGAGGTTATCTGTTCCTTTCTCTGGGGCTGGTAATGATATTTTATTATCTTTGCAGATTCTGGTGCATGGTGAGCAAAATGAAATGGCTCGTCTCAAAGCTGCTCTGATCCGAGAATATGAAGACAATGAGGAAGTGGACATTGAGGTGCACAACCCAAGGAACACAGAAGCTGTCACATTGAACTTCAGAGGAGAGAAATTAGCTAAGGTAATATTTGGTTTTAAAATACTTGGAGATTCACTGCATTAAGTATTTCTGATCTTGGGTAATTTAGCATTCTCTGAAGAACAAACGTTTGTTGACAGCTTGACTGCAATCTATGTGGGACCTCATTGTAGTAGTCCCCTTACTCTTTTCATCTCAGAGAGTTTGAGCTTCTGTGCTGAACCGATCAATCGTCCAGACCCTGCTGAAATCCTCCATGAAGTTAAACAAGGCAGTAAATCTGGAATATGTTTACATTCAAAACTTAGCTTCTCCTCAAGCCTGGGCCCACTTGTACTACTTTAACCCATGTTCACTTGACATGATAGAATGGATGGTCACCTTGTTTTTGTAACATATTGTCATGGTAAATAAGATTAATATTTACTTCTTGGGGAATGTGCTTTGGCCTTTAGTGTCAGACATTACTTTCAAGACCGTTGCTAATTGTCTTAACAGGAAACAGTTTGCTGTAGGCAGTTTAATAAATTGGATGTGTTTGTTCAGCCTTTAGAAAACTACTCAATATGCATTAGGAACTTTTAAGAACCACTTCCCTAGACCAAGGGTAGCCAAGTGTTAGACCCACCTATTTTTCCCCACCACTCTCCAAATAGACTCAAGGCAAGAAATGCCCTATAAGGCTTGTAGTTCCACAAATACTGGAGATGTATGTTTGGCATCCTCTGCCCATTGTTTGTGTTTGAAGAAGCAATTGAAAGGGGGCACAGGGCCAATGCATAACAAGTCGACCATTGCAATGTTACTGTGCGTAAATCAATTAAAGACCGTGTTTTGTACCAAGGGCTGGACAAAGCTTAGCCATTCATACCATTATAGAAGTTGCTCTTTTCAGACTGATCCTGTTTTGTAGACTTTTCCAATCATGAATATTTATATATCTCTTCTACCTGCCAGGTAATGGGTTCTCTAGCAGACAAGAAGCCAGAACAAAGTCAGAGAATTTCAGGGATTCTTGTGAAAAGAAACTTCAATTATCATATTCTATCCCCAAGTGACCTCTCCAGTAAGTGAAGCGCATTTGCTTCTGTATTTGTGTTATAAGTGTTTTTTGTTTTTTTTAGATACAGGTGATTGCCTTTGAATAGAAATATTAAGTGGAAAATAATTATTGTTGTCTCTTGTTGGTGTATTGGTTGTCTGTTTATCATTGGGTTTGAACAGATATTAAGGTGACAACACAGTGTTTTTACAGAGATTGAATTGTCCTGGAACATGTAATCCAGTCCGTACAATAATTGTTTGACTCTCCTCCTTTGGACTTCTTTCTAGTGAACCCTCCCCCTTTCATGTGTCATAATAAATAATCTCCACTTGCTCTCTATATATAATATATTATTGTCTTTGGAGTGTTTTGATATCTAAATCATACTAAAGAGGGATTCATCAAAGGTAAATTGGAGCTTTTCTGGGTGCAAACTGCTAATTCTGAGGCACAGTGCCACACAACATGCAATAGTCATGGAAATGAATAGTATTATTCGCAACATTAAGCATAGTCTTTCCATAAAGCATTAGACTGGTTTTAATATTAAATGAGAGTCCTCAGCAGGTCATCCCCTCTGTGCTGCTTGGGCTAATGAGAAAGCATTAACCCGAGCAACATTGGGTGGCTGTGATTGGTCTCTACAGACTGTTTAAACATTGAATGAAGGGAACCGTGCCAGAGGTGAAATCGGTATAGTGCCTGCAGTATCCTTAAATACTTTTATTTGGGTGTTATGTGTCAGTGGGTACATGCTTGGCTTGACCAGAAGTCTCTACGTTTAAAAGACATTGCCAGGACTATGGGTATTTCTTTGGGCATAGGGCGGCAGTAAATTATTGACCATCTATGGCAACATAAGAAAATGCCTCTTTATGGGCAGTTATCTATAAGAAGAATATTGAGTAAGTTATCCTGTTACTTTATCAGAGATTCTTCAATGATACGCACTAATATACTTGATAATGGGTATAATTGCTATTTATGGAGAGTTTACTCCAACACATGGCTTGATACACTAAAATTGTTCCTTTTGTGCTTTCTACATAAGTGCATTTTTATAATATTTTACAGAGCTAGTGTGTACAGTACATGGTGAAAGCCATATTTCAACTCCAGGTTGTTGTCTCTGTGTATGTTGCATGCCTTCTAGAAGCCACTAAACCTATATATTTTTTTAAAATGTATTTATTTTTTTGCTCTCCATCTGTAGGTTACACTGATTTAGCCATGAGCACAGTTACACAGACACAAGCCATCCCATATACAGGTCCTTTTGCCCTGCTGAGCTACCAGCTACAGCAAATTACAGGTGAGTTGTTAGTTCTGGTGCCCTACAGCAATGATTTGCATTCTCCTCTGTAACTATAAAGTTCAGTCTGGAAAGCTATCACTGACCAGCAAAAATATGTCATATGCATTGCTCATCGGTGTGTTTACTTTCAGGAGAGGTGGAAGAACTTGAAATCAATGAAAAGGATGCCCTGCGTATATTCAAGGCTATTACTGTGATAAAGGAGCAAGGCATGGTTCTGTTGGAGGTGATTTCTTTTTATAATTTTTCTTGAAAACTACTTATTTTTGTTATTAGAAACCACTTACAGCATACAAACATCTGTTGTATTTTCCCTCTTGTGTAATATATATCCCGATTCTTTACTGAAAATCACCGTGATCTGTAAGTTCATCCTCTAAACGTATTCTATGTCTTGATCCTCTGTGCTATCTTATGGCAACCAAGGGGATGCATACATTTTAAAAATAACCTTTTTATTTTTCTGTTTTTAAATATTCATATCTAGCTTAGTCTTTGTTGGCTTATGTTCTGTTACTTTACAACCTACTTACCCCTGCTTTGTATCTCCTCAGTGGGTAGCAAATCCTACCAACGATATGTTTGCAGACACTGTAGTGACTGTGATCCTGGAACTCCAATCAAATCCTAAAATACAAAAAGGTACAGTCCCCTGCCGGTGTATTCCTGCAGCTTGTTCCCTCTCCATTGTATATTGTCCTGAGACCTATAAAAGTTATTAGCATGACTAATCAATACTGCATTTATCTAACACTACTCAGTCTTTAGAAATCTTACAAACTCCCGGTTTATCTTTACCTGTCCTATCATTTGCTACCTACCATCCAGCCATACTACTAACCCAAAAAATGGGTGTTAAGTAGGTGTGAACTTTGAGTCTGTTAGCCTGATTCCCTTGTTAATAAAGTCATAAGGACGTAAAAATAAATAAAATAATTGGTCGAAAAAAATTTAAATAACTTCGCATAATACAAGTAAACAAAATAAAAAAATGTGGGTATCACAATGTCTTCCCACCTGAAAACGAATTTTCCAAGATTTGAATTTCAGATTTGTAGACCAAAATAGCCCAATTGAAAATGTATCGGACATAGAAAATGTTTCCAGTTGTGCTCCTTTTGCCTAAAATGTTCCATTTTACTTGGTTTTTGAAATGTATCACTTTAGTGAGTGACCTTGTTAGTTTATTTAAAGCAGAACTAATAATATTCCGTCCACTACCAACTGCAAGGTTCCTGACACCCTCACTGGCTAAGTTACTAAGTAGGCCTTATTAGAAGATAAACAAGGCTTAGTTTCTGTTCTCCGATGCATTCTGTTTACTGTTTCTTATTGGTAATCTGAATGTGACTGTATTTCTCATCTTCTCAGCTGCAACTTCAACTCACAAACTCCCCAAGCAAGTGGATATGGATACGTATAGTAAGAGGCTGGAGATCATGCTACAGTAAGTAGCCCGATGGGATTTAGAAAGCGTGATCAGAATCCACTGATATCCTTTACCTTACGGGTCATTGCTGTTTTTGTTTTCAGGGATATTTTTGGTGAAGACTGTATAAGTGCAAAGGATGGTAATTCTATCACCGTCTCTGTAGATGGGAAAACTGCTAACCTGTCTCTGGAAACACGGGTATGTCGACTTCTATCATGTATGTGTGCCAGAGAGCATGTTTATCCAGTGCAATGTTTGAAAATGACAACATAGACTGTAATTGTGGGGGTGGAATCATACATAAATAATCCAGGGGTGACCAAAAGGTAGAGCCTCAGCTGATGTAGGTATAGGTTTTGCCATGTCTGACTAGTTCATATGGTGAAATGAGTGATAAGCTGTTAAATGAGGGCCACAGGTCATCCTGTCTTTTTAACTGACCTAATTACACAGCCGGCACTGGACAGAACGGCTAATCAGCCAATATTCACTATTAACAAATAGTGTTAGATGTTCTCTACTGGTGCCCTGCTGCTGTGTGGTTTAGACATGTGGCTGTACTATGGGATATGCTAAATACTGTGCTTTTTTTATTCTCCAGGTTGTGGAGTGTGAGGAAGGAATCGATGAAGATGAGACTCTGCGGGAACTGGTTCAGTCATCGGCACAGCGACTGTATGATTCTCTCTGTCCGGCAAACTTGTAAAATACTAATCTTCACAATGTCTCTATTGGATTCGGGTTTTTTTTGTTTTTTATCATCTTTTTGTTTGTGTTTTTTTTCTTTATTTCTATACAGATTGTCCCATTGTACTTTCATAATGTCAGAATTTTAGGATTAAAAATAATTTATCATTAAAATTACCTTTTCTTTTGGTAAGATTGTTTCTTTCCTCTTCAAAGTATTAAATATTAGGAAATAAGCATTATGAAATATGCATAGTTAACACAACACATACACGCAATATATAAATGTGTATAATAAAATAAAATGTAGAACTCTACAACTGGGGTCCTACCACTAGGTGCTTCCCTTTTAGCTCCCTGTCAATCATTGTTATAAGCCCTGTCCTTGTCAGTCAGCACAGAGAAAGCTTACAGAGCCATTTCCTTTCTCTTCATTAGGTATGCGTACTCTAGCTGTGCCTAGACTGAGCTGGATTTTCATGTCATTTGCTAAATCTTTAATATACTTTTAAAAGAAAACCTATCTCGTGAAGAAACAAAAAAAAAAAAAAGTTCAGACAAGATAAAGGTGATTTTTAATTTTTTCCCCATTGGTGTAATTTCTAGAGAAGTGATGGGTTTCCCGTCAGTATCGGCATTTGATAGTATAGTCTGGTGGCACCTATAAAGTTAAACACATAAAAGTTCTACTTGGACTGGAAACCAGTAAATGTTTGAATGCAGAGGGTTTGGAATACTAAGGTTTATTAAAACTTGTAGATCACATGTCATTGCTGCATTCGAGCAGTGACCGAGTCAACTCATTGGTTAAACAGGAACTGTTGGTAATCTCCCCTTATACTAGTTGCATGAGAACATTGGGGGAAATTATTTTAGGAAATGCCCCAGGATTCTTTATTAATATCTATAAACTGGTTATTTGCTCACTTTATCTATTTTTGTCACACCTGTCTGAAATATTGGAAGGAAAGGGATACCATGTAATCTCTGCAGAAAGGCCAAGGATTAGATTTTTCTTTCAAATAAATGAAAATTGTACATATTTGTGTAAATTCAAATCTTATTTTTGTAAGCTGTATCAGTACTGTAATGTTTACATGAATTTTGTGGGTTTTATTTTATGTCTGTTTTAGCTGTGCATCCTTCTCATATTTCAAATAAATTTTTAAGGTTTTTATTTTAAGACTTAATTGAATCAAAATGAACTTGGTTGCAAAAGGGAATTAAACATGTCTCAAGTGTTAGTTAACAAGTTCCGGTACTATGCGTGTGCTTCCCAGTCCCAGGCAGTATATTCTTTTTAAGACCGCAATATGCAAATATATGCTTCCTAGTGGGTAGGGGGGGCTGATTTACATCCGAGTTGTGATAATTATAATGCATTACTATGTCTCTAACATAGTAGGTGTGAGTAAATGCAAACACTGTACCTTTATAATCTTTTACTGTAAGTTTGTGTGCATGCAGGGATCTTTTATTTCATTTGACATAATCAGCCCTTTAATTGTTGTTGTGCATTAACTTGTCTGTCCCCAAGTTAAAAGGGTTAACCAGATGTGGACCCCGTGCTAACTGTGCCTAGCAGGATCTCTACTACACCCCACCAAAGAAGGACAGAACGATCATCTGGGGTTGCTGTATCTCTTGTGCAGAGAGAACTTGCTGGCATTTCAGGTCTGGACTGCCTTTGTGGGTGGGATCAGTCTAATATGCTTCAGAATATGTTCTCTCTGTAATGGCACAAGTGAGAAAAAACAATTTTGAGACCTGAGCGGGTATTTCCCAAAGGGCAAGCAGGATTGAGTTTCTCTAAGCTTTTGACTGTTCTCATATTCTCCGTTTTCTTTTAATAACACTCCACATATTACAGCTGCTATTTTGCTTTAGAGCTTTTCATACAGAGTGTTTGTGAAAATTCCTCTTTGACTGTACTTGAAATTGCAGTCCAATCTAAAGATAACACGAGACAAAGTAAGGACTACCTTCTCTTAACTTCATGTAACTGCCAATCTTTTGCAAAAGGAGATGTTTCCACTGCCATTTCCAAACACCCCTTCGTCATGATCAGTGACATGGAGAGGTATCCTAATTCACAATGCGCAATACATGCTTTTTGCTCCTTATTACACATGTCCTACTGGATCCTCCAACACTCTGTTTAGTAGTAATGACCGTTTCTGAAATATGAAGTCGTCAGTAGCCAAAGAAGTATGGCATGCAGCCACAACGAGGAGTACAGCTTTAGGTACTTGTATCTCCCTAATTGTAGCCACCTCTGCCCTACCAAACATGTCAGCTTGGGTAATATCATCTTGAGTAGGAACATAATTTCTTATTAACACGGTGAAACTAATTTAAAACCAGTTAGATAAAACTCTGGGTCTCATCAAGCAGGAATAGTCTAAGACTTATCTAAAAAACAAGGTTTTACATAAGAAATGCTAAAATAATTTACATGGAAACATAGAATGTGATGGCAGATAACCATTCGGCACATCTAGTCGGCCCAATTTTTTAAAATACTTTTATTAGTCCCTAGCCTTATCTTATAGTTAGGATAGCCTTATGCCTATCCCACGCATGCTTAAACTCTTTTACTGTGTTAACCTCTACCACTTCAACTGGAAGGCTATTCCATGCATCCACTACCCTGTCAGTAAAGTAATACTTCCTGATATTATTTTTAAACCTTTGCCCCTCTAATTTAAGACTTTGTCCTCTTGTGGTAGTTTTTCTTCTTTTAAATATAGTCTCTTCCTTTACTGTGTTGGTTCCCTTAATGTATTTTAATGTTTCTCAAATTTAGTGTTTATTGGTTTTACAAGGTAAAAAGGGATACAGAAGAGAAAGGGGGTGGCAATGATTATTCACATTACACATCAATGTTATAATAATGAAAAAAAAGGAACACTGAGATGTTTTGGTTTTGGGGTACATCGTATCATTTTTAAGTATCTTGACATGTTGCAAAACATATTTGTTTTATCAGTCACATGCAGTGCCATAAATTACCGTTATTTGGTGAATGTTAGCCGTCTTGCGTCAGTAGTTTTCAAGTCAACGTCTTGAATTGGTCTATTTCCCCTCTCGTACTATTACTTAGGTAACTGCATAGAATATGTCTACTGTTTCGTAGTCTTTAATTGAAACATTTGTTCATGAATAAATTGGCTATATGCCAGGCCATTTCAACTAGTAGTTGACAGATGTATACATCTCGGTAGTGCAACTTGTGACCCCTATAAACATTTTGGAACAATTTGCCGTGTAGGCGCTAGAACTTGGGATAATCAAGACTAGGTATGTTAGGGGTTAATGAGTGTGTACCCTGGGGTAGGTGGGAGTGTGAGGCTTATACTTAGATGATGTGCGCAATCATGTACCCTGAGGAAGGAGTTACGGACCTCTAGGGCTGTGGTCTATGCATTCAGTGGTCTTAGTGATTCTTTCCATACTCCCGTCCCCATGCCTGCCATGTGGCATCAAATTTTAAGTTGGATTGTGCTGAAGTAAGTGATAATTTTTCATAAATGTAAAATTGATTCAATTTATCAAGTACTTGGGTCAGGGAGGGGCATTTACAGGATTTCCACTTTTGTGCCAGGAGACTCCTTGCTGCCTTCAGCACCAATGCCATAATCTGCTTTTCGCTCAAGTTTAAATGCGTAGGCAGCAGTAACAGTAGGCATACCGTGGGGGTTAAAGGAAAATTGGGGATATCCAGCCTGTCTAAGATGTCACGCGCTAGGATCCAAAGGGGCTGAATGACCTCACAGGACCACCATATGTGCCCATTGCTTTTCCACATCTCCAGCAGGTGGGTGACGTGTTAGGGAATATACCAGCGGTACATCAGTTTCTTATGGGCTTCAATGTGTGAGAAGCAGCGGATCCATTTAGAAAGCCTGTTCAATCCTCGTCTGTCAGTGTCCTGTCACAGTCTGCTTCCCACTGGGCCTTATACTGCTGGGGCGCGATAGGGGTGATCTCGTGCCATGTTTTGTAGCACAGTGCTAACGTCTTTAATTTGGTCGGTATAGACCAGCATCTATCTAGGAGTTGTTAAGAAGCAACCCATTTTGGCAGGGGTGGGCAGTGCGTATGTTGTAATGATACTCTTTAGTCGTAGGTAGGAGAAAATGGCTCGGTTCGGTATGTGACAGTGGGTTTGAAGCTCTGGGAAAGGGATTATCTCATTGTCCCTCATCAGAAGGGATATGTGGGTGATCCCTGCCGTGAGCCAGTCTGTTAGCGGGATGTCTTGTGACACAGCTTTAAGAGCCGATAGGGGTGCTCTTGAGTGGAATGCCTCTTTATGGCCCATGGTAAGGAAGAACTTGTCCCAGATCTCTATCGTTTGTAAGGTGGTTGGGAAGAGGGTGGGCCTTTGTTTCCTAAACCATCTTGGTGTCCACAGGTAGTCTATAAGTGGTTGGTCTGGACACTGTGCTTTTTCAATATCTGTCCACTGTATAATGTTTGGCTGGGCATGCAAGAGGATCCCTGTTGCTAGTGCTGCTGCTCTGTAATATTGCCAGATATTCGGCAGACCCACACCTCCGAGCTTGGATGCGGTTTGTAGTGTCGCTAATGATACTCTAGGTTTTTTACCTGCCCAAATGAATGAGCTGCACATTTTCTGTAGGGCTTTACAATGTTGTTTGGGAAGTTTTAAGGGTAGCATTCTAAATATATAAAGAATGCGGGGGAGAATCATCATTTTAAAGGCGTTTATTTTCTCCATCCATGAGATCATGACGTGTTTCCATTTGTTTAACTCTATTTTACACATCGAAACAAGGGAGTTATACTTGAGTTTTACTGTTGCAGGTATTGTAGAGGCTATTTTTACTTCTAGGTATGTGATAGAAGTTGATCTCCAATCAAAAGGGAATGAGTTGCGTAGAGAGTCCACTGTTCGTTTAGGTAAGCCCATAGGTAGTGCTTGGGTTTTGTCTCTGTTTAGTCGATAGTGGGAGATTTCTCCGAATTGTTGCAAAGGTTTCTGTAAATTGGGTACAGACTGTTGCGGCTTAGAAAGGGCTATAAATATGTCGTCAGCAAAGAGTGCTAGGTTATCTGGCCTATCATGTATGTCAATACCTTGGATGTCGGGGTGTCTGCGTATTTAGTGCGCTAAGGGTTCTAGGGATAGGATGTACAATAAGGGTGAAAGTGGGCACCCTTGTCTGGTCCCCTTGGTGATTGCAAATGATTTAGATACGAACCCCCCATGTGACACCCTGGCTGCTGGAGAGCTGTATAGGGCCATTATGCTTCTAATTACGCTTTCGGGAAATTAAAAATTTTTTCAGCACCTCAATCATATATGTCCAGTTTAGTCGATCAAAGGCCTTTTCGGCGTCCAGTGCCAGAAAAAGGCCCTCCGCTCTATTGCTATGGAGCGCTGATACTATGTTTAGAATTTTCCTTGAATTATCGGACCCCTGGCGTCCCTTCACAAATCCTGACTGGTCGTTGTGTATTAGTTTGTGGAGAATCAGTGTTATTCTATTACTGAGTAGCTTTGCATAAATTTTGGCATCGCTATTGAGTAAGGATAATGGGTCTAAAGTTCTTACATTGTGTCGGGGGCTTTCCCTGTTTTGGGAGACATTTCTGCCAATGCTAGTATCATGACCAAGAATTCGTGTTGGTGGTCGTTGGGACTGTACACATTAATCAATGTATAAGGGTTGTTATTAATGAGACATTGCAATATTAAGTAGCGTCCCTTTTTGTCACTAATCTTGCGTATCAGAGGGAATGCAGCATCTTTACTTATTAAGGTCGAGATGCCTCGTTTTTTAGTTGTATAACAGGTATGAAAATCATAGGGGTATTCTTTGGAATTAAATCTTGGTCTGCCCTGCCAAGTGAAAGGCGTTTCTTGGAAGAATGCCATCAGGGCCCCACTCTTTCTGGCTTCAGTAATAGCTAGTCTGCGTTTATTCTGAGAATTGAGCCCTTTTGTTTTAAGAGAGAAAATTTTAATTGTCATTTAGGACGGTTATGCTCATGTTTGAATTTTGATCTACTGCCTTTCCGGGTTTTACTTGTGGCCCTAGTCTATGTAGTGTTATGTAAGTACTTTCTGTCACTGCCAGTATTATTACCTTTCCCAAGGTACACCTGAAATACGTGGTGGGTACACTCATTATTTTAAGGGTAGGGAGAACTGGGGATAAACTATGTACAACATAACGTGTGTCACTTTGAGTGACATTGAGTTGCTCATGGCTACGGATAATCGCGGCCAGAAGCGGGCCTTGGGGGTGATCCATACTCGGGGAATACTTCAAGACCTCGTACTCGGGATACTCGGCAATATATGTAGAGTATGGGTGGTGCGAGCAGTAGTTCGCCCGGACACGGCTAACGGTGAAACGATCAGTGTGCTAGCCTTAAAGGGGTAGGGACCTTTGTATTTAAGATAACAGGTATTTAACATAACAAGTACAGAACAGGTACATTGCATGATAAATACATTACATCGAATCTATGTGTCGGAGCCACAATGTGGTATCCTCAATATCTCTGTTGTATGGTGAGCTTTCAGGTTGGAGAGGCACCAGAATTCTTTGGGGAGCGGTTAGTTTTGCGAGCTTGTGACCAGTCCTTGACCAGGGATTTCAGTGCCGCAGTGGTTGCAGTGGCGGTCTGTTTCTCTTCGCTGGTAGAGAGCGGTATTTGCCATTCTTGTAATAACCTTTTGCCTTCAGTCAAGTCATGTATAGGCTTGTCCACTCCATTTCTTTTCATAAGTAATTTGGTGGGGAAACCCCATTTATAGGGTATGTTGGCGTTTCTCAGGGCCTCTGTTATGGGTGCAAAGGTACGCTGTTTGAGCATAGTGGCTGATGAGAGGTCTGTGAATATTTTGATGTTTTGAAATGGTTCAGGCCAGTGTTTCAGGGTTCTAGAGGCCTGCATAACTCGATCTTTGATGGTATAAAAATGAACCCTGGTAATCACATCCCTTGTTGCATCTGGCTGTAAGTGTTTGGGTTTAGGAAGTCTGTGCGTCCTGTCTAGTGTTAGGTACAAGTTGTTTAAAGATGGAATAAGTGTTTTGAAAAAGTCCTGCACATACCTAGACAGGTCTGAGTTGGGTATTGATTCAGGGACTCCCCTTATGCGTATGTTGTTCCTTCTGCTTCTGTCTTCGATTGCAGTTTTTGTTTAAGCGAGGAGTAGGCCTCAGCCACTGAATTGTGAGCGTCTATTGGGTCATCGGTATGGTCTTCTAGTTGCGCGGTTCTTTCCCCAATGCTGTGTATCTCCACCGTCATTTGCTGGAGGTCCGCTTTCAGAGAAGTCCTCAGCTCTTGTATTATTGTTCTCACAGAGAACACGTTGCTGGGTGTCAGGAAACTGACAGGGATCCAATACGCAGAGTGCGCACAGAAGGAGGTACGTATACCGGACCTTAGAATGGCCGGACTAACGTAAGGACAAAGCAAGAATAGTCAAAAGGTAAGCCGAGGTCAAGGGAGCCGGAGGACAGGTAAGCGAGATACAAGCCGAGTCAAAGGAGAGGAGAGGACAACAGGACAAAAGACAAGCAAGGGTCAAAACCGGAAACACAAGATAAAGAACGCGCTGAGTGACTAGCAAGCTAGAACCACGACAGGGCAATGAGCAGTAGTAAAGGTTTCCTTTAAATACCCTGTTACCTAAATAGAGACCACGCCCCCAAAAGGTCCGGAATAGCGGTTCCCGGCACTTTATGCAAATGCCGACGTCATGACGTCGACGCTAGCCGTCGCGTCATAAAAGGGGGAGGAGCTAGCGCGGCCGGCGCGAAAACGGCCGGAATATGCCGAAATGCTAGGGGAAGGGAGCCCCTAAGCAGAGAGGATGTCCTCCCTGGATACATCACCAACAGGTACCCTGACAGTACCCCCCCTTCTAGAAACGCCCACCGGGCGGATGGGACCTGGCTTAGAAGGAAAACGAACGTGGAAGGCCCGAAGAAGACGAGGAGCATGCACGTCTATACCAGGAACCCAAGACCTCTCTTCTGGACCATAACCTTTCCAGTCTATGAGGTATTGCAGCTTCCCCCTAGAAATACGAGAATCAAGGATGGACTTGATGATATATTCCTCCTGACCATCCACACGGACCGAGGATGGAGGAGCAGAGCGGGAGGAAAATCTGTTACAAACAAGAGGTTTCAATAACGACACATGAAAAGAGTTAGGGATGCGTAGAGTAGGAGGTAGATCCAGCAAATAAGAAACCGGGTTGATCCTCCTCAGTACCCTGTAAGGACCAATGTAACGAGGAGCAAACTTCAAGGAAGGAACTTTCAGGCGAATGTGTCTGGTACACAACCAGACCCTATCCCCCGGAGAAAAAATAGGAGCAGGACGTCTACGCCTATCAGCATGTGACTTAAACACCGCGGAACTACGTTCAAGAATTTGTCGAGTCTGATCCCACAACTTTCTCAGGTTGGCTATATGAATATCAACCGACGGTATACCCTGGGAAGGAGACACCGACGGAAGAACAGTAGGGTTAAAGCCATAGTTCAAGAAAAAGGGGCTATTACGAGTGGAACCACAAACAAGGTTGTTGTGAGCAAACTCCGCCCAAGGAATCAGACCGACCCAGTCATCCTGGTGTTCAGAAACAAAACAACGTAGATATTGCTCAATTTTTTGGTTAGTGCGTTCGGCTGCTCCGTTAGATTGAGGATGATAGGCCGAAGAAAAATTCAGTTTGATGCCCAACTGTGAACAGAAGGATCTCCAAAAACGGGAAATAAATTGGGAGCCCCTGTCTGACACAATCTCATTGGGAATACCATGTAAACGGAAAATTTCTCTAGCAAATATCACGGCCAGTTCGGGGGAGGACGGAAGTTTAGGCAAGGGAACGAAATGAGCCATTTTAGTAAACCTGTCAAGGACCGTGAGGATAACTGTATGCCTATTGGAAGCTGGTAGATCAACAATAAAATCCATAGCCAAACAAGCCCAAGGTTTGTTGGGATAACACTGCGCCTATCCCTGTTTCAGACGCATCAACTTCAAGTAAAAAGGGTAGAGAGGTATCAGGATGAACTAATACAGGTGCTGAGGCAAAAGACTGTTTGAGCGTTTCGAAAGCAGATAAAGCCTCAGTAGACCAGGTCTTGGTATCGGCTCCTTGTTTGGTCATATTAGTGATAGGAGCGATAACAGAGGAGTACCCTTTAATAAAACGTCTGTAATAATTCGAAAATCCAAGAAATCTTTGTATGGCTTTGAGTCCCTTAGGTAAAGGCCAATCTAAAATCGATTTTAGTTTGGTCGGGTCCATCATAAACCCGTCTTTGGAAATTACGTAACCTAAGAAAGTTACCTGAGACTGGTCAAAGCTACATTTTTCCAATTTACAATACAATCCATGTTGTAAAAGTTTCTGTAATACCTTTCTGACTTGTCTATGATGTGAATTAATATCTCTAGAATGGATTAGTATATCATCCAAATATACAATTACACATTCATGTTGGAATTCTCTAAGAACTTCATTGATCAAGTCTTGGAAGACGGCCGGGGCGTTACAGAGCCCAAATGGCATTACGGTATACTCATAATGCCCGTAACGGGTATTAAATGCTGTCATCCATTCATCTCCTTGTTTAATTCGCACTAAGTTATATGCTCCTCTTAAGTCAAGTTTAGTAAAAATACTCGAGCCCTTTAGTCTGTCAAAGAGTTCAGTAATCAAAGGAATAGGGTAAGCATTTCTGATAGTAATTTTGTTCAATCCCCGATAGTCTATACAAGGACGTAAGGTACCGTCTTTCTTTTCTACAAAAAAGAAACCCGCCCCCGCCGGAGAAGAAGACTTTCTAATAAATCCCTTGTCTAAATTCTCCTTGATATATTCCTCTAAAACTAAGTTTTCCTTGGTGGATAGAGGGTATACCGTACCCCTGGGAGGCATAGTACCAGGGAAAAGTTTAATAGAACAGTCATAAGACCGGTGGGGAGGTAAAGTATCCGCCTTACCCTTGTCAAATACAGATTTGAGGTCTAGATATTGTAATGGTATCTGAACGTCTGTGGATTGAGAAGTGTTAGCATAAGAGTTCACGGGGCAAACAGAAGTAACTCTCTGCAGACATTCTTTCCTACAACCCATACCCCAAGAAACGATTTCTCCACCCTCCCAGTCAATCTGAGGGTTGTGTCTCTTGAGCCAAGAATATCCTAGAACCACTGGGACTGCCGGGGAGGAAATTAACAGAAGGGAAATCAACTCTTCGTGGAAAATACCAACAGTAAGCTTAACGGGTTCGGTCTCATGGAATATTACTGGTTCAGATAAAGGTCTACCATCTATGGCCTCAACGGCCAAGGGTGTATCTCTCAATTGGAATGGGATACAATGCTTATTAGCAAAAGTTTGGTCTATAAAGCTTTCTGCTGCTCCAGAATCTAATAATGCCATCGTAGCAATAAACCCCTTTTCCCAAGCTAGAGAGACAGGAATCAGAAGCCTATGGTCTTTTTTATTATGTATAGAGGACAGTAATGAAACACCCAAGGCCCGTCCTCTAAGGGAACTTAGGTGCAAGCGTTTCCCGGACGATTAGGGCAACTAAGACGTAGGTGACCTCTCAGCCCGCAGTATAAACAGAGACCCTCCTTTCTCCTGTACTGTCTCTCAGCCTCAGATAAGCGAGTATTACCTATTTGCATAGGTTCTGGTGGAGTAGGATTATAGGAGTCAGGGTTCTGAAATGAGGGAGCGAGTCTTACAGGAAGTCTAGTAACTCTTTCCCGAGTGTTCTGCCTCTGTCTCATGCGTTCATCTATTCTGGAAATGAAGGATACTAAATCCTCTAAATTTTCCGGAAGTTCTCTTGTGGCAATTTCATCTAGAATTTCATCAGACAACCCATTCAAGAAAACATCCATAAAAGCTTGTTCGTTCCATTTCACTTCTGCTGCCAATGATCTAAACTCTAGAGCATATTCTACAAGGGTCCTATCTTGTTGTTTAAGGCGTAACAGGGATCTGGCCGCATTAATCTTCCTCCCTGGGGGGTCAAAGGTTCTTCTAAAAGCCGTGACAAACGCAGTGTAGTTGTAGACTAAAGGATTGTCATTCTCCCAAAGGGGATTGGCCCATCTAAGTGCTTTATCTATTAGCAGGGTTATGATAAAGCCTACCTTAGCCCTGTCAGTGGGGTAAGCCCGGGGTTGTAGTTCGAAATGTATACTTATCTGGTTTAAAAAACCACGACAAGCATCAGGCGAACCCCCATATCGTAATGGTGACGTGACATGGGAAGATGCGCCTACAGTGGCTACTTCCAAACCAGTACTTAGCGAGTGGCTAGCAGTGGAACGTATTTCTTCAGACTGGGTACTGGAGCGTGTCAACAAAGTTTGTAATGCTAAAGCCATTTGGTCCATTCTATGGTCCATGGCCTCAAATCTGGGGTCAGGAGGACTAGCACCTGCAGGATCCATTCATGGCCCTGTCGTAATGTCAGGAAACTGACAGGGATCCAATACGCAGAGTGCGCACAGAAGGAGGTACGTATACCGGACCTTAGAATGGCCGGACTAACGTAAGGACAAAGCAAGAATAGTCAAAAGGTAAGCCGAGGTCAAGGGAGCCGGAGGACAGGTAAGCGAGATACAAGCCGAGTCAAAGGAGAGGAGAGGACAACAGGACAAAAGACAAGCAAGGGTCAAAACCGGAAACACAAGATAAAGAACGCGCTGAGTGACTAGCAAGCTAGAACCACGACAGGGCAATGAGCAGTAGTAAAGGTTTCCTTTAAATACCCTGTAACCTAAATAGAGACCACGCCCCCAAAAGGTCCGGAATAGCGGTTCCCGGCACTTTATGCAAATGCCGACGTCATGACGTCGACGCTAGCCGTCGCGTCATAAAAGGGGGAGGAGCTAGCGCGGCCGGCGCGAAAACGGCCGGAATATGCCGAAATGCTAGGGGAAGGGAGCCCCTAAGCAGAGAGGATGTCCTCCCTGGATACATCACCAACAGGTACCCTGACACTGGGTTGGAATGCTCTGCAGGATCCAAGTGGTTATCTCTGATGTCGGAGTTATCCGTCGGTGAATTGGGCCTGTCGGCGCCATTTTGGTCTCCTTGATCCGAGGAGTGTTGGACTTCAAAGTGTGAATTTAAGGTTTTTTGTTTAAGTTTCTTTGTCGCTTTCGTTGCCATGTTGTTGTGCAGCAGGTCCCCTCGCCAAATAGGGTATTTTCAAGCAGGTTTTTTAGACTATAACACGCTGTGTATGCAGTTTCGCGGGAGAGCACTCTTCCTACACGTCTGCTCTCATGCGGTGCTAGGACATGCCCCTGTATTTTAATGTTTCTATCACATCACCCCCGTCTTGCCTTTCCTCCAAGCTATACATGTTAAGTTCCTCTAACCTTTCTTTGTAAGTTTTATCCTCTAATCCATGGACCAGTTTAGTAGCCCTTCTCTGAACTCTCTCTAAAGTATCAATATCCTTTTGGAGATACGGTCTCCAGTACTGTGTACAATACTCCCAAGTGACGTTTCACCAGAGTTCTGTACAATGGCATGAGCACTTCCCTCTTTCTACTGCTAAAATGCATTTTGCTAGCATTTCCTGCTGCCCCTATACAACCAAGCATTCTGCTAGCATTTCCTGCTGCTGTATTACATTGTCTGCCTACTTTTAAGTCATCTGAAATAATTGTTCCTAAATCCCTTTCCTCGGATCTTGAGGTTAGGACTCTATCAAATATTCTGTACTCTGCACATGGGTTTTTTTACGTCTAAGATGCATTATCTTGCACTTATCCACATTAAATGTCAGCTTGCCACAACTCTGACCATTTTTCTAGTTTACCTAAATCATTTGCTGTTTGGCTTATCCCTCCTGGAACATGAACCCTGTTACATATCTTAGTATCATCAGCAAAAAGACATACCTTACCATCAAGACCTTCTGCAATATCACTAATAAAAATATTAAAGAGAATGGGTCCAAGTACAGATCTCTGAGGTACCCCACTGGTGACACCATGCTTCGAATATACTCCATTGACTACAACCCTCTGTTGGAATCAAAACTTAAAGATTGCTGTTTATTGATAAGCCTTTTTGTGCGACAGTGTCAAAAGCCTTACTGAAATCTAGGTAAGCAATGTCTACTGCACCACCCTGATATATTTTTTTAGTTACCCAATGAAAAAAAATCAATAAGGTTAGTTTGGCATGATCTCCCTGAAGTAAACCCCTGTTGTCTCTGATCTTGAAATCCATGTGATTTTAGATGTTCAACAATCCTATACTTTAACATGGTTTCCATTACTTTCCCCACTACTGAAGTAAGGCTTACTGGCCTATAGTTGCCCGACTGCTCCCTACTACTTTTCTTGTGAATGGGCACTGTGGCAAACTCCCCTTTTTACCTGAGTTTGCCACGAGCTCCTGGAGGAGCCTGCTTGCCAGCCTCCTTCCCACAGACTATGGGCATGGGCGTAGGAACCATGGGGATGGGGGGGATGCATCCCCCCCAGCAAATCATGTGGGGGGGACAGGTTATGGGGAAATCCCCCCCCCCAGCTCCGCCGGCACCCCTCATGCTGCAGCCGCCTGAGCGCTCTGTAGAGATCCTCAGGCAGCTGCAGCTTTGCCCGCCCGGGCGCAGCATGGGGAGAGGGGTTGACAGAGGGAAGCGCTCAGCGCTCCCTCCTGTCACTCCCTCCCTGTAGCGTGGCCGAGCCCTGTATCATGGTCTGCGGGTACAGGGAGCATCTGTCTCCTGTACCCGGCCAGACTAACAGGAAGTACACACTGAGTGTTCACTTCCTTTTAGTCCGGCCGGGTACAAGAAACAAAAGCTCCATGTGCCCATGATACAGGGCTCGGCCACGCTACAACAGAGGGATGGAGGGAGGGAGGGTGAGAAAGAGAGTGACGAGGGAGGGAGGGGGAGAAAGAGAGTGACGAGGGAGGGAGTGAGATTGACATCCATCACACACACACATGCACAATCATGCAAACCTTACACACACAGAAACACACAATGCATTCCTTACACACACTAAATGCACACCGTACAGACGCAGAAACACACCTTGCAGCCCTTACACATACAAACACAGATTCACACAATGCATTCCTTACACACATATCAGGACATCCCCTACACACTCCACCCCCTGTGAACAAACTCATTGGTGGAACATGAAGGTGGACCCTGGGACCCAGACCTTGAGCTGTGTAAAGGGCCCCCCAAAAAATGGAGCTGCTTCCCGTTCTCCCAGAACATTGATTTTTGTGACCACAGTTACAAACAGCCTCCAGAGAGCCTGTTCTACACCAGACCAGTGGAGCCAGACTGCAGCTAGAGCCCATCATCATCCTCATCTGGTTGTAAGTAGGCAATCTAGTATATTATTCGTGGCACTAATCTCTAATTTACCTCACATTAAAGAAACACTATAGTCCCCAGAACCACTGCAGCTTAATGTAGTGGTTCTGGTGTCTATAGCCTGTCCCTGCAGGCCTTTTAATGTAAACACGGCGGCACTCCAGCACTGGCGTTAGTTAACATGGCAGATCATATGGGTGGGGCATTGTGATGTCACATGGGGGGGGCGGCAAACTTTACTTTTGCCTAGGTCGGCAAAAATCCTTGCACCGGCCCTGGCCGAGTGTCACGTGACTACCCGGCGCTCAGTCTGACACTGCGCCTGCTAGACGTCCAGAGGTCCCCCTGCTATGTCAGGTAAAAGGGGGGACAAAGGTAGAAAAATAATTGGAAGGGTTTAGGGGGGCTACTAATATGTATGGGAGGAGGGGGGAGGTAGAAAAATTATTGGAAAGGGTTAGGGGAGTACTAATATGATGGAAGGGGTAGGGTGGGTTCTAATATGCATGGAAGGGGTTAGGGGGTACTAATATGCATGGAAGGGGTTAGGGATATGGGGGTTCTTTTGTGCATGGAAGGGGTGGGGGTGGTTCTAATATTCATGGAAGGGGTAGGTGGGGTTCTAATATAAATGGAAGGGGTAAGAGACGGGTAGTAAAATGTATGGAATGCATTTCTGACAGTGTCACTGAATGGCAGTTACGAAATGTGGTCACCCTAAGTCAGGGGCAGTATTACACAATCTGTATATGTATAAAAAAAATATAAAAAGTAATCTGCAAAGTACAAAATGTTTGTGTCATATGTCGTGCTAAAAATTAAGCTAGGAATGTGCATATTTTTTATTTTTTTAAAATAATTTTTAGAATAATGATACAGACATTTTATTTCTTACATTTGTGATGATTCTTTTTTCCTCTCTATATTCAAGGGACACTATAGTCACCAGAACCACAACAGCTAAACGTAGTAGTTCTGGTGTCTATAGCATGTCTTTGCAGGCTTTTTAATGTAAGCACTGCCATTTCGTTAAAAGGCAGTATTTACATTACTGATGAGGAATACCTCTAGTGGACACTCAGATGGCCACTAGAGGTGCTTCCTAGTCGAGACATGAATGCCGCCCTATGAAGTATCTGCGCATGTGTGTCAAAGCTGCGCATGCGCACCAGAGAGCAATGACGCTTCTGAATAGAAGCGTTTTATTGCTCCCTGCTCGCACACTCCTATTTCGTTATTTTGAATCCGGGTAAGTAAAACCCCTTCCCTGTAGTGACCCTTTAATGTTATTATTTAATCATTTATATAGCGACTGCAAATTCCGTAGCGCTGTACAATGGGATAAACAACTCCTAGTTTACGGAATAAGAATATACCCGGCGAGTAAAAATGCTATCCCCCCCATATTTTTTTGGGTTCCTACGCCCATGACTATGGGCCCGGAGGGAAACCTGTAAAAGACTACCGAACTAGACCGACTGGTGGCACTGATTTCCCTGGAACTGTTTTGGGCATGGGGCCATGCTTGCAGTCGGTCAAAACTATGACTTCCAGGAAATTCCTGAACCAATCTGGGTGATTTTTGGATATGTTGTTCACCCAGACCAGGGCTGTCAGGGGATGTAACTTTTGGGGTTTTGTGTGTTTTAAGGTACTTTTTAGGGTTTCATAAAATTGTATGTTTTTTCTGTGCTTGGAGATAATTAGGTTAGATTAGTACAGTTCCTGATTCAATTATCTCCTAAGCACAGAGGAGGGATTCTATTGTTTGTGTATGGGAGTGTCTCACTGTATGACTCACTGTCCACCTGGGTGTCGCCCTTGTTGGGAAACTTGCATAAATACTCCTGTGTCTGTTGTTCCAGCTTGCAGGATATTCAACGGGGAAAGTCCTTGTAAGGACTAGAGCTGATTCACCATTCGGCTCCAGGAAGGAGCGGTTCAAGGGTCCCAGTCAAGCCAGGGCGACTGTGGGCAGAAGAGTCCCTCCTCCCCTTACACGACAGTCTTTTTTCCTGTCCTTAGCTGATTCTATAGGATTTTAAACACTTTTTCTTTTTGTCCACCTTCCTGCTTTTGTCGTGGGTTCGTTCCAAATGGAGTTCAGCCTCTCTTCATTTGAAGGACCCAGTAAACAGCCTGCATGAGCAGAACTAACTGGGTCAAGTTCCGTGTCAGGACTGGACTGCTACGTGGGATTTACATTGGTGTTCTGAGGGAGACACAGTTTCAAGGTAATTTATGTGGTTGGTCCTCCTTAAAAATTCCCCTTTTTATTGTCATTGCCCCTATAAATTGGGGTCTAATGTCCCCCCATCCCTTTAGGGCAGTTTTCTTGGAATTCATACTAGAGTATCTCCTTGTGATTTTACTTCTGGCCTCCTTGTTTTACCTTTGGCTGTCTGGTTTTCTGGGGCTCTCAGCGGTTGTTCATTCCGTGTTTTGATCGCTGGAACGCGGAAGTGCGTTCCAGTGGGTGGAAGTGACATCGCGGCCAGGTCCAGCTGGACCGGAAGGGATGTGTGGGTCGCACAGTTGTGACGTGAGCATCTGGAACGCATGGTGTGCGTTCCAGCGGTCCGTGCATGCGTGGAACTGTCAGTTTTCCCCAGCACTATTTGAACCTGTGGGTTCTGAGTTTGTGCCTGCATGCTGCATCAGCTGTTAGTGATCTGGAGCGCTCTGATTCTCCTCTCTTGGTCTGTGCATTGCTGTTGGCTGCGTGGAGTGGGTCTCTGTTATCAGAAGGTAGGATTCCGTTTTTCTCCTTGTGATTTTTAAATTTCTGGACATTTCCTTGTCAGTTTGCCTCTGAGTTTTGCTGGGACTTGTGGTTTTACATTTCCTTTGATTTCACTTTTTAATATGGATTTCCCCTCTGCCTCTGTAAGATCCCTCTCTAGAAAACATAGGTGAGCCAATAATCTTTTATACTATGGGGGGGTTTTAAAAAGAGTGCCAGATTGATCCTGTAATATATGTTTATATATGGCTTCGTTTCGGCCCCAGCACACATTTGGATTCTCTTGCAAGAAAATCAAGGGAAAAAAACAATAAATGCATTAACTGTTAACTCCAGGGTAGGAACCTCTTCAGAGAATGCTTATTGGAAATAGCGGATGCTCCCAATAGAAGTTCCCCACAGGAAGACCTTAAACTCTGGATTTCCCAAGTATTGCTGAGGGCTTTAAGTCTACCATGGTGAAAGGTGGTCAGTGTAAGAGACGCAGAGCGGAACCTCAGTCTTCCAGCTCTGATGAAGACCCTGATTTGTGGGAGGTCTCAGATGATGGTGAGGAGGATGTTGAATATACCTATGCCTATTGATAGACTAATTACCCTTATCAGGGACACTCTTAGTCTCACGGAAGAGAAGTCGGAGTTGAGAGAGGCTGACAGGTTTTTGGAGGACCTAAAGCCTAATAGACCTACTTTCCCAGTACATTCTTCAATCAGGGACACGATCTTTCAAGAATGGAACAAGCCAGTAAGGAAACCACCTTGAAAAATAAGTTCACAAGGATATATCCTTACTCTGCCACTGACTGCAAACTATGGAACTCAGTGCCTAAAATAGATGCTGCTATGATTCATATGGCAAAGAAAACTACGCTCCCCATCGACTCCATGGCCTACCTTAGAGAGCCTATGGAAAAACGTATGGATGGGGATCTTATGCAATCCTATTTGGCCCTAGACTCCGCCCTCCATCCTGCAGTGGCTCTAACCACTCTCTCAAGGGCCTTACGAGTATGGCTCGCTAATTTGGAGGAGGACATTGATCGGGGAGTCCGTAGGGAACATCTCTTGGAGAATCTCAAGGACTTAAGTCTTGCCACTGAATGTTGTGCAGAAGCCTCCCTAGACATCATTCGTATGATTGCTAAAAGTATGGCCCTGTCTGTAGCCTCTAGAAGGGCTTTATGGCTTCATTGGTGGGGAGCCGACTATGCCTCCAAGGCATTCTTGTGTGGCCTTCCATTCAAGGGAGATCTGTTATTCAGTAAGGTTCTGGAGGATGCCATACAAAAGGCTGCAGATGGCAAAAAAAGTTTTTTTGCCGCAAGTTAGCAGAAAGGGTTTTTTCCTCTTCCTGGAAGACTAAATGCTTCAAGGATCGGTCCTTTCGGGACAGCAGAAGCTATAAACCGGGAAGAAATTCCTCTTGGAAAAGCTTCTCCCATTCATCGACCAATAAGGCTTCGAAAGTAAGAGGAGCTAGAACCTCTGGGGAAAACTTCTGAAGGTCTTCAGGCCCATTCGGGGACTGTGGGAGGAAGACTGAAGTTCTTTTACCCAATGTGGGCCACAAATATCACAGACGTCTGGGTCAAATCCATCATAAAAAAAGGTTACAGGATAGAGTTTTCCTAATTTATTCAGGAAATCAAAGGTGTCGGCGGGCATCAAACGAAGGGCCATGAGGGTCTGCATTTCTACTCTTCTGGAACAAAAAGTTAAAGAAGAAGTTCCAAAAAAGTAAAGGTTCCAAGGGGTTTAGTCCAAAGTCTTCTTGGCTCCAAAACCCCAAGGAAAGTAGCATCTCATCCTGAACTTAAAAGGAGTGAACTCCATGCTCGAAGTAAGAACGTCCAAAATTGAATCTTTTTTCAGACCATCTTAAAAAGCATCAAAAGAGGGGATTAGATTACCTCTATATTCTTGAGGGACGCCTACTACCAAATCCTTGTAAACTGCGATCATGTGAAATTTCTCAGATTCTGGGCTCTAGGATGGGCCCAATTGTAGTTTTGCCCTGTTCAAAATTGCTTCCTTCTTCAATTCGACAGAGTAGAAACAGATTTGGAGCAAAGCATACTCTACCCCTGCTGGTAAGAAAAGGGTTGAACTGGTGGAAGAGCAAGAAGAATTTGGCAAAAAGCTTACCGTTGGAGGAACCTCCTTGGAATGTTATTACAACAGATGCCAGTTCCTTTGGATGGGGTGCCCACCTCAATTCCACATGGAAACCAGGGAAGTGGACCTGAGAAGAGTCGCCTACACTCAAATCTAAGAAAACTAAGAGCTATTTCCAAAGCCAATTTTGTATTCCTCCCGATGATCGAAGATTCTTGGGTCTTAATCAAAACGTACAACCGAGCGGTTGCCTTGTATGTGAACAACCAAGGAGGCACAAGAAGCAGATTGCTCTTGGAGGAACTAGCTCCCTTGATGAAGGTGGCCATGAACAGTCTCCAAGGTCTGAAGGCAATCTATCTTCCGGGTTCAGAGAACATTACTGCGGGCTTCCTCAGCAGAACAGAAATTCTTCCAGGAGAATGGAGACTTCACCCGGCAGTCTTCTCATGGGTTGCCCATCGACCTGATGGCGTCTTACCGGAATCATCAGAGAATTTCTTCTCTCTCCATCCAGACAATTGGGCGATGGGCCAGGACGCTATCTCTCTTCCTTTGTCATTCAATCTGTGGTATGCATTCCTTCCCCTACACATGATACCCAGATTCCTGCGGAAGGTTTGGCCAGAAGGCAAAAAGATAATTGGCATAATTCCAATCTGGCCTTGATGGCCATGATTTCCTCTCTTAACCATGATGAGTCAGGATTCATCCTCTTCCAATAATGGAAGGATCTGCTGACTCAGGGCCCAATCTCCCTTACTCATCCGGAACGCCTCAAGTTGGGGGTATGGGTTTTGAAAAGGAAAGACTTCGACAATTAGGTCTTTCGGAAGCGGTGGTCAATACCCTTTTGCAGTCTCCGAAGGCTTCAACTTCCTTGTGCTACCATAGGATCTGGAATATATTTAGAGAATCGGCTTCGGCCAAGAACGTTTAGTTCTTGCATCCTCGCAATAATCAGATCTTGGATTTTCTCCAAGGAGGTCTGGACAAAGGCCTTAGCCTCAGCACTCTTAGAGTTCAGTCCACAGCTCTTTCGGCATTGTGCAACATCTCATGGGCTTCGGATCCTTTGATCTCCAGATTCTTCAAGGCAGCTTTCAGGTTGAGACCTCCTTCCAGATCCGGTACCCCTCCTTGGGACCTTCCTCTGGTTCTCAACTACCTGACTGATGATCTATTCATTCCTCATTGAAAATTTGGATACTACCCATCTGACTTACAAAACTTTGTTTTTGGTGGCTATTACTTCCGCAAGAAGAATTTTGGAGATTAAAGCCTTTTCTACCATGTCTTCATGCCTACAGATTTATCAGGATAGGGTGTGTCTGAGACCAAGACCTGAGTTTCTTCCTAAGGTGGTCTCTCAGTTTCATCTCTCTCAAGACGTGGTCCTTCCATTATTCTACCCCAATCCTACTTCTCAAGAGGAAGTTAGGTGGCAACGTTTGGATGTTAAGAACTGTCTATCTATGTACCTTTTTAGTTCTAAGTCATACAGAAAGTCTGACCTACTCTTCATTCTACCTTCAGGAGCTAGGAGAGGTGAGGTGGCCTCTTTATCTACATTGAAACATTGGATTTCGCTAATAGTCTGGAAAGCATATATCTCTAAAGGTCAGTCTCCTCATAATTGGACAGAGGTTCCATACTTTGATATTTGCAGGGCAGCCACCTGGTCTTCCCCAATGACGTTCATAAAACACTACAATCTGGACGTGGCTTCTCCTTCCATCTCCTTTGGGAAGAGTGTTCTGTCTACAGTTTCTTTATCCCACTGATATTACATTTCTTTGCAGCATGAGAGTCTTAGTGTCTTTTTCTCGGTTTATTATTCCCACCCTATAATTCTGTGAGCTTGGGTATTACCCATAAGTGATGCTGCCATGATTAGCCAGGAATAGAGAAAATTTATGACAAACTTACCATAATTTTCTTTTCCTGGCTATTTCTCATGGCAGCATCAGGGTTCCCGCCCATTATTTTCTTTTTTTTAGCTTTATAATTGGACTGTGGTGTAAGGGGAGGAGGGACTCTTATACCTATCAGTCTAATTAATTAATCTAATCGATTGCTATGGGAGGAGCTACCCATAAGTGATGCTGCCATGAGAAATAGCCAGGAAAAGAAAATTACGGTAAGTTTGTCATAAATTTTCTCTATTTATTGGGTTCTGCCAATTGTTAATTATCTCCATTGCATTGTGGAAAGCCAAGATACCATAACAACCATCTTCTTGACAGCACTGACCTGGATGTGTCTAATTTGCCTGGTCCATAAATGGGGAACTCGCTAAAATAGCCTGGGTCCTAAATTTTAAGTTGTGACCCAGGATTTTAACTGTCTCTCTCCCCTTCTGGGGTTTGCATATTTTGTAAAAAAATTCTGATGGTGACTGCAGTGCTTTCAGCACGATGATCCATTGCAGGGAAATGCTACCGCCATCTTCATCTGGTGTTATCCTCTTTGACTTCTGGTGCGTTATCGGCCAGAAATGGTCAGTGCTGTACTCTCGCGCATGCTTGAGAGAACAACATTGATGTGTATGAAGGGGCCTCCATAGACAAAGCCTTTACCCCATAAGCCATCAGCTAAGGGCTTGACAAAAGGTAGCTCTGCCTTTTTGGCAAGCATGGGGAAAATACATAAGACACAGTAGTGCCTTCTGTGTCCTCTGATATCGTTTGTCTGCATTGGACTTTCAGGGACAATGATATTGGAGGAGACAGAGCTAACACTGGGGAATTTGGCGCTGGAATCGGTTAAATAGGCTGAAAAGAGACGTGTCCTGTTAAGTGTTGAAAGGGTTTTTAATGCTTTCATTGCTGGGGGAAGGGCAAAGGGACACTATGACCTGCTTTGTATTCCTAACACTATAGTGTTCCTTTAAAGACTTTCTTCAGGACAATAGAAGATCCTTTCTATGTCAGGTCAGATATCCCTTCAACCTGCTACACCAGCAAAGGTTAACACCAGCTGAATGACTGGACACTCCATAAATAATCCACCTACTGTACAGTCTGAGAAACACTCCTTATATATGATGATTGAATAGCACCAATGAGAAGTCTGGGTATAATCAGGGCTGCCACTAGAACACTTGGGGCCGTTAAAAACACGGGCTGGACCCCCACCCTCCCACACATGCACACTCACACACCCTGACACATCGATTCAACTCAAACACACATAAACATTGGAGACAGACACACACACACACCTAGAAACAAACTGCCTTACAGATATACATACAGGAATACTCAATGCCAGACAGACACTGACAAACTCAGATACACACGTGAGCAGACATCCACTTCCTCCCTCACATTGTGGGTGTGCTCACGATGAATGGGGAGAGTTTCTACTTGTAAGGGGCCCATGTCCTCACAGATCTGCAACATGGTCCGGTCTGATCCAGAGCACGGCTGGGCTCCTTACCAGTGTAGGGGTTGTATCCCACTGATGGCGGCACTGAATATAATTTGCTGACTGAAATTCACAAACTGTTTGAAGGAAACACAATCTTCCTGCCCTTCAAGGTTGACCATTTGTACTTTGATATGCAGTAAGTACCTGCCCATCAGGGAGATGCTGGAACTTGGGTTCTCCACTAACATCAGACGAGGGCTTTACAGGTTAACTCAAACAATGAAAGATACAGGGAGTATTATTACCTAGACGCAGCGGCGTACACACAAAACATGGGGCCCCGGTGCAAAACTGATTCATGGGCCCCCCACCAAGACACATACATACACGCAGATACATACAGACACACACACATACACCCCCCGACAGACACAGACAGACAGACACACCACCGACAGACATACACACACACACAGACACACACACATACAGTCTGTATGTGTGTATGTATGTATGTGTCTGTGTGTGTGTGTATCTGTATGTATGTGTATGATACAGACTCATACACACACAGACATATACAGACACATACGTACATACAGACACATACAAAATGTTTGTCACCCTCCTGTTTCCTACCTTTTGCAGGAAGGTGACTTTCCCTTCGGTCCAGTGGGGGCTCAGCCTGATGGGAGTCAGAGTTCCCACTCTGACTCCTTCCTCCCGCGCGGCTCTGTCAGATAGCTGGGAGGAGTGACCGGGGAAGTCACTTCCTCCCAGCTCTGTCTGACATAATCTCAGGGGGCCCGGTCGTGCTGTTAAAGCTGACCGGGGCCCCCTGAAAATACATCTCCATGGGCCACCAGATGGACCCCTTCACATGCGGCCCTGCCGGTTTGCCGCGCGGGCCGGGGTCGCAAAGCATGGCGGCAGGGGTCCACAGGGCGGCTGGGCCCCCTAGAGTGACGGACCTGGTCGCAGCTGCGACCCCTGCAACCGCGGTATATACGCCAGTGCCTAGATGTTAAAAACACTAACACAGTGTCTTACTAAAGTGTGAACTGTCTACATTCAAAGTGAATTCAAAATCTTAGGATCAAATAGGTGAACTGGAAACCCTCTATAAGTCAGCTATTCTCTCACTATTTTGACTATTGTACTATTGACTATTTTGGTCTTAAATTTTAAAGCACCTCAGATTGCCCACTCAGATAGACAGGGAGTTTTTTTCCATGTCTGTTAGTTCCACAAAGTTAATGGAAGAGGCCGACGCACTAGACTAGCACGCGCCTGCCTCTCCCCCTTTATCATTGAACTGTGTTACGTATAACTTCGAAGAAGTTGTCTCCTTTGGGACTATATCTACTACAGACATCTCAAGTCTCCCACATTGTGAATGCAGCTCCCTCACACCCGCAAATCACATATAATATCCTGGAAATCACACACACAATGAATATCATATCATATATCGAATATGATTTGCGCCAACATCCCTACGAATATTCACTAAACAGGGGCCTGGTCAGTTGCTGCAGCTCTTTAAGAGCCGACCATCCCCAGGGAGGAAACTACAGCCTGTCACTTCTTCCCTGCTTCACAGAGAGTCTCCCCGGGAGGAGGCTGCAGGCAGGAGAGACATGCAGCTACAAGGAGGCAGAGGAGAGGCTGGAGTGAGCTGCTGCTGCTGCTGCATGCTCACTCCCATCATCCTCAGCCAGGAAAAAAAAAACCAATCAAAGTACCCTCCTGGAAACAAAGGTAAGCTAACAGGAGGGTGGCTGCAAATGTGAACATGGCAGTATGATTGATGCATTCTGCCTCCATAGTTTAGAGCAAACTCATAAATGCTCTAACAATTGTGAGTTTTTCCAAGCTTCTCACTTTTATACTTTATGTTTAAACATATTACCCTATGTTGGTGTTCTATATTTACAGAACCTAGGGACGTTCTACAAAACCTGTGGAGCTATACTCAACTTGCGCAATCACCTTTTTGTTCCCGTTTTGTTTACTTGTATATGTAAGTGTATTTAAGCACATTTGTTAATTAGCGCCACCTCTTTTTTCCTTTTTGTCTTTGTATAGTATGACATGTATGTGTGTGTCAGATTGTGTGTATGTCAGTATGTATTTGTATGTGTGTGTGTGTGTGTGTGTGTGTGTATGTCAGTGTGTATTTCTGTGTCAGTGTGGATATCTGAGTTTCAGTGTGGGAATCTTAGTGTATGTGCCACTGTGTGTATCCAAGTGTGTGTTTCATTGTATGTATCTGTGTGTATTAGGGGGTATGTGCCACTGTGTGTATCTGATTGTGTGTCAGTGTATGTATCTGTGTGTATTAGGGGGTATGTGCCACTGTGTGTATCTGATTGTGTGTCAGTGTATGTATCTGTGTGTATTAGGGGGTATGTGCCACTGTGTGTATCTGATTGTGTGTCAGTGTATGTATCTGTGTGTATTAGAGGGAATGTGTCACTGTGTGTATCTGATTGTGTGTCAGTGTATGTATCTGTCTGTATTAGAGGGTATGTGCCACTGTGTGTATCTGATTGTGTGTCAGTGTATGTATCTGTGTGTATTAGAGGGTATGTGCCACTGTGTGTATCTGATTGTGTGTCAGTGTATGTATCTGTGTGTATTAGAGGGAATGTGTCACTGTGTGTATCTGATTGTGTGTCAGTGTATGTATCTGTCTGTATTAGAGGGTATGTGCCACTGTGTGTATCTGATTGTGTGTCAGTGTATGTATCTGTGTGTATTAGAGGGTATGTGCCACTGTGTGTATCTGATTGTGTGTCAGTGTATGTATCTGTGTGTATTAGAGGGAATGTGTCACTGTGTGTATCTGATTGTGTGTCAGTGTATGTATCTGTCTGTATTAGAGGGTATGTGCCACTGTGTGTATCTGATTGTGTGTCAGTGTATGTATCTGAGACTATGTGTCAATGTGTGTGTATTAGTGTGTGTATCTGTTTGTCAAGGTGTTGATACATGTTTGGTGGCTGTTGGAGAGGGTGGGTGGGTGAAGCCACCTCTCTGAAATGCATTTTTGCAAGTTGAGATATCTGCTACAAAATTGTAAAAATAAAATGTAATAGTACATTTTCATGTTTCTTTAAAGTTTCACCTTTTGACATAAATCTGAGAGAAAATAAGACTTTGCAGTCCCTGCTTTGTCTTGTCTTTTTACTGTGTTGGAATGTTAATTATTTACATTTTGGAGTCTATAAGAGTTTTCACAGATTTCCTCTCTATGGAAAATGTCAGGAGAGTAAATCCCCCTAGGGGGATGAATTAAGCGACATAACTTCCCCTCTGTGTAAACTATAAAGCAGGCTGTGATAATATTAACCCAAAGTATCTGGTGCTATTTGTTCACAGTGAGCTGTTTGTCTGTGTCCTTCCGCACACTATCACAAGCCAGTCTGAACTTCCTAGACTTCACTGCTGGGTGTACTGGGCGTGGCCTGGTGTGATCACATGACATCCTCTCTCCCCGCCCCTTACCGGAACTATTTCCTTGTGGTGTAGCAGGAAGAGTCAGTGTGAGTCCTGTGATTTCACTATTCAGGGTCTTAGTGTGGGTGGGGGTAGTAACACAATGGTTTATTCCTGTTATATCTGTTATAGTCATTAATACAAGTCATTTTCATACAAGGTCTGGGTTGAATTTGAGTGAAGTGCTCCAGTGTCCATTGGTTCACAAAGGGTTAAAAGGTTACTCCAAGCACCATAACCACTTCAGTGATTCTAAGTGGTTATGGTGGCTGCAGTCTGAATGTCCAGTGTTTCACTATGGAATACTGCAGGCATAGGCAACCTTTGGCACTCCAGATGTTTTGGACTACACCTCCCATGATGCTTTACCAGCATTATGGGTGTAAGAGCATTATGGCGGATGTAGTCCACAACATCTGGAGGGCCGTAGGTTGCCTGTCCCTGGAATACTGGATATCCCGGAGTGATTCACCGCCTGTAGCCCCATAGTGTGTTTGTGCGCATGCAGACTGTGTAATGTGTGCCAGGTTTGTGTAGTGTGTGTTTTTGAATGTGTGTATATTGTGAAAATGTTGTCGCTGTGTTAATGCCATGGACGTCGTTTTCAGAACAACAGTTCTGCAGTTGGTGATTTGTCTACTTTGTGCGCTTTGTGCACTGAAAACACTTAGTCTAGGACTTCTTCATTATTAAAGGGACACTACAGGCGCCCAGACCACTTCATCTCATTGAAGAGGTCCTGGCGCAGTCACTGTCCCCTTATCTCTGCAGCTGAAAACACTGCAGTTTTAGAGAAACTGTAACGTTTATATTGCAGTGTTAAAACTGCTTTTAGTAGGGATCTCCCAGACAGCCACTAGAGGCACCTCCTGCATTTACACGAAGTTTAGCGCTGGATGTCCTTACGCTGTGCATGAGAACATCCAGTGTCTTTAAAAAACCTATAGGAAAGCATTGATTCAATGCTTCCTTGTGGGGAAGGTCTAATGCCATACAGTTTTGTATTCTTAACACTATAATGTTCCTTTAAACCAATAAAATATCCCAATTACAGCGAATTACATTTCAAGTGAAAAAATGTAGCTGAACATTTTGGAAATATCTTCGCTATTATAGACTTTTGCCATTCAGATTTTAATTCACTAAAATTCAGTTTACTGAATAAACCTGGAAGTGTCTTATTTTTTTGTATATTATTATTATTATTGCCATATATATAGCGCAAACAGATTCCGTAGCGCTTTACAATATTATGAGAGGAGGATTTAACTATAAATAGGACAATTACAAAAAACTTAGGGAACAATAGGTTGGAGAGGACCCTGCTCAATCGAGCTTACATTCTATAGGAGGTGGGGTGTAAAACACATTAGGACAGGAGTTTGCAGTCAAATAAGGTGGGCTGCTTTTTAGGAGAGAGCAAGAGACAGGTATCTGAGGTAGAGGTTACTCTGGGAGGCCATAAGCTTTCCTGAAGAGATGGGTTTTAAGGCACTTCTTAAAAGATGCAAGACTAGGGGAGAGTCTGATGGCGGTAGGCAGGCTGTTCCATAGGAAGGGAGACGCCCGCGAGAAGTCCTGCAAGCGTGAGTTGGCCGTACGGGTGCGTACAACGGACAGGATGTGGTCACGGGCAGAGTGGAGAGACCGAGAAGGGGCATACCTATGGATCTGTGAGGAGATATAAAAGGGGCTAGAGTTGTTCAGTGCTTTATAGGTGTGAATTAATACCTTGAATTGACTCCTATAGCATACAGGAAGGTTCTTTATGGACTGTAGCGGTGCGGTACGGCTTTTGGGAAGACCAATCAGGAGAGGGTTACAATAATCCATGCGGGAAATTACTTGAGCATGGACAAGCTCCTTGGTAGCATCTTGTGTAAGAAAGGGGCGGATGCGGGCTATGTTTTTAAGATGGAATCTAGCAATAGAGCAATCACCATGGAAACCAACAGAATATTCCTGTTAATTGCTTTACTTTTGCGACTTAGAAATATCTCCCGATCCTTGATTCCTGCAGCCTAAATTACACTAACCAGAACTTCATATATATATTTTGGTTTTTCTCTTGTTCTCTATAGGGGAATGATTTCCTGGCCTCGTATCGTTTTGTTTGGAGATTCAATTACTCAGGTGAGTAACATTCTTCACAAATCCCCTTCTGTAGAATGTGTGTCATAATTGCAAATACTTAGTTTGGTTCAGAAGAGACTTCAAAGTATGCCGTCTCAAAGATTGCTTTAAACGAAGCAAAAAATAGATCAGGTTCTAATGAAACGGCCTATTTGAACAACTAATACTCTAGACTGCGAATCAATGATTTTCCAAATACCCCAGCATTTCTATGTATTCCCACACATATTCAAACTTGGTCTGTGGGGGGTTTGTTGTTAGGTCATGTTTTCTAAAGCATATGTTTTAACATGTAGCAGGGCACTACAAGAAAAATGTACTATGTACAGTTTGAATGCCATGTGAGATAAGTTACATCGATCCGGAATAAATTGCATTTGGTTAGAGAATTTCTCTCGGCCCAAACAATCTGTAGGTATTCGAAGATACGTGGACTGGGGGACCCTGGGTGTGGAAAACTGGTATATACATCCTATTTTACACAATAGGTTGGATAGTACATCTTACTGGAGATAATACATGTATACACTTTCAACACATGAAATTCAAGACATAACTGTTCGTTTGCAGCCTAGTATATCCTACCCCTTTACAGGTGCCATTGTAATGCTATAATCAATGTTATTCACTTCACCTGTCTAGAGATTTAATGTTGTGGCTGATCAGTGTGTATTACAATATAATAAATTGGGCTGATAGCACAGTAACTCATACGGACAAACCCCCACTACTGTAGGAGGACTTGGTGTCCCTGTTACAGGTGGGGTATATGAAAACTGTACCCTACAGAGGGGTCTCATTTTCATTTGCAAAACATTTAGTATAGATACATCTCTCCACTCTCAACGTCACTTACATTGTGCATATTGCTTATTCTAGTGTTTTTGCAAACATAAACATCTGCACTATGTCTGCATGCGTCATATATGGCCTTGCAGCCATGTGATTAAAGAATTTTTCAAATCATCAGAACTGGCCCAGTCCCCTAGTAATGGGGCAAACCATGATTTGTCCCCTCCGGCAGCAGAGGAGTTAAACTCTGTATGTGCAGTGTTTCATAGCCAAACGCTGTATATACGGACTCCAGGCACCTTGACCACATTAAATCACTGCAGTGATCATGGTGCATGGTGCATGGTGCTGTACTTAATAAAATGTGTATTTTGCAATTAGACATGCACAAATCCTTTTCTCTGCAACAAACAAATCTAATTCCTGTCAAGTTAGAAACAAATTGATCCGTCTATTATTTACGTGACAGATCGATTTGTTCAGGCTCAGATTAACAGGACTTTTGTTTGTTTCAGGTGAAACGGACTTGTGCACAAATCTATCTGTAACACTTGCAGGTTAAATTACTTATACAGAAAAAAAAGAATAAGGATGGCAGACCCAGAACATGGACGTATTAATAGAAATGCTGCTGGAAACCCCAAAGTGTGTGCACAATACACATAATGGGAACAGCACACACAATGGTGACAATGTGGTTACCTGATCTAGAATTGTTACATGTAGTAATACAGCCTAAATAGTGACATGCTGTCTGTTTCTTTGTTTTAGTTTGCGTTTGAAACGAATGGATGGGGGTCAATTCTCGCTAATAAGCTAATCAGGTGGGTGTAGCACTTGACACTTGATAAAAGTGTTGATTTCAACAGAAACTGCCAATTGGGGCAGAAACACCTCGATGCCTGTCACAAAAGCTGGGGAAGAGCTGCAGACAGCAAGTATTCAGATTTTGTAAGCATTTCCTCCCCTCCCCCCCCCCAAAAAAAAGAAAACATGAAGGATAAATACATACATGTTTTCTATGTGAGTAGATCTATTAAATACTTAAAGGGACACTGTAGTCACTATAATCATTTCATCTCTTTGAATTGGTTCTAGTGCCTGGAGTACCCTGGCACTGTCCCTCCATTCAGTGTTGCACCATGTTCGTACAGTATGCCACAAAATAAGAGATCCCTGGCCACCCGCAGTCTGACCCCTTCTGTATGTGTAGCTAAAGCAGAGATTACACACTTCCTTGTTGTCATACCCATTCATACCGTCAGTTGGAGCTCTGACAGGCTAAAAGCAGTCAGCTGACACTCTCAGCCAATCACAGCTGCCCATTGCTGCTTAGGCTAATACTTCCTTATGAGCCAAAGCAGCACAGAGGGGATGGACTGCCAGGGACATTAAAAAATGATGGTACCAGGGGACTCCAGACACTATAACCAGTTTAATGAGATGAAGCAGATACAGTGCCTATGGTGTCTGTTTAAATATCCAAAATCTATGGTATTGTCTTCTATTCATACCTTAATTGGGAGAAGCCATAGATTATTTCAGAGCTGAATAAGGATAGAATTTTTGTGAATTTTGTTTTCCATGTAGGAAATGTGATGTAATAAACCGAGGGCTGTCCGGTTACAACACAAGATGGGCTAAACTGATCTTACCCAAGCTGGTCTCCAAGGGCTGTCATGCTGGAAACACAGCCGCGGTTACAATTTTTTTTGGAGCTAATGACAGCTCCCTAAAAGGTATTACATCTCTTCACTTTGTATCTGTTATGTTACTGAACATCTGATAAATGTGGGCAAACGTTTCATGTACATAAAGGCCCCCTCTGCCCAGAACATGGGATAAGCAGAATCCTATTCCGAAGAGCTGTTAACCCTCTAATAAATGGACGTTAATTTATATATATGTTTTTAACAATGATACATTTTGCCATTTTTTTTATCTTGAGAGACTAATTGTGTCAATTAACCCTACGGTCCATATACGGTTATAATTAAACCTCCCCTGTCTAGAATTTCACTTCAATAATAAGGACATACTGAGGCACTCTGAAAGATAAATTAAACAATATGATAATTGTGCGCTTTTTTTCCCCTACTTTACATTAAATAGAAGAAAATCCACAGCAACACATCCCCTTGGAGGAATATGCAGACAATTTACGAAGTATGATACAATATCTAAAATCTATTGACATTACTGGAGATAGAATTATCTTGATCACACCTCCTCCCCTTTACGAGCCAGCCTGGGAGAAGGAATGTCACCTAAAAGGTAATTCACACTTACTATCACTGCCACGTTTCTCTCCGACACTCTCACTAAAAGAGGGAGAAAGTGTGTGATATCTCATCAGTGCAGTCATTAGGTTAGTATGGAGTAGAACCTGCCAAAAATGCATTACATGTATGCTGCGTCAACTAAATCGCCATTATTCTCCCCGCTGCCCCCCTTCCTCCCCCCCTCTCTCTCTCTATATATCTCACTCAAGGGATTGAATGAATAATCTAAATGATATAGTGTAAGCTTTGGTGTTTTAAAATACAGTGCAAACATGTAGAGAATGTTAGTGTGTGTGTGTATATATATATATATATATAGAGAGAGAGAGAGAGAGAGAGAGAGAATACACATGTAAAATATAATTGATTCGTGGGAGCAAAATATTTGGGGTGTATTTTTCTTCTGAACTGTAAAGTGTACCCCAGATATGAATATGAGAATGAGCAGAGAGACTGTGTGGCTATAGTGCTGATAACTTTGATCATTGTGGTTAAAACGTTAGTGGTTTAAATAACAGAATACGTTAGCTTTATTGCTTCTCAGAACAGTAGATTGCAGGGGACCTAACTGGACCACTGACTGCAGTTCACCTGCACCTTCATCTATATCTGACCCGTCTATTCTCATTACTAAGGATGTAAGCTGAATCGATCCAATGAAAGAGCCGGTGTGTATGCCAAAGCATGCATTCAGGTTGCCAATGAATGTGGAACAGAAATCTTGGATTTGTGGACTACAATGCAAGAAGGTGGCCAGGTAGGATGAGTAGTGATATCTCCTATATTGTTTTGGTCTGTTTGTTTAAATAAAAAATACACTTAATGACAAGCTTTCAGGAGAACCTCCCTTTCTCAAGTCTAAAGCATTTCTGAGCAAGACGACACATAGAATTCAAAGTTGAGTTATGATACAGGGGGCAAAGCGACATGAGTGCAGATAAGACACAGGATCGATAGAAAATAGACACCATTCTCTGGTGGGGAGATAAACTTAGTGGATGTCCTGCCTCCATGCTTCTAACTATCAGTGGCTTCCCCTGTCAAGAGCCACACCAACTGTGTAGTTTCTTGCATGCCTGAGAGTAGAACTGTGTCTATGATGGGAGCATGATAGAACTTCCGTAGATAGTCTCCAACCTTGGTCATCTACTGACCATTGCTCGAGATGCTGCCTCTTTGTTAGCCGTTTAGTCTGATGGGAACTGGCTGGATGGGGCAGCAGGAATTCTGTCCATTGTCACATTTTGCCAAATCTTAGGTCTTATATGAAATAATGTATTCAAAATTTCAGGTATCTCTAGATGTTGATAACTTACAACTCCCAGTATTCTTTGAATACAATAGATAATTCAGCAGCACATAAGGAGCAGAGTTTCAGATGAGTACTTTGTGTCATGTATATCTCATGATTGCGTTGGAATTTCAAAGAAAGTCATTTAGCTATATAACAATGACATCCTCACTGTCACAATGCTGGTTTTCAACCTTTGTCACTCACGGGATTGAATGATTAATCTAAATGATATAGTATAAGCGTTTGTTTTAACAAAGTGCAAACATGTAGAAAATGTTATGATGTTCTGTAATTATAGATTTGTTTTCCTCTTCCCTCTAGGACTTTACACTATATCTTTCTGATGGGCTCCACTTATCAGATGAAGGAAATAGATTTGTGGAGTCCCAGCTGTGGCAGATCTTGGAGCGGAAAGCTTCAGATCTTCCCTTTATCCTCCCCTACTGGAACGATGTGGACAGTCTAAACCCCGAAGCCTCCTTGCTTCAGGACAAGAAAACAGAGTCCTAGAATTCCGTTGCAAATTCACAGGCATGGACTTGTCCTGGCCATCCATGCTCTGAATGGATACTTAGAAACACTGGGAATAAGAAAGTGATGTAAATTATAGCAAACTACTGAAATTTTGTTTGTCCTCTAATCAATTAAAAATAAGAGTGCAGCATTGCTAGAATCACCTGTCGTAGAGATTACACTGTTGGATAATGCATTTGTTTTACTTTTCTGGAGTGATTAGAAACTAGACTAAATCGGTTTCATTCAGTTCACCCAAATCAAGATCATTTTAATCCACACCAGTATAAATAAATTTACCCCAGATTTACCTGTGGAGTCTTATTCAAAGAACTAGACACCAGAGGTAAATTCTGGGTGAATCAAATAATGTGTTAATAATTACTTTTCATATTTCACAGGTTCTAAATATCTTTACGGAGTGCCTTTCTATACGGACCACAGTCTCCACACCTATCTGTGACGCCGGTTTCTAAAGAATACTGGTTACACAATACTCTGTACTCACTGGGTTCTATACTGAACTCAGACACCAGAGGCAATATACTGAGAATTTGTGCAGATCGCCATTTCTGGGCCTGTATATTACTATATTTTTTTAAATGTACAACACCAATGTGCGTTAACCCTTTGAGATCAAATCCTTTGTTGTCCTGATATCCGTGGTCTGGAAGGGGTTAATATTAAAAAGGTACTAACTAGATGCTGAGGCACAAAGTTACCAAAATGTATTTAATACTCTATAAATCCAATATCGAATAATATACCGGCAACAGTCAGCAAACATGACTTCTTACAAACTAGCAGATATAAAAGCAATGACCCAACACATCTCACAATTAACAAGCATTCTTTTATTGTGCAAACAGCAAACCTGAAACCTACTATCAAGCACCTCTGTAAAGGATGTTTATTCCTTTATAAAATAATACATTTTACTGCTTCTGTAGCACCTGTAGTTGGTTTTGGTTTGTTTGTTTTTTAAATTAAGACTTGTCATCTGAAGTAAAAAATATACATCTTTATAAAATGCACACACACAATAGAAAATGCGCTCGACTTTTGCCACTTTGAGAACAATTATTTTTTTTTGTTAAAGAACATCAACACTTGAAATATCCAAATTACAAAAAGTTTGTATTAAAAGCATGTTGTAAGGCACAAATACATTTACAATTCTTAACCAAAAATATTAAGTGACATTTACAGCAGTTCGCTATAGACTTTACAATAACATCAGTGTTAGTCTGAAATTAGTTTGATAATAATTACAACATGGATTTAACAATTGCTAATAAATGTACAGTACTTAGAATTCTATCCTTTGCGGGTGCGCTTGGGTACGGCGTACCGTGATAGTGGTTAGAGGGATACAAAACACAAAAAGCAAACGATTAATATTTTGTAAGAAATTTCATGTTACAAATTACAAAAACCATATACAACCAAATATATGAAAAATGGCAGGTGGGCAATAAGAGTTATGTAATGTCAATTTTTGCAGATTTTTTTTAAAACTAAAAAAACATGAATGAATCAAAGACCTAGATGTTTAATACTGTGTAGAAATATTCACAAAAAAATAATGCTAACAATTCAACGCTCTTATAAGCTTTAAATGTGATCATTAGAATTCCTTTTAACTACTACAGGAAAAAAGGTGTTGAAAGATTACACTGAAAATTGTCCTTGTTTTATCTTTCTGTGGTTTTCACCACTTAGTGCGATTTTTACTCACTATAGATGTTCAGTATCCAAAATTCAAATAAATAAATACGTGTATACACTCATGGGATCACCAGAGCCCGTTAACGGCCCATTATAGTTCTCATACTATAGGATATTAGCAGTGAATTGTCATTTAGCAGCCTGTAAATTCCTGGAAAACATTACAAAAATATGAGACAGAAAAGGTGACACGAATGCTACCGGGTTCTGAAATCAGTTGCTGCTGTGGAAAATGCGATGGTCGATTCGCACACACTAGGATGGGGACATCTGCAGGCAGCCATCTTTATACAAACTGAGGGAAGGCTAGCGAGTAAACCAAAGTTCTTTCCTCCCTTAAATACAACAGTTAAAGTGTGACTTGCTGTGAATTCAAAGACAATTTAAAAATGTAGGCCAAAATAAATGAACAGAATAAATAATGGACGTGGACATTTTTTCCCAATTGTCTTTTGTGGCCTATAATATAAAATTCACTATGAATTCAAGGCAATTTACTCACAAGTGAATAAACATGGCAGAGGGTTTTCAGGAAATCAGAGCAGTGTTCAGTGAGAGCAGGTTACAAACATTTTAGAACTGTCAAATATGCAGACACAGAAATGGAACATTCCGAACACCATAGCCACCAAAATGCATTGAAACGATTATGTTGCCACTAGTGCACTGGTGACCTAATACTAATATAAGGAGTCGACAATTTGACTTCTTAACTGGGGTCTGCAGGGTGCTGGTCGCTGACACTATAAGGGCCATAAACTCTCTTTAGGCTAAGCATGGTGGTGCAGGGCTTTTTTAATTGGCTGTTGGAAACCAGCTCAAGCTCTCTGCTAATGTGTCATCTTTCCAGAGCTAAACCCTGTTATGAAGAGCCAATGAAACTCCGAAAACCCCACTGCTTACGTTTTGGAAGGGGGGCACTCATGGCACCACAACCACTATGGCACATTGTCGTAGTTATGGTGCTTAGAGAGTTCCTTTAACACACACCCTTTGCTAATTGAAATAAACACACCTTCGTATTAACATAGGTGGTTCAGAATTAATAACGGTTAGTACAAGCTGCCTTATTCTAAAACCCCCTTTTTGTATAATTATAGCGCACTGAGAAATCATGCACGTGTAACAATTATGGTATATCCTCGTTTGTTTTACTGCTGCAGAACACCCTGCACTTTAGAATGAAGCCGCAGGAAAAGACTGAAGGTAAAAAAAAAAAAAAAAAAGTTAAAACTGTATTTTAAATTAGCTCATTGGTGACCAAACAAACCACATCAATAAAAATTACTGAATGAGGTATGTTAAAACACATAGGGACAGATTACAGGTGGCAGGGTGAACGCATTGGTGGAAGGGGGTGTAATGAACAATTACATCTATTTATCATCAATTTACCTCCAATACTTAGTGAAGAATTCGGTTTTATTTTACCCCTTAAAGGGACACTGTCACCTTCCAGTATTTTGACTTATCCCCTATAGTTGGCAAAAATGTTTGTGATCTGAAAATTAAAATTAATCTAGATATCCGCACCACTATACTAAACTCTCTACCTTTTCTGGAATGCCTTAGACTTGGCTCCCTGTCAATCTTGATTATAAATGTTGCCTATTGAACAAAGAGGAAGAGGACAAACCGAAACATTGTTTCTCTTCTCATTTGAATTGTGTGCCCTGCCTGTGCCTGGACTGCATTGGACACCAACTGCAAAATGTAAACACCCTATTCATGTTCTGTTTTCTTTCAAAATGTAAAACACAAATTATGATTATCAAGGTTTTATTTAATGGTGTAATTTCTAGAGGAGTATTCCAGTGCCTGATTATGCCAGGGCGCAATCTAGTCTTTAAATATCATCTATCAAAATGGAATTTCCTGATATAAAATACTGCTCTTGCTAGCTACCCTATCGTCTATAGTGACCAGCTTGCAATTATGATCATGGCAGGGAATGGCACGTTCGTGTACTGCCAGGCAAAGCAGGATTCCTTAAATGGCAGCACTATGTTGGAATTATTGTTCTATAATCACGCAGAGTACATTTTATTATTATTCAAAATTTGGGGAGGGAAGAAATGAAAAAACTAAATCACACATCAGGAGAGGACAGTTTGCCTTTTAGTGGATTAAAGGACAACGGTAAAAATTGTGTGTAAAAATTGGTTAATACAATCCACCCTGAGCCATATACAGATTAAATAATTGCAATATTAGAACGCATCAGTCTAACGTTGTATAAAAGTTAATCGTTCTTCCAGTCCTATTATATCAAGACAATCCGTAATGGAAAGTATGAACTTAAAAAATCATTTCTACAGTGCACAAACTGACAGGTCACTATTGTACTGTGCAATAAGAAAACAAAATGATATAAGCACATTAACTGGACAAAAAGTATGCAAACCATTAGATGGGGATAATAGAGGATTCGTCAAAACAAAACATCAAGACAACTGGTAGCGATACAAGAATCAAATCTTAATTAAGGCTGTGTTTAATGGTAAATAGATTTAATGATTTATTTTAAAGTGCGCACTGAAAATTTAAGAAGATGAGACACTTCCGGATAAAGTTGTGAATATTATTTGTCCTCTAAGTAATCAGTCAATAAGAAAAGTAAATTAGAGAGGGAAAAAAAACGTGTCAGGAGGCTTTAACCTCAGCCCAGCCACAATAAATCATAGAATTTAATTTAAATCAGCTCTGCAGTGGACTCATTCAGGCTTGGTCAATAACTGGGAAATGAACAAACATCAGGCTTTGTGGTTATGCAAAATGAGTGAAATGAAAAACAGCAGCCAGGATTTTGCCAAACAAGATATTAAGAAAAGCATGTAACGGAGTGTAAAAAAAACAAAGCAATGAAATTCACACACAGTCAGCTTAGAAAAGCATATATAGGAATGTTCCCTATCTCTATTTTACAAAGTGCACTGCTATTTGGCAATTGATGGCTTCTCTGGAATCTTATTTGAATATTGACATAACATGAACTCCCTTAGGATAAGAACAGAATTGACACACTGAATGCCCACAAGCAATTAAAGGGTTATGACGGATGTGCTCGCCCATGGCATTCCAGCTATGGATTGAGAAGCAAAGCCCACCATTCTTGGGCATCACCATCTGTTGGCTGAGAATGATGGGACTTTTAGTCCAAACTGAATAACCCTGCTATTAAGGATCACTCTACAAAGGCACAAAGACATGAAGCAGACAAATGCTTGTTAAAAATTACACTACCATTCAAAGACCCAAACAAAATCACAGCTTATAACTATATTCAGTAAGTGTGCAGCACATTGAAATGATGGTTTTATCACCCAAAAAAGCGGACATCTTCCCAGATCTTCATTTTTAATTCTCTTGGGTTAACCAGTTTTATAGCTTCCTGAGCACAGGAAAGTGGGGCGCAGACTTTAAAGTACGCAATAAAACAGGTGTCCAGTGTACAAAGGACTACAACTCCCATCAGCCACAAAGCAAGTGGCTGCTAAAGGATTATGAGAGATGTAGACCTTAAACAGCTGGAGGCCCACTTATAGCTAACCCAGCAGCAACTGGAGTGCAAGATCCATAAGGAATAAGGGCTGGCTTTGATGGGGTTTAACCATAATGATAAGAAGCTCTTCACATTTCCTCTGATGTCACACCGTTTTGGTCTTGTTTCCACCCACAGTTAACCTGCCTAGCTTTTAGGACAAATGAAATGATTGTCTAAGTTGCCTATGGGGTGCTGGGTCAACACTCTGTCTCCTTGCTGTCCACACGACACTGCCGCTGTAATTTGAAGGAAGAGGCCTTCTCACTCCTGATTACAGGGTGATCAGTCAGGTCCTCAAAGGACTTTGCTGGAGAGCCACTAGCAGGAAAGGGGTCCTCGTCAAACTGATCATCAAGGTGAGAATCCGTGCTTGGATCCTCCTGTATAGTATCCATTCTTTGGTGGTCAGACTTGCAGGCCGAGGCAGAGGCTGGCGCAACCGGAACCTGCTGCAGTGACTGGAACCGGGGAGTGGGTTGGGAGGAAGGAAATGGCTTCACTATCCGCACTGGAGCAGAGTCCATACTGCTCATCATCTCCGCATTCTATTTCCACATTAATCAGCAACAGAGAAAAGTAGGAATAAAGAATTGTTATTCTTCAAAATAAAGTTTTATTCTAAAGGCATTCTACAGAGGTGGCACTTCTAATAAAATATAGAATCATGCAGGGCAGAGCTGGTACTGCGTACATAGAACCATGCAAGCCAGAGTTGGCACTGCTAATATATAACCATGCAGGGCAATGCTGGCACTGCTAATATAAAACCATGCAAGCCAGAGCTGGCATTGCTAATATAGAACTATGCAGGGCAGAGCTGGTACTGCTAATATAGAACCATGCAAGCCAGAGCTGGCACTGCTAATATAGAACCATGTTGGGCAATGCTGGCACTGCTAATATAGAACCATGCAAGCCAGAGCTGGCATTGTGAATATAGAACTATGCAGGGCAATGCTGGAACTGCTAATATATAACCATGCAGGGCAGAGCTGGAACTGCTAATATAGAACCATACAGGGCAGAGCTGGCGCTGCAAATATAGACCCATGCAGAGCAGAGATGGCATTGCCAATATAGAACCAAGCAGGGCAGAGCTGGCACTGCCAATATAGAACCAAGCAGGGCAGAGCTGGCACTGCTAATATAGAACCACACAGGGCAGAGCTGGCATTGCTAATATAGAACCATGCAGGGCAGAACTGGCATTGCTAATATAGAACTATGCAAGCCAGAGCTGGCATTGCTAATATAGAACCATGCAGGGCAGAGCTGGCATTACTAATATAGAACCATGCAGGGGAGAGCTGGCATTGCTAATATAGAACCATGCAGGGGAGAGCTGGCATTGCTAATATAGAACCATGCAGGGCAGAGCTGGCACTGCTAATATAGAACCATGCAGGGCAGAGCTGGCATTGCTAATATAGAACCATGCAGGGCAGAGCTGGCACTGCTAATATAGAACCACGCAGGGCAGAGCTGGCATTGCTAATATAGAACCACGCAGGGCAGAGCTGGCATAGCTAATATAGAACCATGTAGAGCAGAGCTGGCATTGCAACCTACACGAACAGAGCGAACACTGACAAAGCTTTCCAAACTTGTACAGATAGGTAGGAGAAGTAATGATAACTTACGCTGGGTAAAAATAAAGATTTGGTGTTTTCTTCATATTGCCTATCCAGTTTCTTGTCCTAAGAAATTGAGAAATGAAAATATGTAGATCATTAACAGGAATTCAATCATATGAACACAAAAAAACCCCAAACAATATTATTAAAAAAAAAAATATCACATTAGTGACATCACAGCTCAGTAGTTGTATACATGAACTATTATAATGAAATAATCAACATATTACAGTTTTTGTTATTACCGTAAGACAATTTGAAGAGTGTAAAAAGAATTAAGACATTGACTAAGAAGCAGCGCACTATAGTTATGAGGGCTTGAAAGAGTTAACCTTTATGCACAGTGCACGGGAGCGATAAAGTTATTTCGCGCTCAAAGTGTCGTTCTCTAGGGCTATCAAACTGAATCCATTTGCAGTATGGCCGCTATTACATTTTTCAGCATTCTTACCAATCTGATCTGACAAACACCATCAGACAGACGTTTATTGGATAAGACAAGACAGGCATAAGATTGAAAGATCAGAATGAGGAGCTCTTGACTTTTTTTTTTTTAAAGTATTGGGTCTATAGTGCATTAACAACGGGGGTCTTACAGCCTTTAGTGACTCTTTTATAAGTGCATCGAAAAGTGACACCATTCTGAAACTCGCATCCTACCCAGCAACAAATTAAAGGAGACATACACACCAAGATCACACACTGCACCACACAGCAACATGACAATCATAACAGAAGGCAAGAAAAGCTATGGGTTCATAGGAATTAAAAATTGTGACTACAAAAAATTATTTCTTAAGGTTTAAAAAAAATAAAAATATTTTAAAGTATTAAACACTACAGCGTTAGGAACACAAACATTTCTATTCTTAACGCTGTAGTAAGCTGTAGCTTTTTAGGTGTTTGGCCTCATCCCCAGATCCCTCAGAGTGTATGGAAAAGTTATATTTACTTACCTTTTCTCCATTGCCGTGCTGCTCAATCTACGGCTGCCTCGTCTCCTTAGAGATCTTGATGATCTCAGCCATTCAAATGTCTCCGAAAATCCCTGCACCAATAAAATGCTGCTCTAGGAGAACTTGAAAAGCAAGTTTGACTCCGTTCTCAATGCAAAAGTGCCTCTAGTGGTTGTAAGGACGACAGCCACTAGAGTTGTGTTAAAGGGACATTATTCAGCTCAGTGCAGTGTCCCAGACCCCTTTAGTCATGCAATATTAATTATTGCAGTTCCAGAGAAACAGCAATAATTACATTGCAGGACTAAGAGTGCCTTGCTAGTGGCGGTCAACCAGACAGCCACTATAGGCACTTTCTGCTCTGCATGAGGACATCCAGCGACAGTAAAATCCCATAGGAAAAGTTTGTTACGCTTGCCACACATGCGCATTAGCGCCAAACCCCACCCAGGTAGCGTTGCAGGAGGTGAAGCGCCGACCCAGCACCAAGGGAGATTGGCAATGGAATCGGGTCAGTGCAGTAAGGGTTTACTAACCCTTGCAGTGCCGGACAAAGAGAAGTATAGTGTTCAGAATACATCTTTGTATTCTTAACACCACAGTATCCCTTTAACCCTACAATGGAAACATACAGGTCCACTGCACAGTGACCACTTTAAATCGAGATTAACTGATCTGATTGCCCTAAGTGGCTCTTTAAAATGACAACGAAATAATAAAATATATTTTTAACATATAAATATTTTCCTGCTAAAAGATTACACTTTTTTTTTTATTGTAGTAGAAAGATTACATGACATTGTGCACAATGTACGATATGACTCTTACTTACCACACAATGGACAAGAATACTCAGGGGAATCCAGAATACCAAAGAAAATACAATGACAGAGCCTACAATATTATCTGCAAGGAACTTTCCTGGAGAGAAACAAGAAAATGTATAATTTAATCCATGATTATCACAAATCTTATTCATTGAAACCACTGCTCGATAACCGCATCCACAGGTCTTTTCATACTGCTAAACAACCATGGCTGGGAGTGATGAGAGCTGTAATCTAAAACAGAACACAGGCCCGATAAGGCTTAGCAGGTACTTCTTTGACATGTCTTTATCTTTAAAATGAACCCTCAGAAAAATCATATATTGTGTATATATATTTTTTGTGTGTGACCCTGTCCCAAACACTATAAATTCACCAATTAATGGAAATGTTTAGGCCAAACAGCTAAGTGAGAATACATGCAAACTGGCCTAAAATGTGAAAATCCTGCAATTTGTGAATTCACATTAATTTACGGTTTAGTTACTAAACCTGCATAATGGTGTGTGAAGTTAAAATTTACTACTTAGGCCCAGCTTTGCCAAGATAAAATAGGTCCCTTTCAGCTAACGTCCCTTACCAGCTTACCGAAGTGTGAGGATTGCAGATAGAAATAAAATAAATAAATTTTCCCAGTGAGGGAAAGTCTGTGTAAATGTAACCAAGAGAGTCATATGTTTAAGGGTCACACAAAGTGGTGGCTAAATATTAATGATTATTCTCTTTGGAGGTGTTCTCGTAGAATGTGGGAGATGCCTGTAGATAATAGGGTCCTTCTACCTAGGACCCTATTATCTATTCAATGGATATTAGATGGGAAACCAGTTAAGTCCAGATAAGGTCCTTGAGACAGAATCACCCAGCAACACAACACTCACATAGATAGCACATAGCAGACAAATTACATGCAAAGACTATGCCAAAATAGCAAAGCTGGGAAAAAAAAAAAATTCCAATTAGCCTGACAAATTGAAGCTAAAGCTAGCACATCCAGGAACAGAGGTGGAAGGGGCACTATAAGCACCAAAACAACATTAGCTTAACGAAGCAGTTTTGATGTATAGATCATGTCCGTAATGTCTCACTGCTAAATTTTTTGCCATTTAAGAGTAAAATTAGTTTGGTTATGAAACCCTGGTCACAGCTCCCTGCATGTGACCTACACAGACTTCCTATACACTTCCTGTAAAGAGAGATCTAATGTTTAAACTTGTTTTATTGCACAGTGTTTTTAACTCAGGATTATGTCCTGCAATGTAAAAAGCATGCTAGAGCCTTCAGATTCCTCCCGTGTGTGATTAAAGTTCAATCAACAGAGCAGGAGATAATAACTTCTAAATTAAACACACTGATGTTACATCTGAAATGAAACTTTTTTTTAATGCAGGCCTATTGAGAGTGTGATACAGACAGGGGAAGTGTGGCTAGGGCTGCATAAACAGAAACAAAAGAGATTTAACTCCTAATTGGTAGAAAACTGAGCAGTGAGACTGCAGGGGCATGATCTGTACAACAGCTTCATTGAGTTAAAGTTGTTTTGGTGCTTAGAGAATCCCTTTAATGATGACAAAGTCCAGTTACAAAACAAAATTACAAAAACAAACATACCTAGCATGTTGATGCTGAGTTTGTCAATGAAATCCCATATCCTTTCGATAACATCTTGAACTTGCTTTTCGCACTTCCCCTGTGTGAATAGGGACAGGTTAACAACACTCTGACTGGGGCTGATAACTCACTAGTACATGACAAATTCAGCACAGCTGTCTTCAGGACCTTCCCAAATAAACAATAATCTAATGTCCTTATTGTAAACACAGTGCTGGAAAGCAAACAGCCACACCGGCTACATAGGAGATAACTTGGGAGGAGATTTACAAGAGATCATTTAGCCTGTACATTGAACATTACAACAGTCATGATATTTTGGATAATATGAAGAGCATCGTACAAGTGAAACAGTAGAGGGTCAACCAGAGGTAAACAAAAGCATTTAAAAACAAAAAACAAATAAAACATACCTACGGTTAACTATTAAGAGTTAAAGGGACATTACAGTAATCAGAACCACTATATCTTAATATAGTGGTTTCTGGTGTCTATTGCATGTCCCTGCAGGCTGTGCACCGTAAATGCTGCCCAGTAACACCTCTAGTGGCAGTCACTAACAGCCACTAGAGGGACTTCCTGGGTTAGGTCCTGCGATGTTTGCTTCAATTAATCTCTATGAGGATATGCGGATTGGCACAGCATGGCATTTTGCCACGCATGCACAATAGCCTCTCAATGCTTCCCTATGAGAAAGCATTGCATTGGCTGAGATTATCAAGATAGGGATCCCATTCATGGAGGAGTGGCTGGCCATGGAGAAGAGGTAAGCAAACCTACATTTCTACTGCTATAGTGAGTAGCTCACTAAAGCATTAAGAATACAGGTTTGTATTTAAAAGAACACTATAGCGTTAGGAATACAAATTATTAGAGCCCTCCCAGGTAGAAGTTGGAAACTGCAATCCTCTACACAGGAGAAGACAAGAGTGACCGAGAATTATATACCCACCTGACAACCACCACAAACTTAAGCTGATAAAACCTACTGAATGTATAGCATTATATTAATCTGAGGTCTATTCTGCCAGCAAAAACCAGCATGACACAAAATCCTAAACAGTGAATTTTCCATATTCAGTGGAATAAAACATTTACTGTTTAGCATGATGTCACACTCATTTATTATTTTCTCATTACAGCCACAAAAAGCATTTTGAAATTACAGGATATTTAAAAATAAAATAAAAAAAGTGCGAGTTTTTATTTGAAAAACTCCACCCCAACCCACCCTGGTTTCATTAGCCTACTTACGAAAAGAGTCTTAAAAAGTGTACAATTTACATAAAACAAAGATACATAGTTTGTACACAAAACAGCATAGATATTGCCGCTCAGGATTAAATAAGCAAAATCAGATACATTTACAACTGTATCCTCATTCCATAATGTTTTCTAAAAATTTGGGGAGGTAAAACAAATATCCTTTAAATCGGCAATGCTGCTTTCTGCAGGTTCAGAAAAAAACTAGTGGGACACTATAAATCTTACAACAAAGAATGGAATACATGGTAAAATAAAGAACATTAAATCATGTGTTGTTCTGTATTTGCAATGACTTTGCTGGCATTTTTAGAACTACATGCTTATATAAGATACAATACATAACCCAAGGACCATACTATGCCCTCTCCCCGGCCCCCACCACCAACACGTCTTCCAGCTGCTATCAATGTTGTACTGTAACATATGCACAGAAGGTTCAGTTTAATTATGGAAAGGGTATGTACACAGAAAAGGGACTGCAAACGCCTCTCAATAACACATCCCACTACTTTGGATGATCCAAAGCAGACTCCGGTGTTGGCAGTGTTTCGACTCACTAGGCGTCTTTCCCAACATTGAGTAAAATCTCCTAGTCAGTCAAAACGCTGCCAACCCCTATGTCTTAATAAACATCTCACATATGCATAAATGTGGAAAGGGGGAACTTATTACGTAGCCATATTTAAGGTAAATGAAAAGTCACTATTTTTAATACACAGAGTTAGGAGGGAGGGTTACTGGTAAAATATTAGTTTGGATTAATTCCCTAATGTATGGGTGTTCATAAATTCCCATTTGGGGTGTTTTATTAAAAAAAACAAAAACCTTTTACTAAAGTAAAGTTGACTGTGGGCCCTGTGAAAGTAGAGAGAGAACAAACAGATTTCATGGAGAAGGAAGAAGATAGCTTACATTTATATCGCAGAACCCCACCGTACACGGTTTTCCTTTGCGTAAATATAGAAATGGCGGATTTCCGTTGTCGTAGGGACTACAAATCCCACTCCGATTTCGGCAGCAGACTTTACAGGAATTTTCAATTTCTGAAAGCAAAACACTAAGGATTGAGAAAATAATACCCTATATACAGAAACGCAGTTTTATTAACAGTAACAAACAGAAAGGCTTTAAGTTGTTAGTGCAATCTTCTTATTCTGCCATTCTTGTGTGTTTTATCAAAAAAGAAGTTTCTGTGAAGGGAACCTGTATTTTAACATATAATACGTGCATCCTTTACGGATAACTAAATTTTTGCATGAAAAAGTTGTCTAACTACAGCTCCTGTGATGTTTCGCCTGTTTTAGGAATGGCAAAGCATCATGGCTTTAGTAGTTCTACCCATTGGCCCTCCATGGCTTAGGATACACAGTAAGGTTGAAAATTGATGTTACATTGGGAAACCCTGTGAGTTCTCAGTAGGAATGCACTTTAATATCTGACACATTCAGGGCAGAGGCTATATTGCTGATCCACTTACCACTGCAGGCACACGACGTAAGGTTTTTGTTTGCTATCTCGCAGAACGGTCTGCACTCCCCACTCATGCATTTTCCTAAATCTACGCAGATCGTGTCATCTGGTGCATTTCCAGGTGGCAAGCATTCACTGCTGGTACCTAACCATGGGAGAAAATGGCTGTAATCAGTGTGAAATCATTCATTAAATAGACACGAGAACTATACTGCTTGTCAAACAAAAAATATAATATCTTAATGTGAGTTGGCCATGGACTGGAGCCCTTATCCATCCCTCCTCCCCTCACAAGGAATGGTTTATGTTTTATTCTGATTTCAATACAACGTTGGTTCTCTAGGTTTACCACTAATTAGGATCTTTTTGCCTTTTTGTCTCATTGTAGTAACCATCTACGAGGTTTTATATATAAATGATCTATAAAGTCTGGAACAAAGGACAAAGTAGAAGGATCCAAAAATATTAGAAGCAAATAATTTTAAAGTGATCCTGAAGAGACAGGACTACAACCACCTACCAGTACAATAGGATTCTCCTTTACATGTAGCATTAATGGCTTCCTGGCATTTCTTCTGGGCAGTTTCAAACTGACATCCTTTACAGCATGGACTGTTTCGATCACTAAAACATCAGGAGACACGTATCATATCAGCATCAGTAGACGCCAGGCATCGGGCTCTCACCCCACAACAAAGCAGTTTAGTACCCGAAGAATCTATACAAGCATGTTCAGGAAATAAATATGGGTCTAAACTAAAATGATATTAAAAAAAATAAATACACCAAAACATAATGCTACAAAAAAATAAAGAAACAAGAACATGCTCAACAGTGCTGATCGAACATTATGGTGCAGTATGAATACATCTGTTTTGCTAATCTGATAATTTGGTGTACTTTCATTCATATTTTGTTTGTATCTGTTTTATCAGAGTCAGGGACATAAATTGCACTAAGCATTGATTTGTGAATTAGTGTTATTTTTGCTTTTTTGAGGTGTGTTTTAAGAATAGGAATTATCTGGACAAAAAAACAAAAAAAACACTGCATTTTTATTTATCATTTGTGAGTTTGAACGGCTTTTAATAAACTTGGGGTAAACGCAACAGTTCTAAATCCTAGAAACCATTCGAGGAAGGACTGAGAAAGATTCAATTAGAGCAAAATATTGCCATATCATTTGGAGGAGCAATACCCACGTTACCATCACAGATTGTGCAGATTCTTTACAGATGCTTACTAGCAGGATCTTACAGAACCCTTACTCTAGATGAAACCCTTAGTCTGGGCTCTAGTAATATTCGGGTAGCATGCAATCAAAGGATGGAAAAAGTGTTACATAAGCTGAATTTTTAAGGAACTAACTTATTTTTGCTCAAACTAAAGTAACACTGAAAATTAAGCTGAACTCAATTGTCAGACTGCCAACGGTGTGTCTAAAGATTGCTTTGTATGGATTTGGTACAACCCAGGCAATTTTTTAATTCTCTCCGAGATTGTTGCAGTGGATCATATGGAGAGCAGTAAAACTGTTGCCACTTTGTTGTGGTCTTGCTACCCACCTGCATCTGACTCCTTCCCTGAACATGCACTCCGGCGTGCAACATGGATCGTCATGCTGGTGCAACAGTCCTGGGTCACATTCTTCACCATCGTCCACCCGGGAATTCCCACAAACCTTGTTGTTGCGTTCTTTGAAACATATAGAAGCTTTACTCATCAACGTTCTCAGAATGGATTCTCTGCTGCAGCTGGAGAACATCTAAAACACACAAAAAGGGAAGGTAGGGATGTGCATCTCACACTGTACAGAAAAGCTGGCAGCAAAGCATGGCATATAAACTCTGTCTTTAACATCAGACAGACTGGGCAGTCCTTCCTACAGCTGCAATAGATTCAGCAAATTGCTGCAGTTATAAAGAACTGCGTGCAGGGAGACAAGGACAGCGCCCAGCTGTATTAAATAGTAGTATGATCATTATTACTTTTCATACAACGTCAACAAATTCTGCCGCGCTGGTCAATAGGTGGACTAAATGACAAGTATTTGTAGCAAGATGAGTTGAATGCACAGGAACAGATGTTGTTGAGGAACCTGCTCAAACATGCTACTACACGTACACACTGTTTCTTATCATGCGATAAGACGGAAAGATAATATTGGGTATTAGGAAGTATTATGACAGAACAGAGTAATTGTACCTTATTGTTTTCATGGTCTCCACTCACAGCTATAGGATACATAACATATTTCCCGCCGCGTTCCTCACTGGGAGCGCACACCTCCATGCTGTCTGGATCATGCTCAGAACCAAAGTTGTGACCCAGTTCATGAGTAGTGACTAAATCTGCTTCCTGAACAAACAGAGGGGAAAAAATAAACCACTTTTAAAAACCAGTCTGCCTTCACCTCCTGGTACACATATTTTCCCTGTAACAAGATCTCTCATGAAAACAAGTGATATTAATGCAGTGTAAAGACAGATATTTTCACTACCCCTTTAAAGGCTGCATTTAAGTTTTATATACAAGACGGCCATGAAGCCGTGGGGTAATATGGGAAAGCTGCATTCTCAATCATAGGAGCTGGAACACATGGAAATCGACGTCTAAACATTCTAGGATGACTTTACAGTCTAAAAGTGAAAACATTATGTTTCAGAGTTAATTTAATCAGAGTCTTTCAAAAGAATTACAAGGCAACTATACCTTGCATTTAAAACAAAAATAAAAAAATGTTTTAACAGTTCTTGTATAGTACTATTATCCATTCTGCTTTACAATTTATGAAAAAATAACATTGGTAATAATAGAAACGAGATAAATAGACACACTAGAACAAAACAAGAAGAGAATCTGGCCCGTAAGCTAGCAATCTGGAGGGGAATTGTACATTGAGACAAAAGGTTGTGGGGAGAAAATGTAAGTAAGGAAAGTATAGAATAACAAGTTAGGCTGATAAGAAGCAAGAAGACCAGAGGGCCTATTTGAATGTTAAATGTGTAATACATCTCTTTTTTTTGTCTTTATTTGCCTTGGTTGTATTGGGCAACCAACATGAGCTCAAGGTGGCTTAGCTGCAGCCGAAATACACAATGTACTTTACACAATATAACTAACTTCACTATTTTGCTTATCCGATGTCAAAAATCATTTTGCCCGTTTTAAAATGTAAACGTTAGAATATGTACCCAAATTTCACAAAAAGTGATTAGTAATTACTGTGAGCACAGCACCTTGGTAAGGATGGTTTTGCCATAGTTCTTGGTACTGGTTAGGCCGGTGTTTAAATAGATCGGCTTCCTTGATAGCTCAGTTTCATAAGCTGAAGAAGAAGAAAATGGAAACAGAGAATCAATGAAGACTCGCAAGCAAAACGTGAAATACAACTTTTAATCAGGAAAACAAAGGAACAATTCTGAAACACGGCAGCAATTATGGAGTACACCAACAACTTGCAGTTAAGAAAGAAAACTAGAATTTAGCTTTCTGAATGGGTAACCTAGAACAGCAGTTCTGTATAAAGTTGAATACATCCCCTGGTCTTCAGATTAAGGAGAACTGCAGGTATTGACGTATTGTCTTTAGAATTCCTTTTTATGCTTTAGTGTTCTATTTGTGTATTTCTTTAACCTATGGAGTCCCAAAATGGAGATATGGAAGCTAGGGTGATAGTTAAAGCATGTAGTTACAATACCTCCCAAAGAAAAAAAAAAAAAGTTACCTGCGCTCTCTCCTTAAATCCCTATGTATATTTAGACAAATGGAGTTCATTTAGTTACTCCAATGGCCATTGGAGGGAATGCCCGCCTGCCAACATCAAGCTAGATCCCCTAAGCGGGTCCTACACTGACCCTTCACCTTGCTTCCCTGAGCTTCTGGCAACGATATCTCCACTGAGACAGAGAGGGGTATTTTTTTATATACACCCCTATATACTTATTAACCCTTAATAGGGAACATATGGGATGGGCGGCTGCATTGTAACAAAGCTGTGTGATACAAAAAGTGAATACAAATACAAAAAGATAAGTCCTCGCTCACTCCCATCACTCCTGGGCGGCAGCAATGACTACAGTACACATCAGCCCCAATATATAGTTAAAAACCAAAGAAAAAAAAAAAAAGTTACCTGCGCTCTCTCCTTTATCTTAACTAAATGACATCCATTTATCTAAATATATATAGGGATTAAGGAGAGAGTGCAGGTAACTTTTTTCCCTTTGGGGCTGATGTGTACTGTAGTCATTGCTGCCGCCCAGAAGTGATGGGAGTGATGAGCGCAGGACTTATCTTTTTGTATTTGAACAATACCTCCCACCCCCAAAAACAGTAGACAGTGCAATAAATAATAGTTACCATCTAGATCAATCTGAATTCTTCACTTTAAACCACATGTTCCAGGCATGTAATAAACGGGAAAACTTTATAAAAATACTACATGCCATTGTATCGAAAACAAAGTGCTCCAGTGAAGGAAAATATTAAGTTGCACTTTTAGTAGTAAAGGTTTATCAGAGCTGGCAACATAAGCTATGATTCAAGGAGTGAACCCAATCCATTGAAGCAAAGAACTAAAACAAGAAAAATGCTAGTTTAATGAGATTCACTAACCTTTAGGGCAAATGCCTCCATGGGTGTTCGGTTTTTGAGAGCCGACATACGCAAGTCCCAGAGTCCCCATATCAAAATCCTGATATGTAAAGAGATGGGCCAGACAGACCTTTGCAGCTCTCTCTGATATATCATGGCTGAATTGCTGAAAGCACATGGGTGCACGTTAGACAAGGTTGCTACCACTGACCGCTGACCAGTGTGTTGTGCTGACTCAGTAAATCACTGTTTTGTTTTTTTATTAGCCAGCTTTGAGGAACTCATTTTTATCAACTTTATCAAAAAAAAAAAAAAGAGTAATGATTAAGTTGACATTGTTGCCGTGTAACTCAAGACACTGCACTTGGAGCTCTATCCATTGAGATATCTCGCTGCTTACACAAATGTTTTAGGACCACTCATAATAAACAAACAAATACCTCTGTTTAAGGAACACTTTATTGTCCACATATAAATGCACACCATATTGTTCGAAATAAAAACCTATAGTGCCCCTGTCGCTGCTTCTATACAGATCCTCTCCCACCCCCTCCACCATGTGCCATATAGATTAATAAAGGTTCTCATTCTAGTTTGAGATTCCTTCAACACTGCTCACCTCACCACCACTTGTAATGTGATCGAGGAGGCATGATCAAAGGACCAATCCTCATACAGGAGCATTGGGGACATGTCAGCTTCCCCATAGCAAAGCATTGTATTCCATGATTACTTATGGGCATCCGCTTCACGTGATTCTGATTTACTCTGTCAGTGCAGCAGAAGTGCCTCTGGTGGCAGTCAGGAAGACAGCCACAAGAGGCGGATTTAACCCTGCAGTTTCTATAGGAGAAAAATAAAGTGATCTGGGCGACTGCTGCGTGGTCTGCATGAGAATCAGCAAAAAAGAAATGACAAAATACATTAAAAAAAAAAAGAAAAAAAAAAAAAAAAAAAAAAAAAAAAAAAAAAAAAAAAAAGAAATACACGTCAGCTCCCAGTTTGTTTTTAGACTAAATAAAGTTACATAAGTGCGCAATTATAATCTGCTGTTAACTAAGAAAGGAGTTGTGGACTACTCTGATTTATTTACTTGGGTGTTAAATATTGTCCTACTGATAACAGGAGCCTCTTACCTCAAGGAGTTGTTTCACATCCCAAGCATCTTTCTTCTCGTCTGGCCAGCTTTTTGCCATGTTGTAATGTTTTTTGTTACCGGAAACATTTTCTGGTGCCTTGTGTACAATGATCTATGTGAAAAAGAAGTAACAGATTGGTTGTGCAAACTACGCCAAAAAACAGGCAAGGAAACACTTAGGAGTCCGTCACATATAGATCATAGCTGGTCAGAAGATAATCCTCTGACAATTATATTTTCCTTCTGTTGGAATGAATGATTGACGTCAATAAAGTATTTATCTTGGTATATGTGTAGAGTTGGCAATTAATAATAAATTACAATAAACGAAAAAAACGTGCACTACACACACACACACAACATTAAAACCACCCGCCTAATATCGTGCAGGTCCTCCTCATGCTATCAAAACAGCTCAGATGCATCGAGGCATGGACTACACAGGACCTCTGAACGTGTGCTCTGGTATCTGGCACCAAGACATAAGCAGCAGATCATTTAAAGTCCTGCAAATTGCAAGCTGGGGCCCCACGGAATGGATTTTTGTTCCAGCACATACCACAGGTGCTAAATTGGACTGAGATCTGGGAAATTTGGAGGACAATGCAACCACTTTAAACTCTTATTGTCATGTTTCACAAACCATTCTTGAACAGTTTTTGCAGTGTGCATTATCCTACTGAAAGAGAGCACTGCCATCAAGGAATACCATTGCCATGAAACGGTGCATGTGGTCTGTAACAAAATCTAGGTCATTATGGACACGATGGCCAGTCTGTGGCTACACAGCCCCATACACAGATAAAGGTTATTCACGGTGTGTTCGGACATCATTCTATCATGACCAGTATTACATTTTGCAGCAATTTAAGCTACAGTAGCTCTTCTGTGTAATCAGCTCAGACAGTCAAGGCTTCCCTCCTGAAGTGCATCAATGAGCCTTAGATGCCCATGATGCTGATGCAAGTTCACCAATTGTCCTTCTATGAACCACTTTTGTTAGGTACTAAGCACTTTATCCCAGGAACACCCGCAAGACTTGCCATTTTGGAGATTCTGTTATTGGTTGTCTAGCCATCACTATAAAGGCCCTTAACAAAGACACTTAGATCTTTTTGCTTGTCCATTTTACCGGCTTCCAATAAATATAATTCAAGAACTGACTATTTATTTGCTGCCTAATATATCCCACTCCTTGACAGATGCCATTGTAACAATATAAACAATGATATTCACTTCACTTGTTAGAGGCATTAATGTAGTGGCTGTCAGTGTATACAAGGGCACATTCGTTTTTGTAAAGATATGTGGTCATTGTACATGGTAGAGAAATTTATATAAAAGTTAATTTCAAAAACAAAAGATATAAATGTGAATTCATTAAAATGCCATCTCACGAAATACTCAGCATTACTAGGGTTTTTTACTAGTGAGCTCTGTATCTTGCTTCAGAACTCTTGTTCTACACATCATTTCAGCACAGAAAGGGTTTATATCTGCAAACTCCTTTTTCTGTTCCTTTGAGTCTCGTCATTTGGTTAACCAGGGCCCCCAGCCTTCTGTTCACCAGCTCAATCTTTCCTGCCAAGGACTTCTCCCGTCAACCATCAAACTGTCATGCCATCTGTGCCTGTCTTCTTATCTCTATACCCTACTGTGCTTGCTTTAGGCCAATAGGAAACCGCATCACAACCAAAAAAGGCTTTGATGATTTAACTCAGCATCAGCTGCATCAGTGTCTGAATTACCCATAACCCTGACATTCGATCAGTGGGGTGTACCAAGGTTACATGGTATCCACTGACTGAAATGTATTTTGGCAATCCCTGGGCATGCCAGCCCCAGTAAGTATGCTACTGCACTCAATTGCTGATTGAATACACCAACCATAACTACTACACTAAAAGCTTTCTAACACTTCTTTGTTAGATTTAGACTGACACAAAGATGTCAAATATTGGTACAATCTACGACAGACATTTAGGAGCCATACTTTAAAGAGACATTCCAGGCTCACACATTTTATTTGTATTTACGTTGTAGTGAATGCATTAAAATAATTTTATTTTTTTTTTAAATAAAACCATCCATAGTTACCAAATGTAACCTAACCTACATGTTTCACCTAATATATGTAGATATCTTGAATGCCTCTCTTAAGCGAAGAAAGAGGGAAGTGCCGAAAGCATATCCAATAGATATCACATATTAAATTTGTGAAAAACGCAAAAAAGCTTAATCTAACATGAAACAGACCATGACAAAAGATGTCAGCTTGTCATACCAAATCTAACATGGCCTGATAGTCATGAGTTAAAGTCAGTATGCAATGGAGCGAGCTGTCTCTGCTGTGACAACAGAGACAGCTTTTGGCATCCATTTGCTTACCTGCAGCACATTTGGACTCATTATTGGTCCGCACAATTTGACCATTGCTAGGTAGAGAGCTTCCACAGTTTGGAAATATAACTTGCTCCCAGTGAACTAATTCAAGGCTTTACAGTTCATAAATAGGATGAAAGAATATTTAAACACAGAAAAAAAAAAATCCAAAACAATCCAATATTCTTTAGTGAAAAAGATTTGAAAAGTCAGCATCTGTAAATTAAATAAATAAGTGCAACTAAACAAATTATTTGAAGTTATATAGATATATGAGCTCTGTCCAGAATCTGTCCAACCATTGTTAATATAATGAGAACTGTTTGCATGACATCGATGTAACCTTTCAGCCAAGGAGAGTGGACTGGAATGCGCATGCATGATCAATGATGACTTCACTGTACTAGTCAGTGAAGGCACTAGATGCCATCGAGTGAGCATGTATACTGTGTTCAAATCGAATTTAACGTTAAGCTTGAACATTACTCAGCGGAGACTATTTCAATGATTCAGAAGGCTTTTGGGGACGATGTAAAAGGGTTCAGAACAAATAAAAGTGTGGCACAAACTCTTCAGAGAAAGATTTGGCTCCCTGCGACTTCTGGCTTTTCCCAAAACTAATATCACCTTTGAAAGGGAAGATATTTCTGAATGTTAACGAGATTCAGGTAAATACAACATGAAAATGCCTGCAGGGAATGATCATACTCACCAGAACAACTACATTAAGCTATAGTGTCCTTTTAATATTAACAAAAATAAAAACTAGCTCAATGTTATAGACCACAGGAATATGTGGTAAATAAATAAACCTCAAATGCAAGTGTTTTTTTTTCTCTTTCCCCTTTTTGAATGTATAGTTTTTGAATATAATTTTAATGTATTATTCAAATTACATACTTGAAAAAAAAGGACTGGTCTTCTTTAATTCCGAACGTCTCTTTAAACTAGTTAATGTCCACTTTAAATTTACAATAGACTTAGAATATCCTAATCAACTAATACATTTTATTCTGCAACGGCACCTGAGTCTTATATGTCAACTTAAAAACAGGAAATACATTTTCATTCACATCCTTTCAGAATATAAAATAAAATTTGGATGAAAGACAAAGAATCTAGCCAGCTAACTCCATAGTACACTCTGTATTTGTGCTGTCAGACTGCACAGTTTGTCTGATGTTTTTGTGAGCTATATCACCCAGTTGGATGCCAGACATGCGATGGAAGTGTCAAATAATCCTTGTGTGTCTGACAAGACCTACAAGTGTTTCTTCCTGATCAGTGAAAGCAGTGTCGACAGATCGCCGGGAACTTCAATGGTTTTTTCGTTTCCCCCACCACCACAGCAAGGAGTGATATGTGAGGTTTGAAAGCCATATGTTCAGAGAACTTTCCATGTACTGGTTAAAGAGATTCAATTCCAAGATGTATTTATTGATACACTGATCAGTCACAAGATTAAACTCACTTGTCAAATATCGTGTAGGTCACCATCTGACCCAGTCGTCTAGCCGCAACTATTTGGCCATTGTCAAACTCACACAAATCTTTTCACTTGCCCATTTTCCTGAAATTCCAGAACTGACCGTTCACTTGCTGCCTAATAGTTTTCAACATCTTGAGAGGTGCTACTAACAAAATAATTAACATAATTAACTTCACCTTCAGTGATTTTAATAATGTGGCGGATCAGAGAGTATATACTATTACAAAACACCCGCCCCTATGACATTTGCATTTTATGCCCAGCTTGTGCCAGGAAAGCCTAGCATATAATGCACATAGAGACAAAAAGCGCACACACACACACACACACACACACTTTAACTGTGCAAAAAGTCTAGAAGTAACAATTGACCTTTTAATGTTTCTCTGTTTTTTTTTTTTTTTTTAAGACTTCAATTTTAGCAATAATTATGGTCTTTTGACTTCAAGTGCTTTCGTGAGCACCAGAATTGCCAAAATAATAAATTAAGCAAATTTGTAAAAAATAAAACTTGTGTGTTTTGTAGCAGCCTCAAAACAAAGCAGTTTGAATAGTTAGTGGTCAAAATATTTCTGTTTAAACTCTCTGCAAACTCATGTATTCATTATTGGCTGTTACAGTAAACAATGACCCAATTTCTTATATTTAACAGGAGACCTAAATTTTCATTTTGCCTGAAGTTTGTAGAAGCTTTCACAATTAACACCCCTTCTCATTTCTCTTCCAAGCTTTCGTCTCTTGACCATACTGCCTTCTTTCACCTTTTATAGAAACTATATAAATAGATATTAGATATTAAATCATAGAAGTTTCCGAATTGAAACAATTGTTGAGAAAGAATAGTCAAAAGACGACAAATCTTGCCTCTGCTTTAACATTTTCCACTTCAGATAAAGGCAAGTTTCGTCACTTCCGGTCATTGCTGGCCCTTCTTTGGAAAATATCTTCCATAGTCGTCAAAATTGGAAAATCCACCAAAAATAACTCAGGATCTCTTAACACAAAACTGGTCAAAAGCTGGTTCCTAACAACTGTAGCATATGAAGTTGTTAATAAATTCTGATTTGCCCATGCGCACCACAGGCGACCGTTTTATACAGTTGCTGGCCACATGTTGTTCAACATACTCTTATGTGGTCCAATCAACAGAAGGACCGATACACATCAAGGAAGACCCATTGTGTTCTCAATATCCACCCAGAAATTTGTTCCATGGGGGATATCTACTTAAGTGTCACTGCATTTGTTCATTTTATCCAATCAATCAAGACATGTAGAATTGCAGCGTTCTTCTATAACATGACCTGAACAAAAAAGTGTTGCACACTAACAAAAATGATAATTCTGTAATCCATGACTTTTTCCACCGAGTCTCCTGAAGCGTAGTATAAAACCAGGTCTTCCTTTCAACATTGCTTATGTTCTTCTAGCTCAATACTTTTTTGTTTGAAAGCTTATCTTTTCTCTTAATTTCTTACTCCTTGCTGTTAAGTCATTAAGCATTTCTCCTGTTTAATGAGTTCTTAACTAAAGTGGTCAGCGGTACCCAAAATTAGATCAAATAAAAGATATTCCACCCTGGCCAGAAGAAATTGGCTTTACTTTTTTAGAGACTACACATATTGTATAAAAGTATCAAACGTCTGAAGACCTCTTGGTTTCAATAGGTTGTAGGGCAATCCTGGTACCATAGCCACTACAAAGATCTGAAGTATTTATAGTGCCCCTTTATGTATGTGTATGGGTCTATGGGCTAGTTGTCTAAATTTATTAAAATAAGACAGCATATAAAAATGTATGGATATACATATTATATAGATTTATTCACTAAAGTGATCATAGTCAAAAATTCTAAGTTATTTTCAAATTTAAGGCCAAAATAGTCAAAGTGGGATGATGGAAAATAGATATTGAGAGGTAGACAGAAAATGTAAAACTGTAAAATAGCTTCAAAGCCAACATGTCTGGTAGTTTAACACAGTGGAGCTAAACTCAGGAGGCAGGAATTTGCCTACGGCACCTGCCTTGCAAAGACTTCTATGGTAAAAAGAAAATGCACACTTAAATGAATGCATGTTTCAGTGGGGTTTATATACTAAACTTTTATTTATTTAACTTATTTACTTTTTATTTGGGCTGTGGAACATGTTTTCATTTCATTTAATTGGGATATAGCTACTTTTTCCTTTTTTAATTATTTTTTTATTTTGTCAACTGAGTGTCTCTTTATGTCCCACAGCAGGTGAAGATTATTTAATTTAACAGGACACTATAGTCACCAGAACAACTACAGCTTATTGTATTTGTTCTGGTGAGTATAATCAGTCCCTTCAGGCTTTTTGCAGTAAACACGGTCTTTGCAGAGAAAATGCAGTGTAGACATTACAGCCTAGGGATACCTCCACTGGCCACTCCTTCGATGGCTACTAGAGGTGCTTCCTGGGGCAGTGCTGCATACTGTGCAGCACTGACATTCAGTGTCTCCACCCTCTGCATGCAGAGGCTGAACTTTCCTCATAGAGATGCATTGATTCAAAGAATCTCTATGAGGAGATGCTGATTGGCCTGGGCTGTGTTTGGCTTGTGCTGGCTCTGCCCCTTATCTGCCTCTTTGACAGTCTCAGCCAATCCAATGTTTTCCTATGTGCAAGCATTGTGATTGGCTCAGAACAACACTTCTGATGAGGTGAGCCAAGCAGGCAGATCAGGGGCAGAGCCAGCAGCATACTGGAGTAAAAGGAATCCTTTGAATCCCCACGCTAAAGAGCTGGTCGTAAGTGCGAGCCGTTACAAAACAGGTAGGTCGCAAAGTGAGGACCAGCTATATTACAAAACTTGAAATGAGTTCAGCTAAGTGCTGTAACATTGTTACTGTATGTTGCACAAATCAGCATCATAGCAGCATTTAAATAAAAGGCAAAAAGCTTTTAAGGTATATATCTCCCAACATAGACCTGAATTTAGTTTATTTGAATCAACATCGAAATATGTCAGAAAAAAAAATGTTTTAAATTATTTATATCCAGAAGTCACCATTAAAGTCTATAGATAAAACATTTGAAATGTTTTTTTTCAGCAGATTGTGATCCAAACATTAAATCGAGGCCACATATGGATACACGTGAAGACTGAACCAATATTTGTATTATCTTAATGCAGATAAAATGGAATAAGTCATTTATTTATTCATTTGAAATTGAATCATACCTGCTCTATTTGTACTCCATATCCTTGCCACTGAGCATCCCAAGAGGTGTTTCTGTAGATGTCATCAACTCTGTCAATCAGCTCAATCTAAAATTATAGAAGAACAAACGTCCGGTGAGTAATCTGTTGAGTGAGTAAAGTTAATACAGAAGTTCATATAAATATTGTGTAGCTGAAGTACAGTTAAGCCTGTTGTACTTTTCAACTTCTCTGCTAAATGATTTTGTGGTTTCTGCCCTGATAAAAAAAAACTACTGTTTAAAGGAACCCTCCAAATAGCTAGCTGAACTGCCGTATGTGTTTGATATACTCACAATTGGGGGGGGCATGCCTTTTTTCATTGGGGATAGGTCTACTGAACTGTTAAATAAAGCAAAGCCAAATAAAATTAAATTAGTTTGAAAAACCCTGCTGAAGCAAATCTAGAGGGAACAGCAAGTGGTGACCGAGATTTCAAACCTGACCTTCCTTTTGTTTTCAATGGGAGCACCGTGCATAAAACAAGGAAGATAAGCTTCATGGAGATTTGAGTTAAGTTTTTTTACACTAGGTCTCCCCATATGTGCTCCAAACCTCCCTAATAAAGCTGATCCTTGCCAGCCCATCTATTTTATGGACGACCTTCATCCATAGTCTTCCCACTTCCAACCTCAACTCTTGTCCAGTTAGTCGCTAGTCCATTAGGAAATCTCCAAAGAGTTACTTCATATGCAAAGACATTTTAACCAAACTGGTCATTAATTTCCGTCTAAAGCCATGTTTTACAGCACACAATTAGTCCCCCTCACCCCACTGTCTACCCTAACCTCATCAACTCTTTTTACTCCAACATCTAACCATCATATATATTTATGAAAACAGTCTATATTGTCAGTACATGTAGCAATCGACCTTCCCTTCTGTATACACTGTTTACTGTTTTCCCCTATTGTATAATCACGCCCACTGCTTTTTTCCTGTAGAGAACATTGTTATGTGGTATTGACTTGTCTCATTTCTCACTGTATAGAGCAGGCTGTGACGTGTTGGCGTTTTATGTAATTTTACTTACTAAGTAGTTTATGGTGGTGCTTTCCTCTCCGCGTCCCATGTGCTGGAAGAAACGGTGATCGGCTACCACCAGCATTTTGCAAGTGTTCTTCAAAGGGTCTGGCCCAGCTTTCTGCCTCTTTTCCCGGTGCAGATGTTCTGTTTTAGGAAAGGAGTAACAGTGAGGTTAAGCAATGATTTAGATCTTTTGTTAAGACAGTTTGTTCATAGTTTTTGAACTTTTTATTTTTGGTATTTCTAACTTTGCTTCCTCCTTCATACCTTGTCCCAAATAGCGTAACATAACCCCTTCTTTTTTTTTTTTTTACAAGTAAATATATTTTTACATGTCGAACTGGGTACTATTGAGATTTTATGGTTCCATCAAATCCATGTGGGCACTGACCGATAGGTACTCTGTAGTCATTAAACAGATTTCCATAAAAAGATTTGTGCACTGCCCAAACCTAACCCTGTTTGCCAGTAACACACCATGCAGAGTTTAAGCATCAACTCCAACCAAAAACTTTCAATCGAGGACCGGCAATTTCACTGCTTAATTTAAGCCAAAATTGCAGAACTACAGAGTTACTATTCTGATCTACATTTAGAAATGTGTTCACAGGCCGCAGCTGAGCAAGCAGGAGACCCACATAACAAGATGCTCCCCTGCACCATAACCACTACAGTGTGCTCACTGTACAGCTCATCCTCAGCCAATGAGCTACCCCTGCATGGCAGAGATTGGCTCATGACAGCTAAAAGAAGCTCTTGCTTAGGAGCTTACAGCTCTCCATAGGAAGTACTGGAAGTGGAGAGCATGCCTGGCAGACCCCAGATAAGAATCAAAACTGTTCTAAAACGGTGCATTGTAGTGGTTATGGTGCTTGGAACGTTCCTTTAAACAAAATAAAATACGGAATAAGTAATTATGGTATCCAGAAAATGAATAGAGGCCACAAATCTAACATGTAGAAAATACATATTAAAACACAATGTATTAAATGGAAGTTACTGATAAACTAAACTTGTGTGTGTTTTTTTAGTATATTACATATGTAAGTTTAAAGCAATAAATAAATAAACTATAAAAAGACTACAAAAAACAACTTGCTGCACTGTTTAAGACTAAGTGCCTGCTCTGTCATCTGATAAAATAGTTATGATTCAAATGCACTGCTAGAAGGGACACTCCAGGCATAATAAAGATACAACATCTAAAATATGCAAGATACAACAATATATTAAATTAAATATATTAATAAAATACTCAAATTTGACGTTCAAGCATTTACTGCAAATTCCGAGACGGTGCAGCTTCTGCAATTAACTTTTGCCAAACCAGGACAAGACTCGTTTAACGTGAAGGGAAACTCCAGACACCCTCACAACCCTTAAGCATTTTAGAGCTTTTGGCCTAAATAACTAGTAGTATGTTTGCAGAGTTAAAAAAAAAATTCTGCATCTTAAATCTATTTGCTCTGTCACTCCTTAACCCTTTAAGGACACATGACGGAAATATTCCGTCATGATTCCCTTTTATTCCAGAAGTTGTGTCCTTAAGGGGTTAAAATACTTCCATCTCACTGATTACTGTACCTGCATGATGTCATAGCCCCTTTCTTACAAACGGCAACGTTGCTCCAAAGACAGCTGATCATGCCATCAGCAAACAAAGCTAATATTTACGGGTGTTCTAGTTCACTCAACTAAAAACTCCAAAACGCGCGTTTGCCCTCACTGTTACCGGTGGCAGCGCTTGCGTTCCAAAACTCCTGAGAACGTTAAGCTCACTTCCACATGTGCCGTTCATTTCCTGGTTTGCATTCCAAACCTTTGTCTCAACCTTTACTTTCACTTTCCATATCGCTAAAGTTTATTCCTTATTCCAAGTGTAATCATACCATCACATTTTACACTATTGGATTTTTTTTCTAATTCCTTTTTAGGTATCACGCTATAGATACCATAACTACTTCTATATTGTTTTAAGGTAGATACTCTTTTTTTCTTTTCTGGCCTACAGTGTACATCAAGATGTGCTATATGAAATCACTGCGGCCTATAGTGTACATCAAAATATAGGCTATGTAAAAATCACTGTGGTCCATCGCGTAGTGCTATGTAAAACCATTGCAGTCTATTAGTGTATATCAAGTTGTGCCATGTAAAATTACTGCGGTCTATAGTGTACACCCAGATGTGTTAGGTAAAATAAGATAGTCAGTCTAAAAATCTGCATATATCAAGCAGTGCAATGCCCCAGTCGTTTGTCTCTATTTGGGTTTTACATTTGAGTATGATGGGCAAGTCGGTTTCTTAATATTCATTTAACATAGATCAATGCTCCTAGCGGAAGTGACTAATCACCATGTCATCGTTTCCTTATTATTGTCTATTTTTACTGGTGATCACATCTGCTAGCACAAGGAAACACATATGTGGTACTCAAAGCAATTTTCATGTCCACCCCAGATACAGACCATAGAAAACCATTCTTCCGTTTCTTTTTAAACACAAGTGGCAATAGGATGCGGATGTTCCTTCATCTTCACCAGAGACGTCAATCAGGAAGCTACTGACCGCTTCTAGCCCCCCAAGGGTCTTAGACAGCACTTAAATAAGAAACTGATTTCATACAACCAAAGGGGGGAAAAATGTGTTTATCTGTCCTAACCGTGCGTGGAAAAGGAAATACTAAAGATTATCTCCTTCCTGTTATTTATCATTTATCTTTATTAATGCATCGATACAAAGTTTCTGTTTGCCATCACGCCATAGGTATGCGGACTGAAACAATTTAGAGAAGGTTTATTTGTAGAAGAAAGTTGCTTTTTTTGTACTATTATGCCAAGAAAAGAAATATGGAGACTGCCATTTGTAGTTTTAATTTTCTTCAGAATAATAAGCTGCCTTTGATTGTAGATTCAGGATATGGCATCATCATTAACACTTCGATTGGAAGGGAATTCCCTACTGAGCACAGGAAGCGGTCAGTGTTTATGCTTGCTATTGCTTCATTCAAATCAATAGAATATGACAGACCAAATGATGTCATGCTAGCCTACAGTCTGCTTTAGAATAATGTGCTCTCGGTAAGGATGCATTATTAAAGAGCAAATTCTTGCTGCAAGGTTCTACACAGTATCAAGCACATTACTTCCATTCCGGAAGAAGAAAAATCAATTAAAAGGCAACGTTTCTTAGATGGCCCATACAATTCAGGACAGATCAATAGTGTTCTAGAGGCAGCATAGCATACAAGACATATTAACTATGATTTTTATCTGCATGTTCCAAGCAACACTCAAACTGTAAGTGTCTGGTTGCAGTTTACAGTTATATATGTATCAAGCAGTCTATTGTTATGTAGGGCATATAAGCTAAAGACATAAAAGCACTCACTTTCTATACAGATGACTTAAATGAAGACTCGTAGAAATACATTTTTTTAAAATGAATTGACCTTGTGTCAAAATTTGAATTTAAGATTCCCCTTTGCATGTAACACTTCTAATAGCCAATATGTTTAAGATTCTTTGCCTACTGTCCATTTAGAAGCTGCCCATCTTAAAAAACTCATGTTAATGTCTACTACTTGGTGCTATCGACTTGTTTAGTATTTTATTACAGAATGGCCATTACAATTAAAACTATTATAATTCACTAAAATCAACAAAAGATTCCAAACACCAGTCTTTATTCACTAAATGGCAATCTGACATTCCAAAACTGAGGCCAAAATAACAGATGCAAAAAGGAAAACAAAAAGTTTGAATTAGAGGTGTTTTCAAACTTGAATATTTTGGCTAAAATGTTGTGAGTCACCTGTCAACTCAACATACAGTTAAGTACATAAACCCTGAAAACAAAGATGTATTATTCATCACAGAGAGCTAACAAACAAACAAAAAAAATACAATATAATGGTTTAAAAAAAAAAAAAAAAAACTACAGTTTTATAGCTCCTTGCATTTTGAAATCTGTAATTTTATCCATTCAATAAACCGATCTACCTTTTTTTTCTTGCTGGATATGAATAATAATCTGATGTAGCTCAGCTCTGTGGTAGGTCCATAAATTATGTAGTTTTTTGAAATCCTGCCATTTCACCCATTTCCTGGACTGATTATGTTGTTATTAAAATATGTGAAATGTGTATCGTCTCACAGACCATTAGCATACCCCTAAAAGGCTCTTTAACAATATGACTCATCACTCGAGGGACCAATATAGGTCATTATAAACACTATCTTTGTGTCCCAGAGCAATGATGGAGGTATTGTTACCTGACTAACTTTGCGGATTGTGTACTGTTTACCAGTTGGTGGGACTGACAAAAGGTGGACATTTCACATGGGCAAGACATTTAAAACATTACATTTCCTTTTCTTTCAATACAGCTAGTTATATATTTCGGATTTGAAATGTTAATGGCACACTGCGTACCCCTTAAAGCTTATTGCAGAAGTGAGTTCCACACTGGGTTTTGTCAAACTTTCTTCAAGTTTCTCCTAGCACCCAATTCTACCACCAAGATCCTTCTTCATACAAAACTGGAGGACAATGACTATATGAGAGTACTGGAGCCACAGCATATTATTATATGGAGACAGAGTGTGTGAACACACATATTTAAAGAGGCTGTGTGTGTGTGTGTGTGTGTGTGTGTGTGTGTAGGGATTTCATTGCATGGTGGTGCAGTGAGTGAATTAAGGGCTATAACTGCATGGTGGTGCAGTGTAAATGAACTAATATAATTGCATGGTGGTGCAGTGTAAATGAACTAATATAATTGCATGGTGGTACAGCAAATGAAGGGATATAATTGCATGGTGGTACAGTGTGTGAATGAACGGATATAATTGCATGGTGGTACAGTGTGTGAATGCAGGGATATAATTGCATGGTGGTACAGTGTGTGAATGCAGGGATATAATTGCATGGTGGTACAGTGTGTGAATGCAGGGATATAATTGCATGGTGGTACAGTGTGTGAATGAACTGATATAATTGCATGGTGGTACAGTGTGTGAATGAAGGGATATAATTGCATGGTGGTACAGTGTGTGATTGAAATGATATAATTGCATGGTGGTACAGTGTGTGAATGAAGGGATATAATTGCATAGTGGCGCAGTGTGTGAATGCATGAAAATAATTGCATGGAGACCAGGTTTGCCACCAGGAAAGGTAAGCTTAATGGTGCATCCATCCTTAAATCATCCTTTCTAAAACCAGGAGAAGGAGAAGGGACAGCAGTAATCCATGGCAAGAAAACAGAGATAGGGTCAAAGAAATAGAAAATAAAATAATTTAAGCTACTTTCTCTATTTAGTACATTGTAATGAGTGAAGGGGATGCTGTAGGAGTTAGGGAGATCACAATCAACAATAATAATCATCATTAAAAAGACAATGAAATAAAATCTCTGGAATTAATGTCAAGGAAAGGTTTAAGCTGCTAATTTCACATCGGTTGACTAGAATTAGCCATATGTGGATAGATTGGTACTTTTGGGGTTTTGACATGGATGAGCTGTTAGCAGTATAGATCCAGGTTTGTTTTTTAGAACAAGCACACCATGGGTTAAGTAGCAGTGCAATCAGAATGAAGTGTGTTTTGCTGATGCCAAGTATTTAAATGTAAGTAACAATTTATAATATAAACCTTGTATCTGCTTACAGTACATGAAGCCCACTAAAAACATCTAATTGCTAACAGTGAACAAACATTTAATGATTACTGGTAAGATTTGCTTACGTAACATGAAAATCGAATTTCAAAGATTCATAGGACACAAACATCTAATATATCATTAATGTGCAATAAATAACACACACACACTACAGAACTTATAGGTTACATACACACCCTCGCACATTTTAGTTAAAGCAAAATTCATTAAAAATATCGGTTAGGGGGCGGAGCCTGGACACGAGACGGGCTGGACGCCATTTCTGCGGGCTCCGACATCTACGGACCGAATCCGCTCAATATCAGCCCGCAGCCCTGACATCCAGCCGCAAGAACACCGGCATAGCACGGGGGAGATCCCCCGGATTCTTCCGATGCCCTTCCGGTACACCCCGAAGCAGGCAAAGTCAAAACACAGAGCACGGGCCTACCTTCCATCAGCCCACCACGGCCTGGATTACCTGTTCGGCGGGGACTTCCTAGAAGACTAGTGGGACACATCCCAGCACAACTCCGAACACGGAATCTCAGGGATGGGACGCAGATCCCAGAAACCTCAACCAGGTACAGCTCAGCCTGATATAAGCACAATGCTCCAGAGGCAAACACCCGCCAAAATGGCGGCCGCACAAGGCCCAGACTCCCCACTAGAATCTGACTTAAGGGAGCAAAGCACACAGGGGGTTCCAAGGCTACAACCCACACCCCAGCAGGGTACCACTGAACCGGCCACTAAACAGGACCTGCAGCATATGCAAACTATGCTGCAAGAAATCCAAAGCCTGCTGGCTGCAGATTTACCTGCCCTTAAAACAAGCATGCAACAAATCACTGAAAAAGTAGCACACACTGAGAGAGAAGTGCAGGGGATCCAAAAAGAAATCACCTCGCTGCAAGACTCCCTCACACAACTACAACACAATCAACAAAACTTCGAGGTTCAACTAGCAGCCCAAGAAGACAAACACAGACGCAATAACATAAAAATCCGAGGTATCCCTGTCACAGTCTCCAAAGAGGACCTACCTCACTACGTGAGACGGCTCACGCAAGCTATACTTCCTCCTGCGGTGGCAAAGAAACTCACCTTTGCCGGAATATACCAACTACCCACCCCAACAAGGGCATCTACACTCCTAGCAGGAGACGTCATAGTCCGCTGCATCCTTCCCCAGGATAGGGGGCACATAATGTCGGCACTCAAGGGCAAGACACCGCTCAACTTCGAGGAGTCTCAACTGACTTTTTACCAGGACTTAACCAGAGCCACTCTCCAATGGAGAAGAACCCTCAGTGACTTCACCAGCCAGCTACGTTCCGCGGGCGTATCATATCGGTGGGGAAACCCACGCCACCTCCTGGTTACACACCGAGGAAACACGTACAAAATCGCTACAGGACCTGATGCTGCCGCGCTACTACCAAAATTGGGCCTGCCGACCGAGCATGCCCAGAACGCTACCCATGCCTGTGACCCGGAGACGATAGAGCCGTTCACCCCGAGGACACGGAGAAGGGACACTCACGCCACATGACGGGAATGAGGGGAGAAGTCTCCTACTCCATCCCGATCAAAGGCTAAAAACGGCAAAATGTATTTTCTTGTGTTTCTCTCATATACCCTTTCACCTTCAGCCACTTAAGCTTTGTTGATAATGAGCAAGTTAATCTGACGCTCTAACACCCATATGACGCGCTGTGAGCCTGTCAGGGACGGCGCTGGAATACCAGTGCACTAAAGGAATATGCACTACCATACAGAACAGAAATCCCCCCCCCGACAGCCCCTAGGTTAGGGCTAGTACCCCTCAAGAGTAACTCAAACGGACCACGGATAAGGCCCCCTGACAAGATACTCTCACGACTAACCGACTGACACCACAGACCACTTGATAACACAACAGATAGATCTAGCACTCTGAAACTAAAAATAAGTTATAAGTCTTACGCAAAATAAGTCTGGAGCACATAGTTCGCAGCCTGGACTGGGTGGCATACGTGATTTGGGGGGGCCAGCTTGCCCGCAACACTCCTGTCCCATAACTATCCATGAGCAAACAATCTAGTATTCATGGGATTGCTGGGGGTGGGATGCGCGGGCTGGCTGGCTACTCTCCAAATTGCTGCCGCTAAATTCGGTTGGGTCGCGCTAGGTGTCGACTGAAGCATAGATTTAACCAAGTGTAGATGAAACACGGGACACGTACACCTAGAATGAGGCGACTGGGCAGTGTGATTTTCAAAGCAAAACCAGCCCAAAGTTTGGACAGGCACTGCTCTGTCCTGCGGCCAGGGCTGATAACACTTAAACGCATGTATATACCTAACAAAAATCTAACCTGATGGTTAACACGCACACTAGCCCCTGCTCCCTAACCTGAAGGTCTCTATCTGAACATAATCTCTCACACTCACGCTGGAACAGTGCTATACCACTAACCACTCTTCTCATATATATATAAAAATGTGCAAAGTTATTCCTGCCATACAATTGTATTTACATGTCTACTCAAACCCTGGCGATAGCTGTTGTGGCATCGCTAGAAAACTGTTACATGAATAATCTATGCACGAAAAATAAATAATAAAAAAAAAAAAAATATCGGTTAAATTCCCTTAAGGGTCCCGTTAAAGAATATTTTAAAATTCATAAAATAAAAATCAACTCATCTATTCTAATCTACCCGATTATCTTCATGGTAACATTTTATCTGAACCACTCAGTATCTACCCTCCCCATTCCATCTCCGTTAATCCCCCCCTACTTAGTTTAATTCCCCTCCATTCCACCTGCCCTTACTTAGTACATCTCTCCTTTAACCCACTGACTCAATATTCTTATTCGCCACCTATACACTGAGCTAGCAAATGCATAGATACAAAATGACTACACATTATTCTTAACTTTTTTGGTTAAAGGCTGCAATTGTGGAGATATACAGACGCCTACACCCAAATGCTTTGGCAGCATCTTACGACCCCTAGTGCCATCTTAAGATTCCACACTGAGTGCGGGAGCAGCTGCACATGCAAGCACTCTGTTTATTGAAGGACACCATGCTGCCTATGAGGGGTGCTGTAAGTATGTTTTAATCTGCACATCTGCAGGCAATTTAATCAGCATAATGTATAGACCGATTCCATACCTATCTGAATGTTAATTTGTGAGTGCCAGATTAATTTTAAGGAGCAGACATGTATTCCTACTTATAACTTAGACAAATATCCCAAACTTATATATTTAATAGCCACTTCAGTTCTGTAACCTCTATTAAAAGCTTTCCCTTATTTGCAAAAATAATCTGTAAAATAATCAAAATGGAACAGAGGTGTCATCCCACCTTCTTCCTAAATTGCTTCTGTAAGCTTATGTCACCAGTCTAGTTAGTAATGGCTCAAACTTGCCAACAAACGGAACATTTAGGTAATAGGCTACTCTCTAGGCCAAGAACCTGCTTCCTTGCTGCTTACAAGGCAAGTCTGAAAAGACTCAACCCACACAATCGCAGTACTTGTTTACCGGGCGAGTAAGATGTCAGCAAATTAATGAGCGGAGGAGAGAGAGAACATGCATTTTATGATAATTTGGAAATTTCACATAGGTATAGCTTAACCAATGATAGACAAGTGGCAGTGCTGGAATTGATTAATTTTGTCAATGCTTTGAATAAATCATTACACTGTAAAGATCTAAATGTGAAAGGATGATAAATCTACACTGCCAAATATATAGGGTAAAAATATACAGACCAGAAAATCTACAAACCTTCTACGTCCTGATCGGTGTCTTGCTCGTTCATGAAGAGATCTTCCTTGGGTTTGACGTACCCACAGACTTTCGAGGACTTGAGACGGGAATAGTCTTGGATATCGTCTGATCGATAGACTAACATGCTGTCCCTTGAGGTGTTCTCGACAAACCTCCACAGCGGCTGAAAGCAGAACACTAACATGAAGCTATATGCACGTACATATAGCAAGCACCCAAACAGTACACCTGACAAATTATTTACCTTGACAGCAATTCTCTGAGATGAAGCAAAGATAGTTAAAGGGACACTACAGGCACCTAGACCACCACCATCTCAATGACGTGGTCTGGATGCCATATTCCTGTTTAACTCTGCAATGTAAAACACGACTGTTCTGCCTCTAATAGTTGTCACTCGGACAGACACAGCCACTAGAGGTGCTTCCCTCAGATATAGCCAAGTAAAACTATACTATTTCTGACTGATGGTCTCATAAAGTGGATCTGATTGGCGCAACGCAGCATTTTACCATGCATGCGCACTAGCGTCATAGGAAAGCATTGGGCTAGCTGACATCATTAGTCTTGATCTCAGCCATAGAAGCTGGACAGCAGCACGGAGGCTTTTATCAAACATACTGCACTAGTTCTTGTTTTACAGATTTCACTTGTTATCCCATCTATCCCCAATTCGTATAGATTAAATGTTTTGGTGTTTCTGTTTAGAATATTAGGGAAAACCATGGTTTATTATTTAAACCAGTGTTTAAATTTTTATGTAATAGCATCAAGTACAATGGAATTCAAATTTAAAAGGAAATGTTTTTAGCAATACATCTGCAAGCAATTTAGCAAGCGTAAAGTATAGATCAACTTCCACCACTTTCAAGTACCCTGCCCATCAAATTATTGGTGGTCTCTCCCTTTTGTTAATCTGTGCTCCTGTCTGAGAGGCATGCAGGCTTTTTGCTGTGTAACTCCTTTGTGACAGCTGCTGTACAGGACACGATAACTTCACTTATGCTCTTGGCAACGGCCCCTGTATCTTGCTTCCAGATGCCAGCAGGGTGACGCCATAGAAATACCAATATCGAGGTCCCACAAGGCAAGGGACAGCAGTGCCCAGCAATTACAATGCCTATCACTGTGAGGCAGCCGGAGAGGACATTAATAAAAGTACACTATGTAATTGTAGCAAACACTTGCTATTACAGGATAGCCTCTCTCGTGAGGCAGTTCATTAACAAACCGAATGGCTGCCACACACCTGCCAACCATTGTTTTTTTTAGAGGCCCTCACCTATTAGCCCCTCTTCCTTTGATACAGATTTGATAAAGTTCTTATACGTGGTTGCTTAGGTTATGTAGCTATGAGTAGGGATACATTCCTTACCAGGGCTTAATTTCCATTCCTCAACGCCCCTTACTGGCTCACACAGTTCACCAAGTGACTAATACTGCAGCTTGTAAATGAGAACACAGTGAGCAAGCGGAAACACAAAACTAACTAAATGATGGATCTCCACACTGTAGCTGGTACACTGCAAGACAAGCAGATTTCTCAATCCCATTGTCATACCATCCATCATTCAATTCTTCTGGCTCCTAGCCCCATTTCTAAGTGTTCCGTACACTATTGATCTGTCAATAGCCATCAGAGACACACACAATGGCTAATGCAAACAAATGTAATGTTTCATCTAATTCTGCATTTTTCAATGACCTGCAGAATGGGTAACATTCACAATTACACTGTGATATTGTGTTTCCTGTATGAACACACAAACAAAGCATCAATGTGTACACAAATACATACAATTTAGATGGATGGGGGGGATAGGTGGGGGAATAAATAAAACCAAATCACAGAGAACTCTGTATTTAGAAAAATCATTTTGTTCGGGGGGAGAGGGATTGTTTTGCACTGGATGAAAGAATTTGTGTGAAAATAGTTCTAATGCATCAGCAGAAAATCTTTTTTTTTTTTTTTTTTTAAAAGGACACTATAGTCACCTGAACAACTTTAGCTTAATGAAGCAGTTTTGGTGTATAGAACATGCCCCTGCAGCCTCACTGCTCAATCCTCTGCCATTTAGGAGTTAAATCCCTTTGTTTATGAACCCTAGTCATACCTCCCTGCATGTGACTTGCACAGCCTTCCATAAACACTTCCTGTAAAGAGAGCCCTATTTAGGCTTTCTTTATTCCAAGTTCTGTTTAATTAAGATTTTCTTATCTCCTGCTATGTTAAAAGCTTGCTAGACCCTGCAAGAGCCTCCTGTATGGGATTAAAGTTCAATTTAGAGATTGAGATACAATTATTTAAGGTAAATTACATCTGTTTGAAGGTGAAACCAGTTGTTTTTTTTTAATGCAGGCTCTGTCAATCATAACCAGGGGAGGTGTGGCTAGGGCTGCATAAACAGAAACAAAGTGACTATAGCGTTCCTTTAAGTTTAACACTGTTTTTCCATGATTTCTATTTCCTTGCAAATATGCAAATTGAGCATACCTCTATGTTATATTCTTCTCCATCTGTTGTTATCCGTGCTGTAAAATCCCCGTCTCCAATGTGAGCGAAAACCTTTGAATCGTGCTCTCCTTTAAAAAGAAGCACAGAGTGAGTATTATTCAACAATTGTACTGCCTGCATCCACTGCTCCCATATACACGTCTTCCCATTATTACGGTTTGCAATTCCTTCTTCTCAAAGAAAAGAAAACACACACACACACACACACAAAAAATTGCTATTAAGGGGCGTGGCTTCGGACCGCATGGAAGAGGTCGCATAAGCGGTGAGCTCCGCCACACCGTGGGCTTAACAGCGTGATTTCCCAGCAAACCAGCCACCAAAAACGGCCCTACCAGGCACTAACATCACACAGAACAAGATGACAACAAAAATATCGAAAAAAATGAAACAAAAAACGATCGAATCGCACCTGAATGTGCAACAAGCAACCCCTCTGCAGATCCAAGATGGCGTCAGAGACACAGGATCCCCCACACTAGAACCTGAGGTAGGAGACAGCCAAAACAGCTTTCAAAGCACAGACATGACTCCTGCCACAGATGCATCAATAAGCACAATGCTAGAAAGGCTTAAAGCAGCCCTATGCTCTGATATACAAAAAATGGCATCTGATATAAGAACTGACATCCAGGCACTGGGGGACAGGACAGCACACTTGGAAGAAAAAACAGAGGGCCTGTTGGAAGCACACAATGACCTAGCAGAGGCGCATGTAGCGCTGGAAAATAAGGTCAAATACTTAGAGGGGAAGATTGCAGATAATGAGGACCGAGATAGAAGGAACAACATTAGGATCCGTGGAATATCCGAAAATGTGGGACCACAAGACCTCCCACAATATGTACAGAAGCTGTTTAAATCTATGGTCCCAACGCTAACTGAAGCCGACCTAAGACTTGACAGAACGCACAGATTGCCCAAACCACGATATCTGGCAGCTACCATTCCCCGAGATGTTATCACTAGAATCCACTACTTCTCGGCCAAAGATCAAATAATGCAGGCCGCCAGGCTGAATATACCCCTTCCGGACGGATACACAGACCTTAAGTTGTTCATAGACCTATCAGCGGCCACCATGTTTAAAAGAAGAACATTTGCACCTATAACAACGGCTCTCCGAAACGCAAACATATTGTATAAATGGGGATTCCCTACAAAACTAATCATCAAGAGAAATGGAATAGATCGAGCAATTCTGACGCCAGAAGAAGGAAGGAAAATTCTGGATGAATGGAACATTCCTGTCCCAACAACTGACCCAAGAAATTCGGACATGCCACCACCCCGTAAAGTGACGAGAGACTGGCAACACGTTCCATGGATCACGACAACCCCTCAAAGCCGAAGAAATCCTCATCCCTAAACCCTCTCCATCTGCGCACATGGACACGTAACTTTACTACTTAATTTGGTTTCATGTTTAACAGGTTGACTGCATGTAAGAAGGTGCTGATATATATGGCACACCTCTGACGCAATAATGACGAAAAATAAATAAATAAATAAATAAAAAAAAGGAGCCCACGGTGGGCGTTAGACCACTGTTAACTGTATAACTGCTATTTTAGCTTTATACCTGCTTCCTTTTTATATGTTCCTGTTTTTATTATTGTAACTTTTCTTTCTCACTTTTTCTTTACCTCTTCTTCCCTAATCTCCGCCTTCTATACGAGGTGGACACTGGTTATCACAACTTACCTACTTAAAAACCACCGACCCCCACGTAAGGCTTACTAGGTAGGCCCCCACGTACCCGTCTGCATACCTTTGCACTAAGCCGGAGAGGCTGACGGGCAATTGTACATAGTTCACTTCCCCCCCAATCCCCCTCGATTGACCGTCAGGTCACCATCCCACAGTTTAGGTAACATCCCAACAAACCTGTGCTTGTCCCACCACACCAACTGAACTAGTCGGTGATCAAACCATAACACGTGAAGGAAAACTGTACCATGCCACTAAAATTTCTCTCGCTAAACGCCAAAGGCTTAAATTCGCCTAACAAACGTAGATTGGCCCTCCAGGAGGCCAAGAAACAAGGAGCACAGGTGGCATTTTTTCAGGAAACCCACTTTCAGTGGAGATCCAAACCCAGGTTCAACTCCGCGTGGTTTCCAGTAGACTACCACACGTGCTACCACAAAAAAAAAAGAGGGGTATCGATAATAATCAATAAGAATGTTGTTTTTGAACTTGTACGAAAAATAAGTGACAAAAAAGGTAGATACCTTATATTACAATGTTGTATGAACAATCAACCGTATACATTGATAAATGTCTATTGCCCTAATGAAAACCAACAAGTATTTGTAGCTAACATGTTCTCTCTCCTGTCAATGTACAGCTTTGGGGAGGTAATCATTGGAGGCGACACTAACTTTCTCCTAGACATCAATATGGACTCCTCAGCCGCGAGAACGGTAACCATATCCACTTCAAAACAGAGACACACACAAACCTCCAACATCCGCAGAATACTAACGACACATAACTTTGTAGATCCATGGAGAATTTCCCACCCAGCTGAAATCGATTACACATGCTATACCGCTGCACACAATAGTTATTCCAGAATTGACAGATTTTTAATAAAGAACACATCACTAGAGAGAATGATAAGTGCAGAAATTGGTATCATATCATGGTCAGACCATGCCCCCATCACTCTGACCATATCTGAGCAATACCCCTCCCCTGGCCACACTGCCTGGAGACTAAACGAATCCCTACTCCAAGATCCAAGCATAGTATCCCAAATCAGAACAGACCTCCAAAACTACTTCACAGAAAATGTTCGCCCCGACACATCGCCAAATTCTGTATGGTTAGCACACAAAGCGGTGATCAGGGGTAGTTTTATAAAACACGCAAGTCAAGCCAAAAAAGTACGCCAAGCTCAATACCTAGAAATCATCCAAGAAATAACGGCACTAACACATAGAAACAAATGCTCACCATCAGCCATGACCAAAACAGCTCTCCTGCAAGCTCACACTAAATTACAAAACTTTGAACTGGCCAAAACCACATACCTGCTACAAAAATACAAACACAGGTACTTTGCCTATGGCAACAGAGCAGGAGCAAAACTAGCCTCACAGCTCAAACAAAGATCAGTCGCCTCCAGGATTGCCTTCCTAAACACAAATACTGGTCAGAAAGTTAGTGATCCGAACAAAATTGTAAACGAATTCTCCACATATTATCACAAACTGTATAACCTGAGTGAAGACGGGGGAACGAAAGTCCCTACGCTTGCAGATATTGACAATTTTTTAGCAACTGTTCACCTCCCATCCCTGTCATCAGATAAAGTAAAACAACTCAAACAGCCAATATCCCATGAAGAAATATCTAAAGCCATAGCTGACTTACCATCACACAAATCCCCAGGACCAGATGGCCTACCAAATAGATATTATAAAGAATTCTCCAAACTACTACTCCCCCACCTCCTAAACCTATACCAACACAGTTTAGACACGGGAGTCTTGCCAGAGGAACTACTGTTAGCTCACATCTCGACATTACCCAAACCAGGCAAACCACCCACCACCTGCAAAAACTTCAGACCCATCTCCCTTCTAAATGGGGATGCCAAATTATACGCGAAAATACTAAGTAACAGGCTCACGGTCATAATAAGCGAACTAATACACAACGATCAATCAGGGTTCGTCAAGGGGAGACAAGGCTCCGATAACACGCGAAAAATCCTTAACATACTAGCTACCATGGAGAGGGGGTCGGCCGGAGGCCTCCTGCTGGCACTTGATGCGGAGAAGGCCTTCGACCGACTCAATTGGGCCTATATGCAGAAAGTATTACAAAAATTCGGATTCCCAGACGAATTTATCAAAGGGATCATGGCGCTATATGTGAAACCGGCGGCCAAGGTGGCCCATGGTGGCTTCCTCTCAGCCACCTTCCATATATCCAATGGGACACGACAGGGATGCCCCCTATCCCCCCTACTATATATACTATCCCTCGAACCGCTAGCACAAAAAATAAGAAATGACGAACGCATACAAGGCGTCAAAATCCTAGGCAAGGAATACAAACTAGCGCTATTTGCAGACGATATCTTAATCACACTAGAAAACCCTCAAACATCAGTGCCCCACCTGTTGGAGACCTTGGAAAGGTTCGGGGACATATCACACTACCGTCTAAACCAAGACAAAACGCAAGCACTACCCATCAAACTCACCTCCTCCACCACAGCTGTGCTCAAAGACAAATACCTCTTCGATTGGAGGACAACCTCACTCACTTACCTTGGCATAAAAATTGCACCCACCATAGCAGGAGTATTAAAAGTAAATTACCTCACACTCCCACAACAATGCAAGAATGAAACACGCAAATGGTCGCAAACACACATCTCCTGGCTAGGCAGAATAAATGCGTATAAAATGGTGATACTCCCAAAAATACTGTATATATTCAGAATGCTCCCTCTACAAGCACCAAAAACACTTATAAGAACACTACAATCCATATGTAACGCGTTCATATGGGAACACAAAAAGCAACGCGTCGCAAGTGCGATACTATACCAACACTCAAAACATGGTGGTGTGGGATTACCCAACATAGATCTGTACTATAAAGCATCCGCCTTAGCAACAGGGATACTGCTCCATACTACTGAGGGGATCATACAATGGGTGGACATGGAAAAAGCCCAGTTTAGCAACAACTTGGCACTAGCACACTTGTGGACACCAAGAAAATTGAGGTCGTTAAGATCTGATCTATTACCCACAACAAAATATACTATCCAAATATGGACAACATTTCTAGAAAAAGTAGGGGACAAAAATAAATTCCAGGCAGAGGCACCACTGATGGCCCTAAGGGCCATCACGCCAGACATACGCTTACACAAGTGGTCGTTGGCTGGAATAACACACATACACCAATTACTTCAATCCCAAAAAATGATGACATTCCCCGACATACAACACAAATGGGAACTTCCCAATGACGCGTTCTTTACATACCTACAACTTAAGGGAATCATTACAACACATGTAAGCAACCAAAATTCAACCCATGCTCACATATCCCTACCAACAAAGGCAATCATAGAAAGGTGCTGGAAACACCCCACAAAACCAAAAACCATTTCCCTATGCTATAAAGCGTGGGAAGACACCATACCTAAAATACCACCACGCTGCAAAACTCAATGGGAACTAGACTGTGCCATCCAACTCACAGACGAAGACTGGCTGCATGTACTGAATGACCTATCTAAATGGACAAAATGCTACACACACATAGAAGCACACAGAAAACTCATGTACAGATGGTACCTAACCCCACACAAACTCCACAAAATATACCCAAACACGACTCCTCTATGTTGGAGATGCTCCGCAGAGGAGGGCACACTTATACATGTCTGGTGGGAGTGCCCCAACATCCAGCCCCTATGGACAGAAGTACACAATACGATCAGAGCACTCCACATCCCAGATATCCAAAAGACACCCGACATATATTTACTCCTGAGATTCCCCCCGACACTCCGAAACTCGCACAAACAGCTGTGTGCCATTATCACCCTAGCAGCCCGCAGCCTACTGGCCCTACATTGGAAATCCACAACTTGCCCAAACAAAACCCAACTGCGGGACAAAATACACCAATTCTACATCTACGAAAAAATGGCCGCTCCTGACGCCAAAACGGCACAGAGGTTTAGCACAACATGGTCACCATGGATAGAACTATATAACCGGCATAGGTAAGGTGGAGCTGCAAGGTCAGAAACATCCTCTATCACCCTATAACCACCACCGGTAATCATATGTATAACCAACGATAGAGCATAGGGAAGCATACCAGTACCCACCACCAGGTGAACACGGGCTGACCAGATGTTAGGCTGGCGATATGAGCAATGATTGTTTAACCGACTATACAGACCGCTCTATGTTACCTAACTGTACATACTCCTAACCGTACCCCAACGTTAATGTTGTACTTGTTTTTGTACTACCTTGATGTACTACTCACAACTGTATTACTGGTTCGAACTGCATCATTGAAGACGAAATTTCAATAAAAAATATATTGAAAAAAAAAAAATTGCTATTAAAAGCAACACTCCAAAAAAAATAAAAGAAAGAAATAGAAATAAAAAGAAAGTGGTTATTCTGAAATTGGACATTCGACAGACCTTTGAAATATTGAGAAAAAAGCAATTATACAATAGGATTATAAAGATCTTCAAGGGGACACTGAAAGTCACGTGTGGGGGCGTGGCCAAGACTCCGAGGAACATGGACGCATGAATCCCGAGCTCCGTCCCTGACCGAGAGCAATAGGGGATACCCGGCACCCGACCGCACACATGGCAACCAAGAAAAACCGCAGTAACGCGGGGAGCACTCCAGCGACAACCTCCCCAGATGCCAGAACATCTCTACGAAGATTCTTTACAGAACCACAGGACCCGCGAAGACGCGGCAAAATGGCGCCCGCGGGAAACACACGAGGCAGCCAACCATCTAGCCCATCAGCATCAGAATGCTCGGCGGAGGAATCTGATATCAGGGCAATTTTAACCCAACTGCCCTCCAAAAATGACCTTGCAGCCATGTTTCAAAGGCTAGAGGACAGCTTTAGTGAAAAACTACAGGCAGTGAGCGCAGATGTGCAGCAATTGGGCAACAGAGTACAGGCATTGGAAGAAGAGAATGACAATGCTGACAGACAGTGGGCTGAATGCCACATTACACAAGAAACACACTCTGAAGCCATCAGACACCTACAAAGAAGGCTAGAAGATGTTGACAACCGGGGTAGGCGAAACAACCTCAGGGTAAGAGGCATACCTGAGGCGCCAGACGGCACCACAGAGAACCCCATACAGATCCTGACAACCTTTTTTAACCACATCCTCACCAGACCCCCAGAAACAGCCATCCAGTTCGACAGAGCACACAGGGCAGCGAGGCCCAGAAACCTACCCCCAGACAGGCCACGTGACATTATCTGCAGAATACATAACTTCCCTCTGAAAGAGGAGATCTTCCGCAAAGCCCGCCAAACAAAAGACCTAGCGGTCGACGGCCACCAAGTTACCGTGTTCCAAGACCTATCACCATCCACCCTACAGGCAAGGAGGGCCTTACGACCCATCACACAAGCTCTAATGGAAAGACAAATCAAGTTTCGGTGGAGCTTCCCGTTCGCTCTCACAGTGATCTATAAGGACAAGACTCATACCATAACTACGCCAGCGGACATCCCTGACTTCCAGAGGGGTTTGAACTTACCACCCTCCGAGGTGGAGGACTGGACCGGCTTGTCAGGTATCTCACCAAAGCAGTCGCAGCATCGTCCAAAATGGCAGAGAACCCCGAGGAAGAGACATAGGCCGACCCAAAAAGGAACTGATGTCCATGCCTCGCCTAGAGACAAAGCAACCTGAGCATCGGCAAGACCACGCAAGCATATCCTTTGCATTAACTTTAACATTCTGTGCCTTGATATTGCACTAAAATGTGTACAAGATCGCGATGTTATACTCTCCTATTGCCATTGTTTTGTTATGTTACGTTTATAGAATGTAGAATTTGCCGACACCAGACCCCTCTGGCCTTAGACACAAGAAACATGGTCATAAATGAGTTAAAAGGGCCTACAGGGACCTGACCCACAGGGTGAACATAGACCTACACCACATCCCCCATTCCCTCTCTAGTTAGAGGAGCGGGAGCATAGCATCAAATGATCAATTACCCTAAAGGTATCCCCGCCGGCCCTCGGTCAGGCCACCTTGGTCACCACCCCCAGAGAGGCGCCCCGACACAACTTGTGGAAACGAGTAAGTTACCCACAAGTGTACCGCCAATCTCACTCCTGATATGATACTCTCATATCATTTTGTACAAAGTTTAAACTCCCCCCCGGTTTACCCTGCCCACATCACCCCTGCCTACATACTCACAAAATACGCTACAGTCGCTGGCGTACTCCTAGGGTCCCAAGCTAACACAAGAGATCGCACATCCTGACATCATGGCCCAAACTAAGCTCATGTCATTGAATGTACGGGGACTAAACTCCCCCATGAAGAGAACGATGCTAGCACAGGAAATAGACAGGAAAGGTGCTGATATTGTCTTTCTGCAAGAAACCCACTATAGAGGTGAATTCAAACCAAAACTTAGATCAAAACGCATTCAAATATCCTACTATAGCAATAATATTAAACAGAAATCTAGGGGTGTAGCGATCCTGATCTCATCCACCGCAGCCTTTACCGAGATCGGAATCAAAACTGACCCAAGAGGTAGGTTTGTGTTTGTGAAGGGGATATACAATGGAGTCCTCACAACACTGGCGAGTATTTACGCTCCAAACTCGGACCAAGTCCCCTATATACGCTCTTGTCTTGCTAAATTAGACAGTTTTGCTGAGGGAGCCGTAATTGTAGCGGGAGACTGGAACATGGTACTAGACCACTCCATAGATAGTTCATCTAAGACTAAAGATTCTCGACACCGTCAGCGGACTATGTTATCCAATGTGCTCCACGCCCATCAACTAATAGATTGCTGGCGTATACTACACCCTCAAGAGAGGGACTACTCCTATTACTCCCAGGTAGCAAATACCTACTCCAGAATAGACATGTTTCTCCTCAGCCACAGACACCTCCCGCTACTAAGCGAAGCATCTATAGGCAACATCACATGGTCGGATCATGCCCCAGTATTCATATCGGTCACCCTCCAGAGAGATCCCAAATGCACCACGCACTGGCAATTGAACGAGACCCTGTTAGATGACCCGAGAGTAATGGATGACCTGCGACAGACAATAGGCAACTACTTCACAGACAATGACACAGGAGAGGTATCACACCAATGGGTCTGGGAAGCGCACAAGGGAGCTGCGAGGGGCACCCTAATTAAATGGGGATCTAGACTTAAGAAAGAACGCACACAAAACATTAATTCCCTTACTACGGAGATACACCTCGCAGAAACCCTGCATAAACAGGACCCTACTGCCGAGAATTTCCAGAAACTCACGGCCCTCCGAATAGAAATGCGATCACTACTAGCCCTTAAAGCACACAGATCGGTCCAGCTGACCAGGGGCTCCTTTTATACCCAGGGTAATAAAAGCGGGAAACTATTGGCCCGAGCCCTAAAAGCTAAGCATCAGAGGTCCTTTATTGACAAAATAACTGACAAAAAAGGGAAACAGTGCCATACCACAGACGACATAGCTACAGCATTTAGTACCTTCTATGAAGACCTTTACAATTTAGATACACCAAGTCAACGACCTAACAACCTGAGAGAATATATCACCTCAAACCTCTCACACACTATTCCCAACGACACAGCACTCACACTTGATGAGCCATTTTCTCCAGCAGAACTATCACTAGCCATTAAGACTCTACCAAAAGGTAAGAGCCCAGGCCCGGACGGATTGACGGCGAGATACTACCAAACACTTGCACAGGAGCTAATCCCCCACTTTCTTAAATCGCTAAACGGACTGGCCCAGGGCAACCCACTACCTCCCCCGATGCTCCGCGCATCGATCACCATCATTCCCAAGCCGGGCAAAGACCCCACACAGTGCGGGAGCTACAGACCCATTTCCTTGATAAACCTAGACCTAAAACTAATGGCGAAAATGATCGCCAATCGACTCAAACCCTTATTGCCGGGACTAATCCACCCTGATCAGGCCGGCTTTGTGCCTGGCCGCGAAGCTAGGGACAATACCACAAAAATCCTAAACGTCATACATGGGGCAACTGTTACGAACACACCGACACTGCTCATGGCAATAGACGCGGAAAAGGCATTCGACAGGGTGGATTGGTCCTATCTCTTCACAGTCCTGGAGGTTATAGGGGCCGGCCCTAGACTAAGGAATTGGATACAAACCCTATACAGGGGACCGTCCGCAACCGTTAAGGTAAACGGACACTTATCCACACCCTTTCAGATAAATAATGGCACACGCCAAGGATGCCCCCTTTCCCCTCTCCTATTTGTCCTAGCCATGGAACCTTTCCTTACGGCTATCAGGAACAACAATAACATACGGGGGCTCCAGTACCCTAGGGGAGAGACGAAGGTATCCGCGTTTGCGGACGACGTCCTCTTCACGATCACGGACCCAATTAATACCCTCCCACAGATCCAAACGGAGATTAAAACCTTTGGGTCCTTATCTAATTTTAAGATAAATGCGGACAAATGTGAAATCATGGGGATTTCTGTACCCCCCTCCCTACAAACACGGATACGACGCACGCACACCTTCCCTTGGACTCGAACTGGACTAACCTACCTGGGAATCAAGCTAACCACTTCGCCCACAGGCCTATACAAACTCAACTATCCCCCCCTGCTAAGCAGCATTAAACAAGACCTTCACAAGTGGGACCTTCCCTACTTCTCCCTAATGGGTCGGATCAACATTCTGAAAATGATGATCCTACCGAGAGTACTTTACCTGTTCCAAACGCTACCACTCCCCCTACCCAAGGACTTTTTCAAACAAATGCGAACCATATTTACAACCTATACCTGGGGCAACAAACCAGCCAGAATAGCCTATAGCACACTGACATCCCACACGGGCAGAGGGGGCCTGGGTCTCCCCCACATATACAAATACTATGTGGCAGTGCTATTTACCCGCATACAGGAGTGGACAAGCACAAGTAAGAAAAAATCATGGTATGAATTGGAACAGAGCTTTATGCAGGCTCCACTCCATACATTACCATGGCAAACTTGTCAAATCAAAGAACTCTCCCCAACGCACCACCCACTCACTCACAACATCCTCACAATCTGGAGACGGCACAAAGACACATGGGGTCTATCCCCGGGACTATCTAAGTTTTTCCCTTTAGCAGGTAACCCAGATTTCCAGAGAGGAAAGGGGAGCTCTACCCTGGTAAGGCTGACAGGTTCGCCAAACCCAGCCATCACTGAGGTTCTGACAGCCGAGGACCCGCCCACATTAAAAACCCTCTCTAGACAGAACAGGCAGGACACACTCCTTGATATCATGGACAGAACACAACTTAAGAATTTTTTAAATAAGTCAGTAATCCCATTCTGGCGTCCAAGAGACACTACTCCCTTTGAAAACCTATGTGACCCACAGAGTACCTCAAAACGAACCTTATCCAAAATATACAACATCATTCAGACAGCTAAAACCGAGCACACACTACTCGCATTCCAACAGAAATGGATGAGAGACTTACACATACATATGACGGACAGAGACTGGACAGACATTATGGAAACAGGGATCAAAACCCCTATCAGTGTAGCCCGTAAAGAGACCTTCTACAAAAGAATCACTAGATGGTACAGAACACCAGCTACACTCCACACATTCTGGCCCACCATTAGCGATACATGCTGGCGATGTTCTGGGGGTCAAGGAGACATGGAACACATCTGGTGGAGCTGCCCGAGCATAAAACCATTCTGGCAACACATACTGAAGGACATAGCGGAAATTCTCGCATTGCGAGTCCGTCTGTCCCCATCACAGGTCCTACTGGGCTGGCCTCGCTCCTTTAAGGAGCCGCACAAACAACAACTCCTACAGATTCTGCTTGGGGAAGCCAACGCTCTAGTGCCAACGCATTGGCGCCGACCCAGCGTACCGTCTAGGGAGCAGTGGGTACGACGAATTGAATGCACGAGAGAAATGGAAGAGATACACTGGTCTGTGCTAGGAAGACGGCACAGATACCTTAAAATATGGGAACCCTGGATAGATTTTTGGAGGAGCCCCCTAGGGACGCCCCCACCCATAACCCCCTAACCAAAGGGCGAACACCCCTGCATAGACTAGGACTGTCACAATAAGACCATAGGAGTACCCACAAGGATCGAATTTAGCTTCACTAGGCAGGACAACACCCCCTCCACCCCCCTCCCTACCCGTCCCCCCTAACCCTCCACCCACCCAGGTTCACTACCCTATAGGAAGTCCACGCCATAGTAAATACACCATTGTAGCTGAAACGAGCTGAGCTGCAAATACCTGGCACCGTAGAACCAAATCCGGTGCTCCGGAATCCCGCATTGACAGTTGCCCCAGCAACCGAATATGACGAGCAGAAGTAATATTGGTGTATAGCTATGTGCTAATGTATTTCCATACCCCACTATGGTACATTTAAATGTTCCTCCTTCTTTCTTCTGTACCCCATGACTTTATACTCTTGAAAATAAAGAAAAATTTATTTAAAAAAAAAAAAAGTCACGTGTGTTTGCAGATGAGACTGTTGTAGAATTATAGAATTCTTGAAATTATCTAAGCTAATGCTTTGTCAGGAGGAAATGTGCTGAATAATAAAATGTGTATTTACTAAAAGAACCTTGAAGCTAACAATACTAACTACTCAAAATGGCTGCCAAAGCACCCCTCCCATCGAGTGAACACCTCGTGCTAACAAGATGGCCTACATCTTGTGTCCACTCCCGTGTCAAGGATGACATCACCTCTTGATAGGAGGGTATCTAACTAACCACTTAACACCTGGACCAATCAATAGTGTCTATTTGCTGTTATCTTGAATTCTTCAGTGATGTAATAATGCCTTTAAAAGGGTCTGCGCACCCATTTTCTGTCAAAAGCCATTAAACTTCTCCGAAGTTCTTTCATTAACCTGAACTCTGTGTCTCAGTGTGAATTTACTTCTGCGTGCACGCAACTTTATTATCTTTAATTTGGACAGGAACAGATAGTCATTCAAACTAATTGGTTTGCAGTAAATTATCTACAACAAGACAATACTATGTAAGAAAATACAGTATGAACAGGATAGAGCTTCCCTACAGAGGGATTTGGAGGCATTGGGGGAAAGGCAGGCAAGTGGTAGATGAGATTCAATACAGGTAAAAGAAAAGTCATGCATTTTGGAATAAGGAACCCACAAGCCACTTATACATTAAATTTGGTAGGGTTAGGGATAACAGTAAATGAAAAGGACTTGGAAACAATTACAATGGTAAGATCCCACCTTCAATATGCAGTAAAATTTTGGGCACCCGTAAAAAAATTAAAAAAAATTTAAAAAAAGAATACATTAGTTATGACGAAATGCTTTAAAAAAAACAAAAAACCTGAAATTTTCTTCTTTAGAAAAAAGACATCCTCAGAGGGAATGTGATGGCACTATACAAATATATACAAGGTCCGTACAAACCACTATGTGCTAACCTGTTCATTAGAAATATACAGCAGACAAGAGGTCACCAATTGAGACTGAAAGAAAGGCGTTTTTACTTACAGCAGAGGAAAGGGTTCTTAACAGTAAGAGGCTGTGTAATCAGATTCTATAGATAAATATAAAAAAAGGCTTGGGTGCCTTAATGCATAAGGAGAATATTAAAGGATATAATTGATATGTATGTAGACAGAATAATGATCCAATGACAAATCTGATTGTCATTATGGAGTCAAGAAGTCCTCCCGCCCCACCACCCGCTCCCTAGATCCAATTCCCTCGCATCTCATCCGTACTCTGTCTTGTTCTCTTTCTCTACCTCTCACTAAAATTCTCAATCTCCCTCTCTCCTCTGGCATATTTCCATCGCCCTTTAAACATGCAACTATAACCCCAATTCTGAAGAAGCCCAACCTTGACCCTAACTCCCCATCCAACTACAGTCCTATCTCGCTACTGCCTTTTGCGTCCAAGATCCTTGAAAGATTTGTGTATGAGAGATTGACAGACTTCCTCGAGTCCAACTCTCTGCTAGACCCACTTCAGTCTGGTTTCCGTGCTGGGCACTCTGTGGAAACGGCACTGACCAAAGTATCCAATGATCTACTCGCTGCAAAATCTCGTGGTCACTACTCTATACTAATTCTCCTTGACCTTTCTGCGGCTTTTGACACTGTTGATCATCAACAGCTTCTTCTCATCCTCCGCAAGATCGGTCTACAAGATATGACTATCTATACTGCCTCCCCTTTGGCTTCCAATATCATTTCTATGCGGATGACACGCAAATCTATCTGTACTCTCCTGATCTCTTGACTAGTGTCTCTGACTGCCTCTCTGCTATTTCTAACTGGATGGCTGCCCAGATGTTCTCTTTGACTCCGACCTCTCCTTCACGCCTCATGTTCAGTCTATCGCCATATCCTGCCGCTTCCATCTCAAAAACATTACACGCATCCGCCCCTACTTAACGCCAGATGCGACTAAGTTGCTAGTCCATTCCACTGTCCTTTCTCGCCTTGACTACTTAATCTGCTTCTCAGTGGTCTTATATGCTCCCAACTTGCGCCATTTCGGTCCATAATGAATGCAGCGGTGAGGCTCATCTGCCTGTTCGCCCGCACCTCCCACGCCTCACCCTTCAGTCCCTACATTGGCTTCCTGTAAAAATCTGGTTCTTTCTTTCAAATCTCTACATAATGCTGCTCCCACCTATCTATCCTCCCTAATATACAAGTATGTCCCGTCTAGGCCTTTACGCTCTGCTGAAGACTTACGTCTATCTTCTGTCCGTACTCCGACATCTGATGCTCGCCTTCAAGATTTCTCGAGGGCAGCACCATTCCTGTGGAACTCGCTTCCCTCCTCCGTTAGGTGCTCACCCAGTCTCCACTCCTTCAAAAAAATCGTTGAAAACCCACTTCTTCATAAAAGTGTATCAATTAAACTGTTAGTAGCTCCTGACTGATTCCCCTTTTACAACTGTCATTAGTCTAATAATATCCTTACCTTTTGTGTCACTTTACCCCACTCCCTCTAGCATGTAAGCTCATTAAGCAACCCCTATGTTCCTGTGTGTCCAACTGGTTTGGTTACAACTACATGTTTGTTTGTCCACTCACTGTAAAGCGCTGCAGAATTTGTTGGCACTATATAAATAACAACATAATAATCCAAGTTAACTGAACGGGTCTGCAGATATAACATGCACCTTTTCACAGCAAGTTCAGAAAACCTCAATCCCATTGCCATTCTGCAAATCTATGTACTCACATTGAACAGCTTTCCTTAAAGGGTTACTCTCAAGTATCATGACTACTTTAATTATTTGAAGTAGTAATGGTGCTTGGAGTGTCAAGGGAGTTGTACCCCAACACGCAGAAAATAGGAAACCCACAAAAGGTGGATCCGAAAGACGTATTACCGAACCTTAGAATAGCCATACTTAACGTATTAAATTAGCGAGAATCATTAAAAAAAAAAAAATCAAGGTCAGGCATACAGAAATACACGAGGGCAAGACAAAGCCGGGTCAGGATACCAGAAATCACAAGTCAAATATGAAGCCAGGATACCAGAAATCACAAGTCAAATACGAAGCCAGGATACCAGAAATCACAAGTCAAATACGAAGCCAGGATACCAGAAATCAAAAGTCAAATACGAAGCCAGGATACCAGAAATCAAAAGTCAAAAGAAGCCAGGATACCAGAAATTACAAGTCAAATATGAAGCCGAGATCAAACACAGGAAATCACAATGGAATCTCTAGGAGCACTAAACGAGGATCTAACAAGAAACCTTGATAGGGCAACGAATGGAGGCTAAAACAAGCCCTAAATAGACTCAAAAGAATTCCCATTGGTCCACGTTATCTCTGCAACCCCTTTAGGTTGCCTAGATGATGTGGTTCCTTGTGGTCATTAGGTTGCCTAGATGATATGGTCCATTGTGGTCATTAGGTTGCCTAGATGATGTGGTCCCTTGTGGTCATTAGGTTGCCAAGATGATGTGGTCATGGCTTAATATTTTAGTTATAGTGGCTGCAGTTTGTCCCGCGAACCAGCAGAGGGAGCCATTCGCAGGACCAAAGGTAAGCAATATCTATTCAGGCCGCGTCGCCACGTGGAGCATTCGGGCCACGCAGCCTGAGGTAATGCAGCCACGCAGTGCGTTCTGCCCACATGGCCCGAGGAGGGGAGCAGCTCGAGCACCAGGCACAGGTAAGTTCATGAAACTTGGAGTCTGTATTTAGAGCTTTTCAATATAAAACCCCGCACATACGGACATATTTTATACTGCTGCCAGAGGTGTAACGCCATCTCTGGCAGAGACACTTGTATGTCATGACTCAGTTCCAGGCTGGCTAATCTCAAATCTTTGCATATTCTTTGCAGAGAGGGACATTCATTGGTTGACGTTCATCCGTGGACACCCTCAGACAATGAAAGTTCTGCAGCTAAATGTAATTTAGAACAAGAACAATGCATCATATTTGCACAGACAGACAGGTTTCTAAACATGTCTAGTGTACTTTAAAGACATTACTGTGAGTGTTATTGCTCCTGTTATACACGGACACACAAACAATACGGAGCTCCTAGAACAGAGGAAAGTAAAGAGGGACAGAGGGGTCTGTGCCCAACATAGAGAGAGTAGAGCGGTATGATATGGATACTAACCCACAACATGCCCTGTGAAGAAGTCAGATTTCTTGACTTGGTACTCTGTCTCCTTGCTGTCCCCGTCCAACACGATGGCTTTCAGGTTTTGTGATAAATGGTCTGCGCTTGATGTCAAATACAGTTTAAAATGCCTGGAGAAAAAATAATAATTAAATCGAAATGTAGAAAAATCAGCTTCCAGTGCAGGTGAGGTGAAAAGAAGCTACTGTGCCCCTCCCCCCCAAGATGCACATCCTACTAAATCAAACAAAGAGGAGATTCTATGTATTTTGTCTACAGATTTTGATAAAGCTGTATAGACCATATTTTAATAGTAAACTGAAGGGATTATGCCACGTACACATTCTGAGAATAACAGGGTATCAACTCATAAAATACAAGTGTGAGAACACAAGCAGTACTGCCACTCTCACTGGTAGGTACTCCGAATCATCACTTTATGTCCGATCTCTCCTTTTTTGCCACTCTCAGTCATTGATGTCATATTGCTTCTAGAATCCTTACTAGGAATGCTATCCTGTAGGTGTATCCCATCATCTCTCTCTCTCCTCACCTTCTTTGTATGTACGCCACTTATTATTTCTCCTGTTCTTTTATTTAGACCTTTTTTTCTGTTCCTCTCCTATTTAAACTAGACCCCCCCATGTCCTTTAGTTTCTATCCTTTATTTTTCTCTTCTTCGCTCTGCATGCATCCTACACTGTCTCTTCTCCTACCATTTCCTTTGTCTCTAATACTCCACATGATACACTCTTATTTGTTCTAGTTCCTCATTACACGCACACTATTCTTCTTTTCTCTATTTTCCCTTTATGCACCCGTCCCTTCCTTTTAGTTCCTCTTTATGAATGTTCCTCTTTGTTCTATCACCTCTTTGTGCACATTTCCCAACTTTGTTTTATTTCCCATATGTACACGTCTCTTTGTTCTATCAAAAAAAGAGATGTCTCTTTATGCACTCTTCCCTTCTTTTGGTACTTTTCCTCTTTATGAGTGCTCCCCATCTTCGATTTCCCCCGTAGGAGTGCTCTCCTTTTTACTTGTTAAAGTACCCCCATTACAGAAAATTGACTTTTTTTTTTTTAATTCTAAACATTACACTTATTTTCGTGCATTATTGACATAACATTTTCAGAGGTTGTAAGGCCACAATAAAAAGTAGTATTAAAATAGAGAGTCAGTTACCTGTGCAGAGCAGAGAAGCTCAGCATGCGCTCTACGTGTGATTCTGGTTCCAAGTCCCGCTTTCGCAGCGAGTGCTGCTGGATGCCAGACATTGATATGACATCATAGTCTGACAACATGGAGTCCAGGCTCCCTGGAACACAGAAAGATGAATGCACAATGTATTTTAGTAAAAGAAAAGAAACAATATATATCATTTTATTTTTTTTAATCGCAATTTGCTCACTCCTACCTCCTTTTGTGTGCTCCCTTTGACTCTCTCATGCTGGTTACGTTTGTTTATAAATAAATTTGCTTCCTCACCAGTTTAGAGGGCACACATGCACTCAGCCACTGAAATGGTCCAATCACAAGCAAATATATAGCTTGTCCATGTGCTAGTAATTTCCCTCATGGATTATTGTAACCCTCTCCTAATTGGTCTTCCCAAAAGCCGTATTGCCCTGCTACAGTCTGATATGAATGCTGCCGCCAGACTGATTTTCTTCCCTAGTTGGTCCTCTCCCACCTCTGTCAGTCCTTACATTGGCTTCCTGTATCCTATAGGTGTCAATTCAAAGTGCTGACCCATACCTATAACGCATTGACCAATTCTATGGCCCTTCTCGGTCACTCCGCTCTGCCCGTGATTTTCTCCTGTCCGCTGCTCCTACCGTATGGCCAACATATGCTTGCAGGACTTCTCGCGGGCGGCTCTCTTTTATGGAATAGCCTCCCTATCGCCATCAGATTCTCCCCTAGTCTTCAATGGTTTAAAAAGTGGCTTAAAACCCATCGCTTATGGTCTCCGAGAGTAACCGCTACCTCACATCTCTCTCTCTTGCGCTCTCCTGAAGGACAGCACTTTACTCTCTCCACTCCGATTGCTATTTCCTATTGTAATGTCTTTTATACCCCACCTTCTATAGACTGTAAGCTCGTTTTAGCAGGGTCCTCTTCAACATATCGTTCCTGTAAGTTTTCTTATAATTGTCCTATTTATAGTAAAATTCCCCCCCTCTCATAATATTGTAAAGTGCTATGGAATCTGTTAACGCTATATAAATTGCAATAATAATAATAATAAATTTGTTTTGGGATGATTGAGCTAGAGAAAGATGGGGAGGTATGGTTTTCCTCAGACCAAACATATCCCGAGGCTTCATATTCCAGGTGCTCACATCACTGGTGAACTCCTCTACATGCCAGAGATCCTACGTGAGGGAAAGTAGTGCTTTGTTTAACGTATATCTTGTGATTGTAATGAATTAAGTTGAAATTCTAATGATGTTTTTGACGTTTGTCATGGGGGTGGGGGAGACAGGTATTTATTTATTTATTACTGGCATTTATAAAGCGTCAACAAATTCCGCAGCGCTGTACAATTGGGAAAAAAGACAAAATGGAAGTCACTTATTTAAAGCAGCACTAACAAGAATTACAAACATACAAAAGTTCCACATACTTAGAGAAACAATGGTATTAGAAAATAAGAATGTTTTTAACATTCTGGGAGGAAGGAATTTTTAGTTGAACATGGCTGTGATAACTTACTAACCAAGAAGCTGCATTGAAAAATGCACTGCGAATGGTTTCCCCATCCTGTAATAGTAATGAATGGTAATGTTTAGCTGTGAAACTCCCTTACGAAAAATAATCTTTGATACAACAAGGTAACTTGTTTTTACAGAATTACCATTAAGTTTAGTAAATATATACCTTATCCTATCAGTATTTCCATAATAGTCTTTAAAGTGATCCAACACTATTTCCCTCCTCAGTGTCCATCTTGTTGGTTAATACGAGCAGGAATTATACCATATGGGCAGAAATTCTGTAAAATAACCATTTTTCCTCTGTTTGGTTGCCAGCTTATTTCTGCATGTGATAAGAAGAGTGAACAGCAAGGGGAACTGCAATCCTTGCCTTATCTATCTGAGCAGATATTCTCCCTCCCCCACGTTCAGAGGCCGCATTGAGCATAGCACAAACAACAAGGAGCAGATTGCAAATATTTTAATGCACATTTTGTTTTCTGACCAATCTGCCAGCTCTAACTGCTGAGAAAATAGTGGGGGAGCAAGTGAGCATTCAGAGTTCTGCTCATTAAAAAAAAAAAAAAGTAACATTTCTAGACTCCTTAGGTCGTCAAACAAGATATACAAATAAATAAGGTATGTCCATTAGACGCAATCCATCAACTGGCCAGACAGGATTCTTTCAGACACTATGATTATCCACAGTCTCTAAACACATTAACGGTTGGTAGAGAATTATGTTAATTTCAATACACTACAAAAATGGACAGTCCTGATATCCCTGAAAAACGTCAGACCAGAACTGACCCCTATTTTCTAATCCAATGCGTGAAGGAGCGAGATTAAAAATAAGCCAAGTAAACAAATTCACGTATTCACGTCATGTTCCTCCTATTTTCCTTTTTAGTTACCGGGGATTTTACAACATCCAAAACAACATGGTTTAACACAAAAAAACAACAAAAACAAAACACAAATGCAGCAAGATTGGATATGCAGGAAAGTCCATGATTCCTCACAGGTGATGGACTTAATCTGTATCAAATACCATCACATAAAATAAAGAATATGCAAACAACGCATTTAAAATAAATTTAAAAATAACACAAATAACAAGAACAAGCTTTTTTTCCCCTTTTAGAATATAAGCAATGTCTGCACAAAACAGGAATAATGTATAACATAGAGAGGATGGGTTTTATTTGAAAATAAACTTTCACTAGCATTTTGGTCCCCATTATAATCTTACTCACCTCAGCAAAAAGTACTGAATCAGTTACTAGGTACAATTTACAGGGGAGTATAAAACACATGTGCTTCTATACCAGTCAACCTGACAAGGTCTCATTATTCACCATGTTCTCGGACACCTTCCTTCTGTAGAATCAGGACTGTAGAATCAGGATATGACATTCAGAATGCTTTGCGCATGCATGGTTTGTCCCAATACTAATCAGAGGCAGGTGGTAGCTGCAGAAAGCAGACTCTCCTGGCGATATCAAGGTGAGTTTAAAGTATACATGTCATGATAGATGTTTGGCTTGACTCATAATACAATTAAGTGTTTCTTCCCTTAATAGCATTAAAAGCCCATATTTTAACTTAATTGTGGAGAGCAATCAATCATGTTTTCAGTAGGTGTTACCTTTGCTGTAAGACACACCTCCTTTGTACCCTTGTATAGGAAGCACAGATTTGCTTCTCCAGAACAAGTTTAAAAGTATCTGTTTTCTTTCACTCTCCATTCTTAGATCAACTGGACAAATATCCTGCAATAAATCATTCTGTGTCTCTCTCACCGTGCTGCTGCTGCTGCTCTCACACAGAGCCTGCCCCTCCTTCCACTTGCAGGCATTGCATTCACTTCAGATGAATGCAAGCATGATGATCCAAACAAGAGAATTTCCCTGATAACAGACATGGAGAGCACCTCCTTCGTATCTCTGGGCCGATTGGCACCGCCTGAATTAACTTACAAAAGGGGGAAAATGGCTACTTTTCAATCTCTGATTTTAGAGAAATCTAGACACCTGCTAGTAATTCTGCAAGAGTAACAATATATAGATGAAATTAAGATGAAGTTAGTTGTGTTTGTCATGACAGGTACCTTTAACTGATTTTAAACTTTTCAAAGCCGAAATGAATTGTGTTTTTAATGGAACACTCCAAGCACCATAGCAAAAGCAGTTGTATTGTCAGGAGTGAGGTAGCTCAGGGTGCTAGAAGCTCAAGTATGAAGCTTTAGATGGCACTCATTAAGCTAAGCTTGAGGAACCTAACTCAGAGGTAAACTGATCATAAACCGTAAAGTAGGACTCAAGGCACCTTAAAAACGTCAATGAGAAAGCAGTTAGGGTCTAAAGTGTCCATTTAATTATTTTCTATGTTTTTCAAAACTAGGAAATGCAGAATAGCATATAGATTTTATGACAAGTATGTGGACATCAGAGGCTTCAGTTAAGACCTGAAATCTTAAAGGAGCACTATAGTGTCAAGAAAACAAACTCGTTTTCCTGGCACTATAGGGTTATTAGGTCCCCCCACCCTCTTGACCCGAGGGGTTAAAACCCCTACAGCCACTTACCTTAATCCATCGCCGGGCTCCCTTGGCACTGGTGACCTCTCCTCCCCCTGCCGATGTCCGCGCCAAATGCGCATGCGCGGCAAGAGCCACGCGCGCATTCAAACCGTCCATAGGAAAGCATTACTCAATGCTTTCCTATGGACGTCTGTGTCCTCTCCATGTGATTTTCACAGTGAGAATCGCGGAAGCGGCCTCTAGTGGCTGTCAGGTAGACAGCCACTAGAGGCTGGATTAACCCTCGATGAGAACATAGCAATTTCTCTGAAACTGCTATGTTTACATGTGAAGGGTTAAAACCAAGGGGACCTGGTACCCAGACCACGTCATTGAGCTGAAGTGGTCTGGGTGACTATAATGGTCCTTTAACCCCTTAAGGACACATGACATGTGTGGCATGTCATGATTCCCTTTTATTCCAGAAGTATGGTCCTTAAAGGGTTAAAAGAACATTAAGATGAACTTCCTCTATGAGTTTACAATATTACAGATTTACAGAGTTGAAAAATACAAATGTTATTTGTATTATAAAGTTCATGTATTAATATAGTATATTAATTATAACTGCTTCTTCTCCAATGTTCTCTGTTTTTATATTGTAAATGTTTGCTCTGCCACCGGTGCTCTAAGCCAATCAGTAGCTCTCTATTCAAAAAAATAAAAATAAAAAAAGGGTATGTACCTGTTTTATGAATGGGGAGCCACTGTTTAGAGAAAGAGGATGTGGACGGCTTCATGAAGGAACAGTGCTGGAGAGCCAACTTAGGTGTTAAACAGTTCATGAACAGTTTAACCCCTAAAAGGTAAGGAGGCACCAGGGGACCCCTGTCTTAACTTCATTTCTATATTTATTATGGGACGTGTCGTGTTCTATTAAGTTTGTTTTTCACATAATACCTATTCATTGCAATTAAGTATTACTGTATCGCTTTAAAATCACACACTGGTATCTCATAACATGATCAGCTGCGAAATGCACTGGCTCTCAACACAGGCCAGCTGTGAAATTAATCTGTTATTAAATCTGCAGAACGGACTCTCAGAGCCTACTGTATTTTTTTTATGAATCAATTTTTGTAATATGCTTTATTTATACTGGGTTAAAATATTCCGCAATGATAGATACATCAACATTTGGATGTAACTTTAATGTTCCAATTATTGTAGTCATAGAAGTCATCGAATTGAGGTAGGAAATGTAAATTACACTGTAAAACACTCACCATGGAAACCGCTCCCAGTTGTTACTTGTACAAAATACAATCAGCCACCCACCATATGATGTAAGTGTGAGCCAAAGAGCATGTGACAAACATCATAGTATGTAGTATGTGAACAGAATAAGCGTGCATGAATCACACAGAAACAAATTTACTTAATTTTGTCCTTACCTACTCTCATAGACATAATTAAATACTTACCTTACATTGCAATGCAAACCAATACAAGCCAAGCCAAGCCAAATTAATCCATGGAACAATTTAGACACACACACACCAAGTCCTACACTACTAGCCAGAAATGAAAAGTTATTCACCACAGCAAGCCCTTAGAGTCCATGACAGTCACCAGGGGTGAGTTTCTACTTCCCAGTGAAATTATTATATAAGTTCAGAGCAGATTGTGGAGGAGAAATGTAAACAACAAAGAAATATAATATAAAATTGTTATGGATCACCTGCGTATCTCATGTTCGACTTTGAAAAGTTCTCCTTGTGCACAGAAACCTGCAGAATCAGGTTTCCACAACTATCCCAAAAGTTCCCAGTTTGATATGCAAATGAGTAAAGACAGGCATTATGTTTTAGACATTTATATACACACAGTGATAGTATGATTTGGAATACACAGACAGTAAGAGTCACATTTATATTAATAGCCATGTGAAAGACAGGGTGTGACCAGTCCGTAGTAAAGTCTTCCCCCAGGAGATGATAGTAACCAGCCCCTGCAGCAAGAAATATCACACTAAATCCCTCATGGAGGTGTGCAAACACCTGCATTACTACCTACGAGAATAATAGCTCAGTGCTATTCGTATATTTGAAGAAGGAAGAAATTCTAGGGTTGCAGCATAGCACAGACGTAGGATGAATAAAACTTTTTTTTTTTTTTATATACGTTTGGTCCCATGCTGAAGCGGACACTTAGAAAAAAACTATAGCTGTTCTACCTATCAGCATTGTGTATAGAACTCTATATAGGAACTTCCTCCTCTCAAAAAGTCAGTATTGTGTATACAACTCAACGCAAACATATTCTCTATAGCTCCTTTAATAAACCATGTAGACCCTTTAAAAAGGCTGTATGTCAATGTCTAAAAACATCACAGTAATTATTTTCCCCAGTAGACATAGAGAGGCTATTGGAGCTCAGTAGAGACTAGAGTACTGAGATGTATTTATTTTACCCATCTCAAATCTAACTTGCCCTAACTCTGCAACCTCACTCTACAACTCAACTCTCTTCTCGACTCGACATCATGACACCTCCTACAATTAAACGCAGTAAGCGCCCCCCAATTACAACCATAGCACACCAAGCTGACCCGTTATCTCCAAAAATGTTCTAAAACTACTGAACGCTGCTGGAGAAAGTCTCACTTTGCATCTGACTTCCTCCACTATAAATTTATTCTACGCTCCTACAGCCTGGCTCTCTCTGCTGCAAAAGTAAAATTACTTTAAACACCCTCATAAGTACACTGTCCCATCAACCAAAACACCTATTTCACACTTTTGATGCTCTTCTTCGCCCTTTTACTTCCCCCTCTTTCTGAATCACAAACTTTGCATCTCACTTCACTGAGAAGATCTCTACAATCAGAGAAGAGATCGCAAATTTCTCTCCTTCCTCTACCAATACATCACCCTACCCCACTCCCTCCACAATAATACACTCATTCGCACCTGCTACAGCAGAAGAGGTTTCTGCTCGGCTCCGATCCTCCAGCCCCACCACCTGTTCCCTCGTATCTCGTCCGCACTTTGTCTCCCTCTCTCTAAAGTTTTTAATCTCTCCCTTTCCTCTGGCACATTTCCCTCACCCTTCAAACATGCAACTATAACCCCGATTCTGAAAAAGCCTAGCCTTGACCCCAACTCCCCATCCAACTACCGCCCTATCTTGTTACTGCCATTTGCCTCCTCGAGAGAGTTGTGTACACCAGATTGACTGACTTTCTTGAATCCAACTCTCTGCTTGACCCCCTTCAGTCTGGATACTGTGCTGGTCATTCTGTCGAAACGGCTGTGACCAAAGTATCCAACGATTTAATTGCTTCTAAATCTCATGGCCATTGCTCTATCCTAATTCTTTTTGCTGCCTTTGACACTGTTGATCATCAACAGCTTCTTCGCATTCTCTGTAATTTTGGTCTACGGGATACTGCTCTCTCCTGGTGTTCTTCCTACCTCTCCCAGCTCTCTTTCAGTGTTTCTCTCTCTGGCTCTGCCTCTTCCCCCCAACAACACTCTGTTGGCGTCCCCCAAGGTTCTGTCCTTGGTCCCCTACTCTTCTCTTGGTAAACTAATCAGCTCCTATGACTTCCGTTATCATTTCTATGCGGATGACACGCAAATCTATCTGTCCTCTGCTGATCTCTCTCCACCCATCTTGTCTCGTGTCTCTCTACGATTTCCAACTGGATGGCTGCTCACTTGCTTAAACTCAACCTGTCCAAAACAGAACTTCTGGTCTTTCCTACCTCAAGTGTTACTACTCCAGTGTCTGTCTCCCTCCAAGTCAATGGCACTACCATCACCTCTACCTCGAAGGCTCGTTGCCTAGGTGTTCTTTTTTACTCCAATCTCTCCTTCACCCCTCATGTCCAATCGATCGCAAAATCCTGTCGCTTCCATCTCAAAAACATAGCGCGCATTCGCCCCTATTTAACCCTGGATGCAGCTAAGGTGCTGGTCCATGCTCTTGTTCTCTCTCGCCTTGACTACTGCAATACCCTGCTCAGTGGTCTTACGTGTTCCCAGATTGTACCGCTGCAGTCTATAATGAATGAGGCGGCAAGGCTCATTTTCCTGTCTGCTCGCACCTCCCACGCCTCCCCGTTCTCTCAGTCCCTGCATTGGCTTCCAGTTAGATATAGGACTCAATTTAAAATTCTGGTGCTTGCTTACAAGTCCCTACATAATGCTGCTCCAACCTACCTATCCTCCCTAATACCCAAGTATGTCCCATCAAGGCTCCTACGGTCTGCCAAAGACCTACGTATATCCTCTGTCCGTCCGCCCACCTCTTATGCTCGCCTCCAAGATTTCTCACGGGCTGCACCTCTTCTGTGAAACTCCCTTCCCTTCTCCGTAAGAATTTCACCCAGTCTCCACTCATTCAAAAAAATAAATCATTGAAAATTCACTTCAAGAAAGCATATAAATTAAACTGTTAGCAGGTTTTTAATCCCCATCCCCCTTGACTCCTCTCCTGCAACTGTCAAATATTATCTACTAAGCTCTCAATGAATACTTTTCTAACAACCTACTTCATATCCCTACTTTTACCCTTTTTGTCACTATACCCCACTCCCTCTAGAATGTAAGCTCATTGAGCAGGACCCTCCACCTCGCTGTTGTCTGGTTAAAATTACATGTCTGTTAGTCCACCCATTGTACAGCGCTACGGAATGTGATGGCACTATATAAATAAAATATTATTATTAATAATTTGTTCCACATTATGCTAGATAGTATCTCAATGAAGTTGTTATGGAGACTTACAATACTGGGTGCCATCTTACCTTCAGGTTTAAACCAATTTTGAATGGTCTAATCCCAAAGATGGTATCTCAGTGCCCTCAAGCACTGCCTCACTGTCGGTCTGCCGTACAGTAGAAGGTTTACCTGGGCGGCTGGGGATTGGCTGACATCAGCTGACATGCTCAGCCAGTCACTGAACTGCCCACTGCAAGTCATGGAACGTCCTAAGGCAAAGCCGAGGCAAACTCTGCAATGTACAGTAGCCAGATGAGGACTGAGGGAGGTAGTGCTGGCAGGAGCTAGGGGACTAATTTTGGGTTAACCAAATCAAAAATAGTAGATCACAAGAACCCTGAATATCGGAAAACAGCATTAAGAAAAATAAATAAATAACACAACTCTGCCAAGCTGGGCCTTATTTTCTGAAATGTTAACATTTTCATAACTCGCCCGGCTCACAAATTCCACTTGCGTTCTTGCACTATGCAAGAGGAAACTGAGCCCTGGTGAAGGAGTTTACATTGCCAAGTGGTAAAGAGCAGAGTCCATGCTAGCTGTTGTGAAGTGCCTCTACAGGGAGTGGGGCTTCTGAGATTGGTCTCCCCAGGACTTGCACTGTGATTCCTTTTCCAATTAATTATAACAGCCCGAGGCTGCTGCGGTGAGAGCCCAGCATCACATTACACACTCACTACACCTTCTAGCAAAAAAAAGCTGCTCTCTCTCTCTCTCTCTCTCTCTCTACCAAGCTTTTCATAAACATAAATTGCATTGTAATTTCTCTGAAACTTCAACTCAGCCAAAAGATATTCATAAGACAAAGTAGGAACTTTTTCTCAACTATCTTTGGCAAACAGTTTTCCGAGCCATTTCCACCAGCTCTGTCTTGCACAATGCGCAAAACATGATTATATCACTGCACAGGTGAAAGATTATCTATTGAAGACCCTGTGGTCTTGTGGGAACCACCACAAATACCATTTAGTATTCTTTCACATTTGCAAAATGACAGTAATGATGACAGCACCTGGCAGATGAAGTCAGGAACAGAAAAGGACAACAAGGAAAGGAGGGAGAGTTTAGAATAAACCTGCAATGGGAAAAATTACTTATCTTGAATTTTCCCCATACACATTGAATACATCCTAAATCACAGAGATACATAATGTATTCAATGTAGGTTTTTGAGATACAATTACCTCACTTTTGTTCCAGCACCATTCTTGTCAGAACTTTGTGTGCTTTACCCTTCATGTATCTTTCAGAGAAAAGGCAGTGTTTACATTACTGCCCAGTAACACCAGTAGAGGCGATTCTTAGACTATGTCCAGCATCTCCATGCTCTGCATGGAGGCGCTAAATGGTTCCCCATAGAGATGCATTGATTCAATGCATCTCTATGAGAAAATGCTGATTAGTGCATGCACAATAACCTCAGGGAAGCATTGGCGTGGCTGAGATCATCAAGATTGATTATCTCAGCTATAGAGGTGGCGCCAGCCACGGCAAGACCGGCACAGCATTGAAAAAAAAAAAAAAAAATTATTTTAAAAAAGGATAATATCCTTTAACATGCAATCAGAGGGGGACCGGTCACCTAAACAGACACTCACTGACAGAGTGACAAACTCGCAGGCAGACAGACACACTCACTGATTCTAAAACACTCAAATGAACTGGAGTAATTCTGCTCTCCCTGGGAACGAGCAGGGCTGCTTTCATCTTCCTGCTCTGTTCACTCTTTGCGTTGTTTAGGGATGCCAGTGCCGGAGTGATGTCATATTCCGACTCCCAGCATCACTGCAGGTTGCACGAGGGAGAATTACAGTTCCCTCACTGCATGCGTTCAGCACGGCCAGGCCCCACGCCCTTCTCTGCTCTCCCACAGCTGGCCTCCTCCACTCTTCATCAACTGACCACCTGCATTCTCAACCGACCATCTGCACTGTCTCCGTTAAATAGGCTGACAAATTCCCAGGCACCAGCAAGAAAATCCTAGTCACCATGGTGACCTTAGATTAGTCGAGCCCAGGTCTAAGGCAGGGGTAGGCAACCTTCAGAACTCCAGAGCTTATGCACTACATTCCCTGATGCCTTGTCAGCAATATGGTTGTAAATACATTATGGCAGATGTAGTCCACAACATTTGGAATGCCAAAGGGTGCCTGCCCCTGTTCTAAGCTTTTTCTCAATTTGCCTGCTGACTTGGACTCTGTGTTCCCTATCTTTTAATGGACTCTGGCTTTTTTTTTTTTAAGGAATAATCGTTTGGTCTTTCTGGATCGTCTCATAAGACCTTAATTTGGATTCTCACTTATCCTTGGCACCTGCTTAGTGTCTAAAAGGGACATTATAGGCACCCAGACTAATTCAGCTTATTGAAGTTGTCTGGATGCAGTGTCCCTATTGCACTTAGTGCTGCAATGTTAAACAGTGCAGTTCCAGAGAAATTGTAATGCTTACATTGCAGCACTAAGTCTGCCCCTAGTGGCTGTCAACAGACCTTTGATCCAGTAATGGACGCTGAACGTCCTTACGCTCTGCATGAGGACATCCAGCATCAGATTTCTCCCCATAAGAAAGCATTGGTTCAATGCTTTCCTACGGGGAGGCTTGATGCGAGCGTGGTATTTGCCGCACCTTAGCACCAGCTCATCACAGGACGTCAGAGGAGACGGAGACAAAACCCAGCACAGAGAGACATTAGTGCTGGGATCAGGTATATAAATAAAAAATTGAACCTACCTCTCTCACATGTTGTTACCTTTAATAACCCACCATCAACCTCTCCGTTCATAATGAATAAACGGGTTTCCATGAGAACACATTTTGAAAGACCTAAATCAAGCTTCTCCCAGTCACTCATTAAGAAGCAGTGGATCTAACACTACCATAAGCAGCAATTGATCCATACAGAACCCTCTTCAAAATGTTGTATTTTATTTGATGTTATGATTTCACCACTTGTTACACAGAATCTATTGCCCATGATTAAATATCTGAATATCTCTGGTCAGTGAGGACTGGTTTCAGTACATGCTCCTTACACAGTATTAACTTGTTACAAACAAAAGTGAATATACAAAAACGCTTCTTACCGTGGTGTTTTCCAGTGTCTTCACGCGGAGATCCAGATGTCACACGTTCAGCATGTGGCAATTGCGGCAAAAGTAGAACGATAACGTGCAGTGTAACCAGAATGCACCATCCTAAACACCAGCATGGCTTCATCTTGACCCCAAAAACCTTCTGCCTGATCTCACATGAAGGAAGGGGCAAAGTATCAAAGAATAGCTGGACAAATCAACAGTTTCATACACTTGTGCATGCTCAAAGATGGTCGGCTCCACAACAGATCAAAATTGTGCATCCAATGGTTGGTTTGTGTTGTAATCACTATTCGGCGTTTTGTGCATGTAGAAAAATCCCCAAATTAGTTTGCCAATCTGTATTAACAACAACAACAAATATTTCTTTAAAAATAAAATAAAAAACACACACACCAGGAGTTAATGAATGGAATTAACTGTATACAACTATATAAAGTGTGATATTACAGTCATCATTGCTCTTTATATTTATATCTATAAATAATGTTATGGCTTCTTCTGACTTTTTTTTTTTTTTTTATATATATATATATATATATATATATATATATATATATTTTAAGAGAATTTTAATTTAGAATTTTATTTAAATTTACAAAAAATCCCACAATCAAGTGGACAACTTGCCAAGATGGAAGTATCATAATTGCCATTATTTCCATCCATAGTTTTGTAAGTCCAAACACATAATATTTCCATTATTATTATTTTTTGAGTGTATTTTTGGAAGATTAAAAGCAAAATGTACTGGACACATACCACCATAATTTGTAGAGCAGGTACTGTTATTTTGTTGGGGGGCATTGTATAGCACATAGGAGATAAGAGAAAGTATCTAAAATACCTAGTCACAATGAGGCTGAAAATCTGGGTGCTTAATCTCCATTCACTATTGCACAGTGCAACCTTTGTAGTTTGTCCATAAGAAGACAATAATACGACAGAGTAAGTCTTTGAATTGTCCCTCTAAGTACCATAACAACTTTGCATAGTGTAGCGTACCTCACCTCTAAAAGAGGACTATAATGGCAGCAGTCTGCCAGGAGATGTCAGTCGGAATTCTATTTTCTGGGCTGCGGATATAAAACGTCAAAGATGCTCATATACTGCACAACTTGGTCTGTACTTGGTCACACAATCAAGCACTGGACGGTGTTTAAATATATAGCAGCCTTGGTAAGGCACACACAACTTGTCTAATTTGAACTAGAAATTAAAAATCACACTTAATTCCAGAAAATTCAAAACTAGTGAATATAAATTTTAGCCCTTTCTTTTCTTCTTCTTTACCCTTTCCCTTAGTTTAGCTTTTTTTTTTTTCCCCCACAATGTTTATTTTCTTATAAAGTATAAATGTTCCATTAAAAAAAAAAGAATTCTTCTACTTGGGGATTGAATGGGAAGTACCCATCGTGACTAAGTCACAAGCAGAAATTGACAAACATGTAAAAGAACCCTATGAACTGAAAGCAGTTCTAAGTCAGAATTCTAAATAGAGCAACAAGATACATTTCGTTTTGATAGCAACAGATTTAGAACTTTTCATTTTAGACATAAAAATATGGATAATGTTCCACCCCAGGTGTAACAACTACAAAGCCCATGGTGTTTTGGAAGCATTAAGGCTGGCAGAGCATCATGGGAGGTGTAGTCCTACAACAGCTGGAGGCCAAGCCTGGTATAAACCATAATGTAAACAGGTGGTTTTAAAATAAATTTAAAAAAAAAACACTTCACAGAACAAATTCAATGACAGCAGCACACTCACAGAGATGAACAGCAATCTACTAACCTACTCCCCAGCTCTCCAGCTGTTGTGGACTACGTCTCCCATGATGCTTAGCGAGCTAGCACTGAGCATCCCAGGAAAGGTAGTCCGCAGCAGCTGGAGTGCCCGCACTGAGCCCTCACCGAGCCTGTGCCCAGCCCCCCCGGGACACGCACCTCAGGTTGCGTACGGCAGGGACCCCCCTCTTCCTGCGGACAGCTCGCTCAGGACACAGCGCCCAGTACCGGCGGAAGGATACTACACTCCCCGGGCTGACATACAACAGGCTCATCTAACAAGCTCCCATCCCACACACCGGACCGGAACTCCATCTCACCACAGTGAATCATTCCGCCACACTGCAGGCAAGGCAGGCTTGTGATCCGTCATTTGACAAAAGCACGTCCTGGACGTATCCGACACGTCACCGGCTTGGAAAAATAGTCCGAGTGAGAGGGCTGGATGGGCGGATTTATCCTGTATAGGCTGTCACTGACCTCATTACTGGATACATTCATCAGGATTCCTCTCATACCTCTGACAGTTCACATTCTGTCCTGATAATACAAACACTGCACAGAGCTCCACAGCAATAAAACACACTGTGAGAGACTCACAGAGCTCCACAGCAATCAAACTCACTGTGAGAGACTCACAGAGCTCCACAGCAATAAAACACAATGTGAGAGACTCACAGAGCTCCACAGCAATAAAACACACTGCACAGAGCTCCACAGCAATAAAACTCACTGTACAGAGCTCCACAGCAATAAAACACACTGCACAGAGCTCCACAGCAATAAAACTCACTGTGAGAGACTCACAGAGCTCCACAGCAATAAAACTCACTGTGAGAGACACACAGAGCTCCACAGCAATAAAACTCACTGTGAGAGACTCACAGAGCTCCACAGCAATAAAACTCACTGTGAGAGACTCACAGAGCTTCACAGCAATAAAACTCACTGTGAGAGACACACAGAGCTCCACAGCAATAAAACTCACTGTGAGAGACACACAGAGCTCCACAGCAATAAAACTCACTGTGAGAGACTCACAGAGCTCCACAGCAATAAAACTCACTGTGAGAGACTCACAGAGCTCCACAGCAATAAAACTCACTGTGAGAGACACACAGAGCTCCACAGCAATAGAACACTCACTGTGAGAGACTCACAGAGCTCCACAGCAATAAAACTCACTGTGAGAGACACACAGAGCTCCACAGCAATAAAACTCACTGTGAGAGACTCACAGAGCTCCACAGCAATAAAACTCACTGTGAGAGACTCACAGAGCTTCACAGCAATAAAACTCACTGTGAGAGACACACAGAGCTCCACAGCAATAGAAACTCACTGCACAGAGCTCCACAGCAATAAAACTCACTGCACAGAGCTCCACAGCAATAAAATTCACTGTGAGAGACTCACAGAGCTCCACAGCAATAAAACTCACTGCACAGAGCTCCACAGCAATAAAACTCACTGTGAGAGACTCACAGAGCTCCGCAGCAATAGAAACTCACTGCACAGAGCTCCACAGCAATAAAACTCACTGTGAGAGACTCACAGAGCTCCACAGCAATAAAACTCACTGTACAGAGCTCCACAGCAATAAAACACACTGCACAGAGCTCCACAGCAATAAAACTCACTGTGAGAGACTCACAGAGCTCCACAGCAATAAAACTCACTGTGAGAGACACACAGAGCTCCACAGCAATAAAACTCACTGTGAGAGACACACAGAGCTCCACAGCAATAAAACTCACTGTGAGAGACTCACAGAGCTCCACAGCAATAAAACTCACTGTGAGAGACTCACAGAGCTTCACAGCAATAAAACTCACTGTGAGAGACACACAGAGCTCCACAGCAATAAAACTCACTGTGAGAGACTCAGAGCTCCACAGCAATAAAACTCACTGTACAGAGCTCCACAGCAATAAAACTCACTGTGAGAGACTCACAGAGTTCCACAGCAATAAAACTCACTGTGAGAGACACACAGAGCTCCACAGCAATAAAACTCACTGTGAGAGACACACAGAGCTCCACAGCAATAAAACTCACTGTGAGAGACTCACAGAGCTCCACAGCAATAAAACTCACTGTGAGAGACTCACAGAGCTTCACAGCAATAAAACTCACTGTGAGAGACACACAGAGCTCCACAGCAATAGAAACTCACTGCACAGAGCTCCACAGCAATAAAACTCACTGCACAGAGCTCCACAGCAATAAAATTCACTGTGAGAGACTCACAGAGCTCCACAGCAATAAAACTCACTGCACAGAGCTCCACAGCAATAAAACTCACTGTGAGAGACTCACAGAGCTCCGCAGCAATAGAAACTCACTGCACAGAGCTCCACAGCAATAAAACTCACTGTGAGAGACTCACAGAGCTCCACAGCAATAAAACTCACTCTACGGAGCTCCACAGCAATAAAACTCACTGTGAGAGACTCACAGAGCTCCACAGCAATCAAACTCACAGTGAGAGACTCACAGAGCTCCAAAGCAATAAAATTGTGAGAGCTCCACAGCAATAAACTCACTGTGGGAGACTCACAGAGCTCCACAGCAATAAAACTCACTGTGAGAGACTCACAGAGCTCCACAGCAATAAAACTCACCGTACGGAGCTCCACAGCAATAAAACTCACTGTGAGAGACTCACAGAGCTCCACAGCAATCAAACTCACAGTGAGAGACTCACAGAGCTCCACAGCAATAAAATTGTGAGAGCTCCACAGCAATAAACTCACTGTGGGAGAATCACAGAGCTCCACAGCAATAAAACTCACTGTACAGAGCTCCACATCAATACAACTCAAAGTGAGAGACTCACAGAGCTCCACAGCAATAAAACTCACTGTGAGAGCTCCACAGCAATAAAACTCACTGTGGGAGACTCACAGAGCTCCACAGCAATATAACTCACTGTGGGAGGCTCACAGAGCTCCACAGCAATCAAACTCACCATGAGAGACTCACAGAGCTCCACAACAATAAAACTCACTGTGAGAGACTCACAGATCTCCACAGCAATAAAACTCACCGTGGGAGACTCGCAGAGCTCCAAAGCATTAGAACTCACTGTGGGAGACTCACAGAGCTCCACAGCAATCAAACTCACTGTGAGAGACTCACAGAGCTCCACAGCAACAAAACTCACTGTGAGAGACTCACAGAGGTCCACAGCAATACAACTCACCGTGAGAGACTCACATAGCTCCACAGCAATAGCTGTATGACTGAGCTCTACAGCAATAATTACACAGTTGTCTAGGTTGAAAAAAGACAAAAGTCCATCAAGTTCAACTTTGAGACCCATTATTTTACGCTCATGATTCAAAACAATACAAAAAAAATAATTAAATATTTTGCCATTTTCAAGTATGCCTCAAAAAGGTAGAACAGAATTCCTTCTTGACTCCAGATTTCTCATTCGATCAACAACCTCTTTAATACATATCAATTATAATATCCTTGAATATTCTGCTTATGCAAAAAGGCATCCAAGCCCTTGTTTAAAATATCTATAGAATCTGATAAAAACAACCTCGTTAGGCAGAGAATTCCAAATCTTTATTGTTCTTACTGTAAAATCGCCTTTCTTCCAGTCTCAATGGGTGACCTCTTGTTTGTTGTATATTCCTCCTAATGAACAGGTTAGCATAGTTTGTATTGTCCCTGTATATACAGTTGCAAGAAAAAGTATGTGAACCCTTTGGAATGATATCGATTTCTGCACAAATTGGTCATAAAATGTGATCTGATCATCATCTAAGTCACAACAATAGACAATCACAGTCTGCTTAAACTAATAACACACAAAGAATGAAATGTTGCCATGTTTTATTGAACACACCATGTAAACATTCACAGTGCAGGTGGAAAAAGTATGTGAACCCCTAGACTAATGACATCTCCAAGAGCTAATTGGAGTGAGATGTCAGCCAACTGGAGTCCAATCAATGAGATGAGATTGGAGGTGCTGGTTACAGCTGCCCTGCCCTATAAAAAACACACACCAGTTTTGGGTTTGCTTTTCACAAGAAGCATTGCCTGATGTGAATGATGCCTCGCACAAAAGAGCTCTCAGAAGACCTACGATTAAGAATTGTTGACTTGCATAAAGCTGGAAAGGGTTATAAAAGTATCTCCAAAAGCCTTGGTGTTCATCAGTCCAAGGTAAGACAAATTGTCTATAAATAGAGAAAGTTCAGCACTGCTGCTACTCTCCCTAGGAGTGGCCGTCCTGTAAAGATGATTGCAAGAGCACAGCGCAGACTGCTCAATGTGGTGAAGAAGAATCCTAGAGTGTCAGCTAAAGACTTACAAAAGTCACTGGCAAATGCTAACATCCCTGTTAGCGAATCTACAATACGTAAAACACTAAACAAGAATGGATTTCATGGGAGGATACCACAGAGGAAGCCACTGCTGTCAAACAAAACATTGCTGCACGTTTACAGTTTGCACAAGAGCACCTGGATGTTCCACAGCAGTACTGGCAAAATATTCTGTGGACAGATGAAACCAAAGTTGAGTTGTTTGGAAGAAACACACAACACTATGTGTGGCGAAAAAAAGGCACAGCACACCAACATCAAAACCTCATCCCAACTGTGAAGTATGGTGGTGGGGGCATCATGGTTTGGGGCTGCTTTGCTGCGTCAGGGCCTGGACGGATTGCTATCATCGAAGGAAAAATGAATTCCCAAGTTTATCAAGACATTTTGCAGGAGAACTTAAGGCCATCTGTCTACCAGCTGAAGCTCAACAGAAGATGGGTAGCGCAACAGTACAATGACACAAAGCATAGAAGTAAATCAACAACAGAATGGCTTAAACAGAAGAAAATACGCCTTCTGAAGTGGCCCAGTCAGAGTCCTGACCTCAACCCAATTGATATGCTGTGGCATGACCTCAAGAAAGCGATTCACACCACACATTCCCAAGAATATTGCTAAACTGAAACAGTTCTGTAAAGAGGAATGGTCAAGAATTACTCCTGACCGTTGTGCACGTGTGATCTGCAACTACAGGAAACGTTTCGTTGAAGTTATTGCTGCCAAAGGAGGTTCAACCAGTTATTAAATCCAAGGGTTCACATACTTTTTCCACCTGCATTGTGAATGTTTACATGGTGTGTTCAATAAAAACATGACCAGCGGATGAGCAAAGTGTGCTTCATTTCCGTTGGTCAGAGCAATTTTCCCATGATACCTAGCTTTCCTCAGTGTTCCCACAATGCTTCCTGTCACTTTACACTAAACTGCCGAATTGCGTTCCTGAATGAGAACAGTTTCTTTCTGTTCAGTTTCACTAATGAATTGCGTTCTGTGAGAACAGTCTGTTCGTTTCTTTTAGAACGCAATTCGGCACTTTATTCGGATCAGAATTTCATTCTAATGAATGAAACTCTGATCCTATTCATTGCTGTGGCTGCATCTTGCAGCCGTTTAGTAGATAACTCCCTAATTCCCACGGTATCAGGGAGTTATCTACTAAAAGGCTGAAAGACCTAAATTGGTCTTTCAGCCAAATTTACTAATACTAAGTAAAGATTACTTAGTATTAGTAAATTAAATGCCCCTACTCGCTATACGCGAGTAGGGGCATGTGTAGTAAGCAGTGAGCAGCGTATAGCTGCTCACTGTAAAAAAACAAACAAAAAACTAATAACCCCCCACCCCCCATGCCCGTGGGGGCCCTAAATAAAGATGGGGGGGGAACCTGGCCCCCACCCCTGCGCAGTGGGTGGGGGCCCTAATAAAACAATAAGGGGGGGGGACCTACTGTCCTCCCCCCCCCTGGCCCCCACCCCTGAGCGGTGGGTGGGGCCCTAATAAAACAATAGGGGGGGGACCTACTGTCCTCCCCCCCGGCCCCCACCCCTGCGCGGTGGGTGGGGGCCCTAATAAAACAATAAGGGGGGGGACCTACTGTCCTCCCCCCCAGTCCCCACCCCTGAGCGGTGGGTGGGGGCCCTAAAAAACAATAAGGGGGGGGACCTACAGTCCTCCCACCCCTGTGCGGTGGGTGGGGGCCCTAAATAAAGATGGGAGGGGGAACTACTGGCCCCCCCTGCGCGGTGGGTGGGGGCCCTAATAAAACAATAAGGGGGGGGACCTACTGTCCTCCCCCCCAGTCCCCACCCCTGAGCGGTGGGTGGGGGCCCTAAATGAAACACCCCCCCCAATCAAGGTGACTAGGGGTCCCAAGCCCCTAGTCACCACCCCCCCACCCAAAAAAACCTATCCCCTACCTACCCCCCTCACCCTACAAATAGTGAGGGGGGAATAAAATAACTAACCTGTAAAAAAAAAATTAAACTTACCATTTGACGTCTTCTTTTTTCTAAAATCTTCTTTCTTCAGCCCCCCAAAAGGCCAAATAAAAATCCATTATACCCGTCGCACTTAAAAAAAAAAAAAAACGAGCGCAAAAAAAAATTAATCCATGTTCGCCCTTCGAAGGCACGCCGCGTACTGAGCTCCGCAGGACGGGTCAAGGCTTATAAAGCCTTGCCCCGCCCTGCAATTAGGCTTAGAACACTCTGATTGGTGGGTTTAAGCCAATCAGAGTGCTCTGAGTCATTTTACACAGCGTAAAATGCTCAATCGTTTTTTTTTTTTTTTTTTAAAGTGCGACGGTATAATGGATTTTTATTTGGCCTTTTTGGGGGCTGAAGAAAGATTTTAGAAAAAAGAAGACATCAAATGGTAAGCTTAATTTTTTTTTTTTTTACAGGTTAGTTATTTTATTCCCCCCCTCACTATTTGTAGGGTGAGGGGGGTAGGTAGGGGATAGGTTTTTTTGGGTGGGGGTGGTGGTGACTAGGGGCTTGGGACCCCTAGTCACCTTGATTGGAGGGGGGGGGGGTGTTTCATTTAGGGCCCCCACCCACCGGCCAGGGGTGGGGTTGAAGGGGGGGAGGACAGTAGGTTCCCCTTATTAGTTTTATTAGCCCCCACCCACCGCAGGGGTGGGGAAGCCGGGAGGACAGTAGGTCCCCCCTTACAGCTTATTAGGGCCCCCACCCACCGCCAGCAGGGTGGGGGGGTTGGGGAGGACAGTAGGTCCCCCCTTGCTGTTTATTAGGGCCCCCACCCACCGCTCAGGGTGGGGGCCGGGGTGATTGCAGGTCCCCCTTATTGTTGGCCAGGCCCCCACCCACCGCCAGGGGTGGGGGGCCAGGGGAGGTGACAGCAGGTCCCCCTTATTACTTTATTAGGGCCCCCACCCACCGCGCAGGGGTGGGGGCCAGGGGGGGAGGACAGTAGGTCCCCCCCCTTATTGTTTTATTAGGGGCCCCACCCACCGCGCAGGGGTGGGGGCCAGGGGGGGAGGACAGTAGGTCCCCCCCCTTATTGTTTTATTGGGGCCCCCACCCACCGCTCAGGGGTGGGGGCCAGGGGGGGAGGACAATAGGTACGCCCCCCCTTATTGTAATTTATGTCTTTTTTTTCAACAGTGAGCAGCCATAGGCTGCTCACTGTTTAGTAGACATGCCCCTACTCGCGGTATAGCGAGTAGGGGCATTTGGGAGATTTTAATCTCCCTTGTGCTATTATGGGGGTCATATTGACCCCCATAGAGTGAGAGGGGGTACTGGGGGGCTTATGAAGTGGTGGGGAGCACTGCTCCCTGCCGCTTCAATAGTTACATATTACAAGGAGGGAGCTGCATGCCGGTAGCTCCCTCCTTGTAATAAACTAAACGAACAAACATACACTGATACATTGTGTTTGTTTGTTTGTTCGGCTGATATACCTATTCACTCATTCGTCTGTCTGATGAATGAATGAATAGCTGAAATTCCCGTTCGCATGTCCAGGTGTTTCACTGGGCATGTGCGGGAATCTCAGTGTCTGCCTAGTGTGGGCAGATGACGTGTCCCTGAGGGACTTCACCTACCCACATAAAGATGGCGGCGCCCTGAATCAAGATCGGGGCAGAAAATAAGGATTTAAAAATAGGTAATGTGGGGGGCTTAGGGGCATTTGGGGGTGACTAGTGGGTCTATTGGATGTAGTGGAGGCGGGAGAGGGGTTAAAAAAAAAAACGGGATTCGGCATGACAGTGCCGCTTTAAGCAGACTGTGATTGTCTATTGTTGTGACTTAGATGATGATCAGATCACATTTTATGACCAATTTGTGCAGAAATCCATATCATTCCAAAGGGTTCACATACTTTTTCTTGCAACTGTATTTGTATAGTGATATCATATTCCTTCAGAGGGATTCAGTTTTTCTAGTCTTTTCTCATAACTAATGCTTTCCACCCCTTTACTCATTTTGTAGCTCACCTCTGCACTTTTTCTAGTTCTGCAATATCCTTCTTTAAAGGCATACCTTTAAACCTTTACTCCTAACACTATAGCTCCCTCGGCCTTTCCTCCTTCCTCACGGCTATCACCCCAGCCTATAAAGAGTTAAAACCCCTTTATTTACTTACCCGATCCCAGCGCCTAAGTCCCTCAGCGCTGGATAGGCGCTCCACCTGCTCTGACATCATCCCACAGTGGGGACCTACTGCGCATGCTTCAATGCTTTCCCATGGGGATATCTCTGATGCTGGATGTCCTTATTTAGAACCTTGAGAACATTCAATGTCAGTTAAGGGACCTAAAGTCGAATAAGATCCCGGAACCACCTCTAGTGGCTGTCTGGTAAACAACCACTAGAGGCTGACTTACCGGTGCAATGTAAGCATTGCTGTTTCTCTATAACTGCAAAGTTTTACATTGCAGCACTAAGTGCAGTAGGGACCCTGTACCCAGACCACTTCAATGAGCTGAAGTGGTCAGGGTGCCTATAGTGTCCCTTTAAAGCTGGTGCCAAAAATCACACAACACATATTCAAGGCATGGTCATGGATTTATAAAGAGGCAAAATTATATTTTAATTATGTGAATTCCTCTTACTAGCTTTTGCCACGGCAGACCAGCATTCCATACTGTTGCCTAGTTTGTGATCTATAATTGTTCCCATGTCCATTTCAGCTATGTTTTATGTTCGGCTGTCAAGGCCCTTAAAGGACCACTATAGTGCCAGGAAAACATGCTTGTTTTCCTGGCACTATAGTGCCCTGAGAGTGCTCCCACCCTCAGGGTCCCATTCTCGCCTGGCTCTGGAAGGGGGAAAGGGGTAAAAACTTACCTTTTTCCAGCGCTGGGCGGGGAGCTCTCCTCCTCCGATCCTCCTCTTCTCCTCCCCGTCGGCTGAATGCACACGCGTGGCAAGAGCTGCGCGCGCATTCAGCCGGTCACATAGGAAAGCATTATCAATGCTTTCCTATGGACGATTGCGTGTTCTCACTGTGAAAATCACAGTGAGAAGCACGCAAGCGCCTCTAGCGGCTGTCAGTGAGACAGCCGCTAGAGGAAATAGGGGAAGGCTTAACCCATTCATAAACATAGCAGTTTCTCTGAAACTGCTATGTTTATGAAAAAATGGGTTAACCCTAGAAGGACCAGGCACCTAGACCAAGCTGAAGTGGTCTGGGTGCCTAGAGTGGTCCTTTAATTTAAAATCTACTTTCAATTCACACCTGGGAATAACCCTGGATGTACTGTACCATATATGGTAGAACCTCTTTGAGCTCCATAGCAACATAATTCTAGGAGAAAAGCATGTGTGTGCACTGCACTGCTCCACAGAAATGAAATTTACAGCAATGTGGGAACTGTATGTGTGAATCATTTAGTGAGGCTACAAACTGACAGCAATATGCAGTCTGAACACGCTTCACATATCATTTTATGATCATTATGGAGCTCTGTGACTCTATCATGTACATTGCACCACTCTGACCTCCTGGAAAAGAGGGACATTAAGGTAGAAAAGAGGAACGGGGGCTTTATGCCAAAAAGAGGACCCAGCCACCCAAGAAGAGTGAACTGCAGTGAACATGTTTACCAGCAGATATTCATATGCATGTGATGTATATATTTATACGTTTTGGTGCCAAACATATGCACCTACCATACAAACTCTCTCTCTATCTATGTTGGAGTTGTGGCTGTTTTAGTGCTTTCTGTCTATAAGAGTCTACAGTTGGCCCATCATAATCGTTAGCACCAGCCCAATAGGCACTTATTCCAGCACTGGAGTAATCGCCCAAATTGCTCACTGCCTAGGAAGTGTTGATGGAAGGCTTGCCTGGGTTAAAGTGCTGCTCCCTTTCCTTTCCACTGAAGTCGTAGATGCAATGCTGCAAGAAGGCAGAAGAAATCCAGTTGAATGCTTCTCGAAAGTCACCAATGCGCATAATCGGCTTCCTATACCTCGCTGTCTTTTTCATGTTAGGATTGTTAGCCATTTTGGGCAGTCAGGAATAATGTCAGTGCTCACTCTAGTGTGGAGGCAAGCTCCAAGAATTTATGAGCCAGAGGTACAGTGAGGCTAGTGGCTGTAACAATCTACCAGTTGGTTTCTTTGGAGATGAACTCAGTAGAAGTAGAAGGGTAGCCCCTTGCAAACGCGACTTTCCCAAATGCCCGAGAGTGATACGGGAACCTGATAGGGCTATAAGGGCATGGGTGCCTTTATTTACAAAGGAAGCAATGAAGTCAGAAAAAAGCAGACGGGAAGTGGTGTTGGGTGGTCCAATGGTCAGGACTGGTGGCAAGGGAGCGAAGTAAAGATAAGCCAAAGGTCAGTAGCCAGGAAATCCATGAATTGGGAGCAGCAAGTCAGAGGTCAAGGGTTGGGTCAAGAAGCGTGGTCAGTGTCAAAGCCAAGGGTCAGAAGCCAATAAGTTTTATTGTGAAACAAGAACTAGGATAAGGAACAAGGATCAGGAAACAGGATCAAGAATCAGGAACCAGGAACCAGAATCAGACACCAGGATGCTAGGAGACTGGGGCAAGCACCAGTATATCCAAGCACTGACCATGCAAAACATTTCTTGCCAATGATGACCTGTTATTCATCTTCCCATTGTAGGGAAAGAGGAATTGAGTGATTATAGGAAACTGATGGGGCTGCGAGTTTCCAGGACGCAAAGGCAATGTTTCATTTACCCAAAGGTGGAGATAGACGAACCGGACAATATCGCAATAAATGATCTGCTCTTCCACATTAGAGACAGAGTCCCTGTGAATGACGTTTCTTATGTTCTTCGTGGTTATTATTCTGGAGCTAAGGTTATGCTCCTCTCCATGACTGCAGAGAAGTCATCTATAGAGCGGTCTACACCTACTTTTTGTGCAAATTTCATGTTCTCGGGTCTGGACCCCATCCCCCTGGAACTATTTTGGGCAGATGCCACGTGTGCGGTCAGTCACAACTTTACCCCAGTGGCGATTCAACTGTATTCGTGGGATCTGAGCGCTTTTTGAATGCTTTGGGCGCTCAGATCCAGGCTATCCGGGATATATAACTTGTGGGGGTCCCTTGTAATATTGTATATGTTTTGGGGTGTTTTATGTTTTATGCATTGTACCTCTGTGCCTGGGAGATGATTAGTTTAAGCAAAGTACACATAACCTTCTAGGAGTTCAGGAGAGTGCGAAAGAATGTACTATATGTGCTAGGGATATTATCATGAATTTATCGTGAGAGCTGTGACCAGCCTCCACCTCCCTGTTACCAGAACCCCCATAAAGGAGGAGCCAGGAACTGGAGCCATCTAAGTTGAGCCAAGGCTCCTCCCACTTACTCCTCCAGCACCCCCGGTTTGTTCCAACTGGCTCTACACACTGCACGGGGTCCACTTGGTGGGCACCTTCTTTCCATGGCGGTACCATCGCGGAGCCCAGCGCAGACGGAGGACGTCAGATCCAGACAGCCGAGAGCACCATCAGAGCAGCAGCCACAGAGGACCCGATCCCAGGATGCTACGGGCACAAACAAGTGGCGTGCTCCATGACATGGGTAGACTGGGATAACTTCTACCAGTTCAAGGATGGAAAGCAGCATAGCTGAGTATGGACTTCTCACAGGAGTACACAATATTGGCATGGTCTTCTGGCCTGTCCTAGAAAACCAGGTCGTCAAATTCAAAGTCTGAAAATGTATTAAAACACCCAGTTGTTGTGCTCAGAGCGAGATCTGTGGTTGCCTTAGGTCTATTCCCCCAAGTGACAAATTGGATTTGAATGCCTAAAGGTGACTAAAACTGTGGTCTTTTTGCTTCCAATTCTTGGTTGACAGAGGAGCTTCTTCAATCTGCATCTGTTCTGCTCAGCATTTAGATCCTGCCTCCATTAAAGTGTAAATTGTCTGGAATTCAAAGCGAATTCAACTTGAATTTATACAATTTAGGATAACTGGGGACATTGCTGACGTGAAGCTGTTTTCCAATATGGCTGGTCTAAAATTTAAATACAATATAAATTCACTTTGCATTATCATCAATTCCAACTTTAGTGACTAACCCTAAAAATTTATTCTTGAAACTCCTGACTAGAAAATTTAAATTTGTATGGCAAAATTTAGACAAAAATTACTTAATACGGAAAAATTCTCCAACTCGGCTATAGCTTCACTTTGATTATTTTTAACATCTAATTGAGAATTTTCAGGAAGTGAATGGGGAATTTCCCTTGTTAGACAAGCTGGGAAAGAACGCAGTAAGAGAATGTTTTCAGTTCAGTAAATAACCTGTCTATACACAACATGAACTTTTTTTTTTTTTTACAATATTATGAATCTGTGGGACAGGGAAATTAATGTGCTGTGCTAAAGTCTATCCGTAAATAAAATATAAAATCCCTGTACAATTTCAAGCAACCAACCCTCTAGAACAATGCTGGCTAATAACTTTGACACCATAAATTGTTTCTGGACTACATTTCCCATGATGCTCAGCTAGCTTTTAGAGTCTAAAAGCTAGCTGTGCATCGTGGGAAATGTAGTCCAGAAACAATTTATGGTGTCAAGGTTAGCCATCACTGTTCTAGAATGTACTAACCTGTTCTAGAGCCTGAGTGACCACAATGTAAACTGTTATTCTAAACCCTAAACCATCACTAAATTACTGTATATGTATCATGGCACACAATAAAAGTAATTAGGTATATCTGATAAGGTAACGGTCCTTTAGAAACAAATTATCCAAGTCCTTTGCCATAATAAAGAGTGGGCCAAAATTCAGCATAGAGTTTGAGGAGTCAATAACTTTTTTATTAATGAACCAATTTCAATGATAGTGCATACACTGAATGCTTAAAGTCTGGAGATTTGTTTGACTAGGTACGGAAGGTGACATCTTTTAGATGTGCTCCATTTGCCGTCTCTCAGATTTGGACTCTTTCGATTGCATTGTTCATAACATTAGTTAATGTTTGAAGCTTTAGCGATCGAATTTCTGCACGGATATTCTTCTCGAGCTGTTCAAGGGTATGCGGTTTGTTAACGTACACCCGCTCCTTCAGATATCCTTACAGGAAGTAATCAGGAGCTGAAAGGTCGGGGCGACGGTGACTTCCAATTAATCTTAAAATTTCTTGAAATTATCCGCACTCTGAACAGTTGTCATTTTGAAAATAAAATTCCACTATTTTTACTCGTTCCTTTGTGAAATTACCATGATTAAGCTCCCAAGAATCAGTTATCATATGTCCCTGCAACAAGCAATTTGACTGCTTACAATTAAATTCTTTATCTGTCAAATCCTACTCTGATTTTTGTCCCTCACTTAACTTGTCTGTCCCAAGTAATGAAAGGACCAGGGCATACCCGCTTTCCTCGTGTGGCTGGCTACAGAAATTCACATCACTCATTGCAATAGATTGAAAAATACATTTCAGCCAGTGATAACATTTTATTCAGCAAGTTGTGAGCAGCAATATGTCAGGTTTTCACTAACTATGGACATTCCTCTACACTACACTACAAATAACACATTTCTCCTGAGACTTACATTTAATGTTATGAGCAGCAACGGAACTACCGCCTGCTGCCTCGAGGCCTGCAAGCTAAGGGGGCCCTTCGGGTGACCAATTCAGTAAATTCAGGATTCAGCACTGCGGCCCTTCAACAGCACGACCGGGCCCCTTTAGTGATGTCAGCAGTGCCATCTTAACAACATTGTGGGCCCAGGGCAAAGTATTGCAATAGGTCCATGCCTACACAGCAACTCACAGGAATAAAAATGTAAATTATAGATACAGTTAAGCTTATATTTATTAGTACCTCCAACAATTGCAATACATACAATACACACACCGACATTCACACACCGACTGCTGATTACACACACACACACTGCTGAATAGACACACATACACACAGACTGCTGGATACACACACAGTCAGATTGCTGGATACACACACAGACAGACTGCTGAGTACACACAAAGAGTGCTGAATACATACACACAGTCCGCTGAATACAAACACACAGTCCACTGAATACAAACACACACACACAGACTGCTGAATACATATACACAGTCTGCTAAATACACCCACACACTGCTGAATACACACAGACTCCTGAATACACACACAGACTGCTGAATACACACAAAGACTGCTGTATACACAAACAGGCTGCTGTATACACAAACAGGCTGCTGTATACACAAACAGACTGAGGAATACATACAGACTGCTGAATACACACACACTCACTGCTGAATACATGCAGACTGCTAAATGCACACACACACACTTCTAAATACACATACAAAGACTGCTGAATACATAGACTGCTGAATACACACAAACTTCAGTGAGGGGTTCCGTGTGTGTGTTTGTGTGTATGGGTTTGTGGCGGAACCGCTGCCTGTTCGTGAAACCGCCTTCTCTTTTACATGTGTTTCCCCTGTATGTTAGTTTATTGTGCCCGCTCCCCGATTGGGAGTGCTTCCACAAAGGAAATTCATTCACCTCCCGAACGGTGATCACCCCAATACCTCATTTAGAATGTTAGGTTAGAATGTTCACACCTCGCAACATAAGTGTCAAACCTGCAAACCGCAAGGGAAAGAACGGAGTCCCTTCACGCGCTGGGACCCCAGGGAGCGGGAGGATCTTGGGATGTGACCCTGCATGATTGTGTGGTAGACCCATTGCATGGGGTTATGCATAATAGCTGTGTATGGCCAATAAAATTGTGTTGTACCTCCAGGACTGTGGTGGTGGGGGGGGGAGGAGAGCAATGGGTCTTTATATACTTTACATGGTTCCCGACCGGCTGAAGGAAGGGAATTAGCAGAGAACCGGTCAGGTTACCCATGGTCTGCAACACCCATCACATAAGTTTTATGTACTGAACATTAAAGTAGCCTCACTTTTGCATACCTGAACAACACCTGTAAAGCTTTATATACTTCAACCAAAGACTACTTCTTTTACTCCAAGGTACTTAGGTCATACGTCTGGATATGTGTTGATGCTCCAAAACTTAGTTGAGGTTACAGTGGGGATAAGGCATGGTCTGATCATGCCCCGGTGATCTCTAGTTTCTCAGTGTTATATGCAATATGATGATGGTGCTGCAGGCGAAAAGCGGTTTCTAAGGTGATGAAAGATTATTTCTGCATTAATACACAGGGGTCGGCTTCTCTGACAGCTATTTGACTAGCCCAAAAGGCAGTGGCCAGAAGAAGGCTCATTCAACTGGAAGAAAATTAGAAAAAAAGAGAGGACAACCTCTGTAGACAGATTGACAAGATTACTGTCAGATTTATAAAATCAGCACACAAAAAACTGCAACTACCACTCAGATAGAGACACAAATTAAAGATTGTAGATGAAAGCAAAATACCTTACAGATGCAAAATAGAGAATGTAGACTCTGCAGATTAGGACAATGTTCTTACACGCAGGGCAGCAGGACTTAAAGGGACACTATAGTCACCAGAAAAACTACAGCTTCTTGTAATTGTTCTAGCAAGTATAATCATTCCTTTTAGGCTTTTTTGCACTAAAAACCAAAGAAAAAGTTACCTGCGCTCTCTCCTAAATCCCTATGTATATTTAAAAAGGTCCTTTAGTTACTCCACATTAGGGATGTATATAAAAAATACCCCTCTCTCTCTCTCATTAGAGATATCTTTGCCAGAAGCTCAAGGAAGAAGGGTGAAAGGTCAGTGTAGGAACCCACCTGAGGGGGTCTGCCTTGACGTTGGCAGGCGGGTATTCCCTCCAATGGCCATTAGAGTAACTAAATGACCTCCGTTTGTTTAAATATACATAGGGATTTAGAAGAGAGCGCAGGTAACTTTTTCTTTGGTTTTTACTGTATGTATTGGGGCTGATGTGCACTGTGGTCGTTGCTGCTGCCCAGGAGTGATGGTAGTGAGCGCGGGACTTGTTTTTTTGCACTAAACACTGTCTTTTCAGAGAAAACGCAGTGTTTACATTACAGCCTTGGGATACCTCCACTGGTCACTCCTCAGATGGGCTGCTTGAGGTGCTTCCTGGGGCAGTGCTACCATTCAGTGACTCTACCCTCTGCATGGAGACACTGAACTTTACTCATAGAGATGCATTGATTCAGTTCATCATCTCTATGAGGAGATGCTGATTTTTCCAGGGCTATGTTTGGCTTGTGCTGGCTCTTCCACTCATCTGTCTCCTTGATAGTCCTAGCCAATCCTATCTGAAAGAACTGTGATTGGTATTGAGCAACACTTCTGATGATGTCAGCCAAGCAGGCAGATCAAGAGCAGAGCCAGCAGCACCAGACTGGAGTATATATAAGATTATACTATATTTAGGAAGGGCAAGGATGGACCAGGGCAGCTAGATGGTGTTTTTAATACTATATGGTCAGGAATATGTTTGTGTTCTTAACCATATAGTGTTCCTTTAAAGGGACACTATAGTCACCTGAACAACTACAGCTTAATGTAGTTGTTCAGGTGAGATCTATAGCTCCCTGCAGGCAATCTAATGTAAACACGGTATTTTCAGAGAAACTACAGTGTTTACATTGATTGATAGAAATACCTCCAGTGGCCGTCACTCAGACGGCTACCAGAGGGACTTCCTATTATGTAGGGTCCTAAAAAAGGCCTTGTACACGTCAGATGTATTAAAATACGTCTGACGTGTGCAGGAGAGAGAAGGCACTGTGTGCGCGCCTTCTCTCTCCTGCCTGTCAGCAGAGGAGAGGGGGCGGGCAAAGACAGCGAGCTGAGCTGTCAGTCAGCTCGCGGCTGCGCACACCGCGCGCATGCATGGTAGTGCGCTCAGGACTTTAGAGGGCGGCATGAATGTCGAAGTATGTGCACATGTGAGGCGAAGAGGCGCATGCGCACAAGGGAACAATGACGCTTCCAAATGGAAGCGTCTGATTGCTCCCTGCTCACGCCCGCTTATTTCGGCATTTTGACAAAATAGAGGGCGTGGCTTCACGAGGCTCCCGGCGCTGAAACCAAGTGAGTAAAATCCTCTGCCTGGAGAGTCCCTTTAAAACAAAATTCGTACAAACCAACATACCGTTTCTTATATCAGAGGAGGGTAATAAACTTACTAATCCAAATGACATTGTAGATTAAATAGTTACATTGTCACATAGTCTGAAAAGAGACATGTATCCAGAAAGTTCAGCCTTCTTCATGTTTGTTTTTTGCTGTTGATCCAAAAGAAGGAAAAAAAAAAAACAGTTTGAAGCACTTCCAATTTTACAACAAACTAGGAAAAAATCCCTCTTGACCCCAGAATGGCAGTCAGATTTATCATTGGATCAAGAAGCTATTACCCTACAATTGAAAAACTATAAATTGAATATTCTGTTTTTGCAAGTATGCATCTAGTTGCTGTTTAAAAATCTGTACGGACTCTGATAAAACCACTTCTTCAGGCAGAGAATTCCACATCCTTATTGTTCTTACAGTTAAAAAAACCTTTCCTTTGCTTTAGACCAAATCTTTCTTCCAGTCTAAACGCAAGACCTTGTGTCCTATGTAAAGTCCTGTTTGTGAAGAGATTTCCACACAATGGTTTGTATTGGCCCCGGATATATCTGTATAATGTTATCATTTCCCCTCTTAGGCAATGTTTTTCTAAACTAAAGAGGTTTAAATTTGTTAACTTTTCTTCATAGCTTAAATGTTCCATTCCTTTTATTAATTTTGTAGCCCACCTCTGCACTTTTTCTAATGCCATAATATCCTTCTTTAGAACAGGTGCCCAAAATTGCACAGCATATTCAAGATGTGGTTTTACCAGTGATTTATATAAAAATGGGAAAATTATATTCTAATACCGAGAATTAATGAAATTTTTCATGCATGACAATACCTTACTGGCCTTAGTCACTGCTAATTGACATTGCACATTGTTGCATAGTTTGCTGGAACTGGACAAATTAAATACTCTCCTCTACAATTTAAAAACCAATCCAAAGCAGAGCAACCCTCTTGGGAGGAAATAAAGGCATTCCTGGACAGGGTTTCTTTACCTACGTCACCCAATGAACAAGCAGCATTACTGTGGTCCTCGTTTACAGAGGAAGAGGTTTTGAAAACAGTGCATTCACTTCCTGATGGGTTTTCAAACTATTACTACTTCAGGTTTCCTTTTGTTTTAGTACCGTAGGTCACGGTCCTTTTTAAGCGTATCAAAGAATCAGGTTTGTTGACCGCCTGCAATGGGGTTACATGCTGGTTACCCTTGCGATATTTAGTTGCTGGAAACTTTTATAATAGTGGTAATAGTCTTATACACAGACCCGTCAGTGTGAATATGCAACACAGGGTTTGGGTCAGATAAATGTCAGTGCGAATATGCAACACAGGGTCTGGGTCAGATAAATTTGAGATAACAAATTGCACCCGTCAGGGATGCCCTCTATCCCCATTTATTTTTATAATAATGCTAGAACCTTAGTTCACATAGTTAGGAAACATCTGGAATCCAGGGCTTCAAAACTACATAAAATCGTGATTTTCGCAAACAACATCTTGCTATGCCTCACTAACCCATTACTATCATTACCAGTATTGATGAGTGAACTTGATTCCTTTGGCTGGATCTCATACTATAAAAATTACGTCAGCAAAACCAAATCTCTACCAATAGGGATACCACAAGAACAAACATAAGGTATAGGTTTTCATTTTATTGGAGGCAGGATTATATTCCCTCTCTCATCAATCTAATCAAGACTTGTAACCAATTGACCCCTGAAAACCATGTAAAACTATTAAATGAAGCCAGAAATACTATGACTCTTTGGATGAAACATGAAATTTCATGGTTTGGAAGAGTCAACACACTAAAAAAGCTGATTCTTACAAAAATATTACATCTATTCCGGATTTACCTATTGAGTTTTCTTCGTCCCTAGTAAAAAGATTCCATTAGATTAATAAATGCTCAGTAGTGAGTGGAGCAATATGGAACACAGTATTAGAAAAATTGTATAGAAACTCATTAGGTATTTGATGATTTCTTCCAAGAATTAATGGAATATGTAAGAGAAAAAACGCAAAAAAATGCAATGATAGTGCAGATTGTATTAAACTGACACTAATTAGTCAATTAACATTTACTTGATAATCCTATTTATGCATCACCTTATTTGCATATAATCTTATTTACAGATAATTGATTATATCTATCCAACTATGATATAATATAGCATCAAATGCAGAATGCTAACAAAGTTGAACAATTTATTATCTGCTTCATGCAGAGTTAAAACCAAAACATAGACAGAAAGATAATATCAAAACAGAGGGTCGCTAGCCTCTTACTGAATGAAGTGGTGAGTTAAACCGGCTTCCGCCGTTACTCACTAAAACAGCTTGTGATAAGTCAATGGGTGAGCTGCTGTCTCCTCCTCCGGCTTGGCTGGGCTGTAGTCAAACTGCTGCAGACAGTGAACAAGTACACACAGACCAAAGTTGAAATTAGCCGCCTGGAGTTCCGACTTGCGCAAGCTCCTCCCCCTTGTGTGACGTTGACGCGTTTCGCCATATGACGGCTTCCTCAGGACGTGCTGCCGACCGCTATGTCGGTTATGGGCATATAAAGGCTAAAGTCATAATCTGATTGGATACCTTGCGTTGCATTGTGTCGGTATGTGTGTTTGTCTATCCATAAAAGCTTTTAGAGTGAGAACCCGGGGAGATAATTTGTCCATATTTCTCATGTTTATTGCAAACTATGTAAAGCTTGCTACCTCTTCACTACAAACAATTGTATATTGTATTGAGATTTTTGTTGTGTGAAAATTCACTGAGGATTAAATATCCCGCAGATCTATTTTAGTAGTAATACAATTATTCTCTGTCTATGTGGTTGCTTTTGTCTATGTGGATTCATTCCCGCACTGACATAGGTCAAATTATTAGCATCCGTACTCCATCTTCTGATGTTAATTTAGCAGCTTGTTTCTGTTGTTTTTTTCCTCAACAAAAACTAAAGAGGTGATCATGTTTCCTATTTTTTTTTAAATGTACTGACCGAGAAGTCACTTGACAACAAGACAATGGAATCTTGTCACTTTTTCCATTCACGTTTTTTTTTTTTGAAAGTATTTGCAGAACCAGTTATCGATTCAATCAGGTTTATTTATAAAAGTGAGAATGCAAAGTGAATTTCAAATTTAAAGTTAAAATAGCCAAACTGGAAAAGCAGTTAAACTTTCACTTTGGTATTAATGTGAAACTCACTTTAGGAAATAAACTGTAGTTTGTCCGTTGTAGAATAAAATAATGACCTTAGAATTACGAGGTAAGGAAATACTGACAATGTTTGGAGTTCTATCCTCTTTGCAGATGTAATCGCCACCAAAGACATACATGTTAGAGAACATATTCTACGATACCAAGATGATAATGCTGCAAATGGTGAATGGAGGACAATATTTACATGTCCTAAGTAAGCACATAGCCAAGAGCAGATGTTTGTACTTCAATTCTATGTCAAGCATTACTATTGGATTGTCTTCCAGAGAGAAGCCCCTCAATTCTAACTGGGACAGGGTTAGTTATTAAAGTGGGAATTCAAAGTAAATTTTAAGAAAAAAGTAGTTGAAGTGGAAGCATAGCGGATTTAGGTAATTTTTTTACCTTTAAACTGAAATTAATTTTGAATTCCCACTTTAGCGAATAACTCCATGAGATCGGTCAGAACATTCTCAAGATGAAAGTCTGTCCCATTGCCTACTGGGGTGAGGTTTGATGACTGTATTGCTATAACAGACCGGATTGCTGCTGTTTTTACTTAAGAAAATGTTTGTCGTTATTCTAGAACCAGGAAACAAATACATTTCCTGTTTAGATTTCCCAATGCTTCTTCAGAGTAAGATTTTTTTTTTAATTCATCTGGTAATGGAATTTTAACAACTAGCACATTAGATGTTTTCTTTTGAACCTACAACTTAGTCTTTTTCGATGATGTGTTAGACATCTGTCATTAAATATACATAAAATATATTATTTACAAAATTTCACAATCTCGTAACACAGGAAAAAAAATATTATACCCAGTTTTTACCTTAAGTACTCCTATTGTTTGGGATGGGGCTGATATGATACACTGCGTTTTTGGGCCAAAACCATGATGCCTCTGGCACATCAGAATATGTCATGGTATGGTGAGAGAAATATGGAACAGGTGAGTTCCACTAAACGGTCTACTGGGTTGAGCATTGCTCACATTATATTCACTTGGACTAACCAAGCTGGCTACAATTTATGTGTAACGCAATTATCTTCTGGCGTTCCACCGCAAGAGCAACATGAGCTCCACTTAGGTCATTAACTATAATAGAATATATTAAAATTAGCACCCAGCGCAGTCAGTTTCAAAGTATGTTCCCAAAAATCTTGTCTAGTTGAACAAAGGTGTCCCTAGTAAGCTAACTGCACTATTCCACCCCTTGCAATAAACAATCAGAGGCGACCAATTTAGAATCGAATGCAGGACTGGCAAGAGCCAACGTATAGTTGGTTAAACAAGCAGTTATGGGCTGGTGGAGAATTAAGGAGCCACTTCACTTTTAAATATCAAGTCCAACAGGATGTATACCAAAAATTTAAAGTCATATCTTAAAACACTTAGCAGGGTCATGGGAGTTTATTAAAAACTATTATTAATCCAAAGCATTAAATCTAAATTGGAAGTTTTGGAATTCAATTTAAAGAATTTGGATCTATCATAATGGAAAAGGTGTAATATTATCCATATAGAACAATTATGGAATTACATCATTTTATGGGCTAATTGATGAATTCGGGTTAAAATTCCACTCACATGGGGGGCAGAGCTTGACTGCCGAACGGAGCAGACGTGTGTCACAAGAGCTCCTGCACACGCTACCGAGAATCCGGGGATATCCCCGATCCAAATGACTTTATAAGCACAGCCTAGCGTTAATCTTGCAGAGGAGGCTTCGGTGAGTCGGGAGACACCTCACTGGAGTGTCCCTGCAACTGACTGCCCAAATCGAGGCCTACATAGGAGGGAACTAGGGAGAGGCGGCCACTCTCCCAGCACCCCAGCTGGCTGCTAAGCAAAGGAATCGTGCAATCCCCCTTTGGATCAGCGGGGGTTATCCCAGTCCCTATTGGGCTACCCCACGCAGTAGCTGACACATAGGGGGAAGAACCGCAATCAACAGCATACCTCAAGATGGCGGACGGGCCTACTACAGAGACTCAGGCACCCAAAGCCCCACTGGATCACACTGGTGACTCCATGCTAGCACTGGATGCACTACTAGCCACCTTCTGGGCATGACTGGAGAAACGAGTGGCAGCCTCTGCTGGTCTGCCTATAGAGACAGGCCATCCGAACGCACATGGGCCCCCTCTGAGTGAAACTACCCGCTATACACGGGCCCCTCCCATCAAGTGACCCCCCAGACTGAGGGCTAAACAAGGGAGGAACCCATCTCATCGCCCGCAATGGAGAAAGCCCCTACCACTGCTCCGGTGCTGCATCCCAGGAGGGGCCACGATGCTGGAATGGTGCCAGCAGCCGGCGAGCTCCAACTCTGCGACGCCTGACGCAAAACCTAGACAGAGCCGCAGCTGCCCCCCATACACAGCCCAGCAGACCGCTGTTCCCCAGGGCCGACCACATCTCAAAAGCTGGAGGTACACGACGGTGGACCCCCAAAGAGAGACATGGACCACCTGCACAACCAAGGCTGAAGATCAACTACCATATCTGGGGGCCGACACACAACTGACGGGTCAAAGATGGCACTACCTGCTCCAGCACACTAGTGGCATCGGGTGAGGGTTTGCAGTAGCCTTTCTCCCTGCTGCCACCCTGCTCAGCAGAGCAGAACTGAATGGGTAGTCTCCCTACTATTATCTGATGCCCAGTGGTTCAAACAGTTCATATATGGTTTTATATCTATAGCTAGATTTGTCTTCATATCCCATGTTATTTTCTTGTTCCCCTTAACCCAGATGTATACTAGCATAATTTTAATCTGAAAGTATAATCTTGTCTAATAAGCATGTACCACATCAAAGTATTCATGTCACCACACACATCTGAGCGACTCATAGTCACCGCTACACTCACACGCCTAAACATACAGGTCATACATGTTACATTAGTGCACCAACTATCTCACTAAAGATGTGTGTAGAAACTTCTTGTATTTTCCTTTAATATAAAAATGTGCTGACGTAGCAAAATGAAGCAAAGTATTAACTCTAGAAGATCCATTCCTTACGTAACCGGTTTCATTGTAATATTTGCATGTTCTTGCACTCGTTATTGTGACGATGCAGGAGAATTTGTTTAGTTGTGCACAATCAAAAATCAAAATAAAGAATAAAAAAAAAAAATTCCACTCACGACACAGAACCATGCCAGGCTTTGTAAGAAAGGCTCAAGGCTGCCACTTATGGCAACAAGATCCACTTCAAAATGACAGGATGCAGGACTCCAGATTGTTCCACAGAAATATTATATTTATTGATGCAAACTTAATAGAAGGCTATAGATGGTGGTGGGAATATTACACAAAGTCGGAGGGGAAAAAAAGCTCTAAATACCCACAGTGACCTTGGGCAAGGATTGCAATCAAGAAGCAGCAAACCTGTTTCAGATGTGAGGCCTTTTTCCAGTGCTACTGAGCTTCTTCTTGGTGTACAGCTTTTATATCCATTTAAACAAAACAAAAAATGACATGTATATACCATTTCCGGCATCTTGTAGCCACCCGCAACATAATTTCTGGCTCTTCCAATTGAGGTCCAATCCTTCATAATGATATGGAACACACGGTCACTGTAAACCTTCTGCCAGGTTCAGTATATATTGTACCCTAAAGGCTATCAAACAAACAGTTAAGTACGTGTCAATCCTCTAATATCATATTCCTCCTCCATTTCCCTTGTGGGCTTCAATAAATAGGTTTGACCATTAGCGACTTTACATAAAATAAAAATTTAGTGAACATGTGGATAATAGAAGGGGTATATGGAACATTGTTTCAGCTTATTTTGCAGAGAGCCATGGAACTGATTCCCTTTTGGGATATTTGGTAATATGTGGATTTCTGAGATCAATTCCCTTTTCCCCAAATGGTCTGAATTTAGATTTTGAATATGTATTTAAAAAAAAAAAAAAAAAAAAAAAACAATTCTTACTACTATTTATACATTTTAAAAATATTTAATTTACTCTTACATTTTACACATTATAGCTTGAGTGTGGGGAAGCACTTTGTTTACCAGTTTGTTTGTGTATATTCTTATTTTTTTTTTTGAAGCCCCATACACACTTATTTCTTATATAACTGATTAATTTTACTTCTGCCTAAATTATTTATTCACCTGGAGATATTGAAAACAACTTTATAAAATAAAGCCCTTGTCAAAATTATCAGTGGGAACAAAGAAATAACTGCCCTAACTAGCTTGGAACGGGAATTAAATATAAAGATTTCATATCCTAAACGGTATAACTCATTAAATATGAAAAGGTGACACTGTTCAACCTAATTGGAATAGTTCTAGGACTGATGTAAGGAAAGGGCTCCCCCCAGCAGTAGATCTACATTTAAAGTGGTCTCCCTAAATAAAAAGCAGAAAAGGTCTGTTAATCACTATTTTGAGGCTTAAAAATTGATTGCTAGGAATTTAAGTGCTAAAACTATTCTATCATGGGCTTCAATAATTACTCCAACTCCATAAGGAAGCTATTCATTATATCCTCACTGCCAACGAGAATATCATTTGTGGAAATTTGATAAACTGCCTCTTATGGGACCACGGAGGATTTAATATGCTCCAACTAAAATATAGTATAAAATTGGCAACTTCACCAATCTTGCCATTTAAGGCCCCATTGTAATTTGTATATGAGTCTTCTGAAGTTTTACACAAGCGATTATCTTAAGCAATGATCTGTTGTTTGTTTTCCAATTTTTATTAAAAAATACTCAACATTACATTTAAGTTCAACAGTATGTAACCTGCAACGACTGAAGCTACAGACCCCTTACAAAGTATAGCCTCTATATCAGGAAAATAAAGACAAATTAAAGATGGTGCCCCAGCAGTAATTCAACTTCTATTTCACAATTTAAAATTAAGTTCATAGAAAGGCTCCCGTTCTCACTTTTTTTTTTTTTTTTTTGAATGAACAAGAAAGCAAACACAAAATTAAAATAAACACTAGCATGGATATTCACTAAAATGTTTGTAAGGAATTAATCTTCGTTGCAAAGTTTGGGCAAACTAGGTGATCTGAAATATTTGCCAACTACCATTAGAACTTTAACATGCTACAATTTGTGAATGACCAAATTAAAAACAAGACTTAACCAATGCAGATTTTTTCAGTTTTTATTTTAAAGCTGTCACTTTGCAGGTTTTGCTTTCTATTTTGTGTCCCTATTCATTTTTTAAAATCCACTCTAGTTTTGCTTTCATACATACAATAAAGTAGGGACAAAATGTAATTTGTGAAACTTCTATTTTAGATGCCCACATTCCAAACAAAGTATCTCACAGAAGGGCAAAAAACTATCGCTGATAAAGTGGCAGAAGCTGGATATTGAGAGGGAGAGAAAGTAGGGAAGAGATAAAAGTCGCATGGCTGGTAGATTAATTGCAAAGATTAAAAGAAATCTGGGAGAATTCCCTTCACATACTGATAGCATTTTACAGATATCTTTGTAACTATTAAAGGGAAACTCCAGTGCCAGTAAAACAATCTGTTTTCCTGGCACTGCAGGTTCCCTCTCCCTCCCACCCCACACCCGCTGAAGGGGTAAAAACCCACTTACCTGAGGCAGCGGCGATGTCCCTTGTCGCTGCTTCCTCATCCGCTCCTTCTGACTGCGTCGGCCGGTGGGCAAGACTGAGACTGAGACTGATCCCGCCCACCGGCCGGGGAGACCTAATGCGCATGCACAGCAATACCGCACAAGCGCATTAGCACTCCCTATAAGAAAACATTAAAAATGCATTTCAATGCTTTCCTATAGGGAAATGAGCGACGCTGTGCTAGGAACCAGGAAGTGCCCTCTAGTCGCGGTCTAGTAGACAGCCACTAGAGGTGGAGTTAACCCTGCAAGGTAATTATTGCAGGGTTAAGAGTAGTGGGAGATGGCACCCAGACAACTCCAATGGGCAGAAGTGGTCTGGGTGCCTGGAGTGTCCCTTTAAGATAGTATGGAAGATAAAAGCGGCTACTTTATAGCATTGAATAAATAGTTTACACTATCCAAAATGCTATAACCTTAGTCATTTTCTTTTTAAGCATCTTTTAACCTTAACCACTTGTGTTGCTTAGCAGTACTATCCTTTATATAGGATCAATTTGGAAGCACTTTACAATCATTAAATTTAGATATTTAGAAGTGAAGGTGCTGCTCAAATGAGCTGACAATCTCAGGATTAAGGTAGGTGGAGTAGACTACAAACGTATAGCATCCATTCGAATGCTAACTGATTAAGATGCCAGTACGTCTGATACAAGAGATACATCTTTTATCTGTCGTCTTTTCTGTCAATAAACTAAGATATTCTCACTAATATTTGTAAAGCCCTGCAAAATGTTGCCACTTTAAAAGCTGTAAATTTTTATGAAACTTTAACATACATTGAACAGCACCTACAACTTGTGTCATGAGATGCTAGCTTTTTTGTTTTTCAGATGTGTATTGGATTTAGTTAATGAAATCACAATCCAGTACATTCCAAGTACACCGTGCATGGAGGAAAAACACTCCTAGTCTCATTCTCTACCCCAACAGGTACAAAAGGTGCAGTTTATAGCAAACATTCTGGAATGGATAGCCCTTATCTTGACTCCGAGCTAACACATTGACAAATCTTTAACAGAGGCTCGCTGCCTAGGTGTTCTTTGACTCTGACCTCTCCTTCAAGCCTCATGTTCAGTCTATCGCCAAATCCGGTCATTTCCATCTCAAAAACATTGCGCGCATCCGCCCCTACTTAACACCAGATGCGACTAAGGTGTTGGTACATTCCACTGTCCTCTCGCCTTGACTGTAATCCGCTTCTCAGTGGTCTTACGTGCTCCCAACTTGCGCCGTTACAGTCCATAATGAATGTGGCAGCGAGGCTCATCTTCCGTCCGCCCGCACCTCCCATGACTCACCCTTCTGTCAAGTCCCTACATTGGCTTCCTATAAAATAGAGCTCAATTTTAAATTCTGGTTCTTGCTTTCTACTGTCAGTCTAATACTATCCTTACCTTTTTGTGTCATTTTACCCCACTCCCTCTAGCATGTAAGCTCATTGAGCAGGGCCCTCAACCCCTCTGTTCGTGTGTCCAACTTGTCTGGTTACAACTACATTTCTGTTCGTCCACCCATTGTAAAGCGGAATTTGATGGTACTATAGAAATAATATAAATACTAGACTTGTGCACAAATGTGTTTCATCTGGTACACATGAATCGAATGCCTTTTACTCTGTGTCCAAGCAAATTGCTTTGCCTGTAATTTACCTGTGGGGTCTTTTCAACGAAAGACTAAGAAAAATGCTAGACTGAGTGATTCTAAAAAGTACACCGTAAACAGTTTAGCTTAAAAAAACCAAAACAAAAACCTTAATAAACTTGGGACCAACTCACCCATGGCAATCTGATATCAGGTGAAATTCTGCTCAACAGCCTTACAAATTACAATTTTAATGACATTGTTTACTCAATATACCTTAAGTAACCACAATGACACCAAAACCAGGAGTGTAATGATTTATTGGAGGCAGAGGTTGTCAAACAGCAGCAAAACAAAACCCCAAAAATAGGAGAAAATAAAAAGACATGGTGTTGGAAATGTCCACAAAACTACATGAGCAGCCTTTGATACGATAACCATATAGCTGCCAGACATGTATATAAACAAGCCCTGCCAGCAGCAATCTGGTTATACAAGAAGCACCCGAATTTGAAAAATATTAAGTACCCCAAAATACACCAGAACACGGACATAGTTTTATAAGAAACAAATAAAACTGGGCACAGTGATTACTTAAATGTGTGTATTTGGAAACAAAAAGCAATATGTAGGGAGGGGAATGAAGGTTGGTTGCAGTTGTTTACTACATTTGTTTCATACATTTTACATTATAATACAAAAAAAGAAAAAAGTCAGTTGCAGAAACTGGTGGTTCCAATTTTTCTTCTTTTTTATTTAAATACCAGATAGGCTTTAAAGTCCTCTACATAAGTGTCTGGAAATTACTTATGTGCATTTTTATTAATTTTTACATGAGTGAAACCATTAATACTTTTCTACAGCAGTAACCGCACACCAGAAAATTTGACAGACAAATTAAAAAAAGGGAGGGGAACAAAAAAAATGAAGGAATGGAGTTTCCCCAAAGCTGCAGTGTGAAAAGACTATAAACTTGATTTCCATTACAGATGGATGGACTTTCTTTGCTATAGGAAATCCACGTGGAGCAATAAGGAATGGAGACGTGTAAAAAGGGTCCTTCAGGGATAAAGATGTGCCAGCGGATTAGTTGTTTTCGCATTGCTCTACAGCATCATTCTCTTCTCCTGCAGTATCAGATGTCCATAACTACAAAGAAAAGTGATTAAATATACAATTCCATGTGTTCCATTTAAATTTTAATACAGCACAATTCCCTGTTTACAGCAACCTTGCCGAAGTGTTAAGGTGTGATCTAGCCAAATTATGTTTGAGAAATTTTGCCTCATTTAACCACAATATCCTTTGTAATATATCCAATTTATTTGATCAATTTGAGTTGACATCTCCCATTGACTACAGTGATATGGGACAATTCTTAACCTGAAACAGGCTTCTATACAAAACTATGTATTTGGTTAACATCGTTGCACTGGTTGAAGATTAAATTTAATCTATGCCTTTGGAAGACATGCTATCAAAGCACATTAACAAAAAATTCATTTTTACCAACATTGCAAGCATATCATTAAGAGATCTTTGAGTGATGAGCAGTTTTCACGATAAATTCTATGAGATGCCAGGAAATCACAATAGAATTTTGAAGTAAAGACAATTAGAACATCCAAGTACCATAACCACTAGTGGTTATGGTGCCAGAAGTGCCCTGGGACCATCCCCCATCCCACTGTAAGTAGTCAAACCAGTTTAGAATGGTAGTACGTAGTGCTGGAGCTAGGAGTGTTCCTTTGACTATTTGGTAAATAACGTTAACGTGTAAAAGCCCATTCTCATCCCCAGTACTGTTTTATTGTCTATTCTGAGGACATTTCATTCCCTGTTTCAGTGTTACATAATGTAATCTGTGCCTTGTGAGCAACCCTATCAACTTAAAGCAAATACTTACTGTTAGGTTGTCTCTAAGCAACTGCATGATGAGCGTACTGTCTTTGTAAGATTCTTCATTAAGGGTATCAAGCTCTGCAATAGCATCATCAAATGCCTGCATAAAAAGAATATATTACCTTAAAATTAAAGTCTCAATGAAAATGGACAAGTTTGCTTTGTATATTCCTGAAAAACCAAGTTACTCAGCAAAAAGTTTAAAATTAACCATTAGTTGTATTAAGGATCTCAAACTAAACATGGCAGACTGGTTTCTGTGTTTGGTAGGAATACAAAATGATGTATTGTGGTGAAAGACAGGCATGTGCTTTCCACAAGAAAACCAATGTTTTATAAACAAGCTTTGTGCCATTTTGCTTTTTTTGATGTTTCCTTATAAACTGCTACTTTTACTCACGGCTTTGGCCAGCTGACATGCTTTTTCTGGGCTATTAAGGATCTCATAGTAGAATACAGAGAAATTCAGAGCCAGGCCCAGGCGAATTGGATGTGTTGGTTGCATGTCCTTCTTGCTGATGTCAAATGCCTCCTGGTAGGCATCTTGGGAATTCTTTATTGCGGCTATGGAAAATTAGAAAATGTTACTACAGAACGAAGTGATCAGCTATGAGTTTTACAAATGTTTGACAATATTCACATACCTATACCTATACATACCTATACCTAACTAACCTATTGACCTTAAAATGAACAATGGTTGGAGGGGGGGGGGGGGGGGGGGAGAATTGTCCCTGCACCACACTACTAAAAAGTAGTTTACAACTAGCTAGGTTGTGATGGTATATGGCTAATTACAGCTGGGGAGAAGTGATAAGTGGAAAGCATCTGTTAATCACAAAGGAGGCAAGACCTTGTGGGAAGAAACAGTGAGCTGTGAAACTTTGGAAACCTGAAAGATGGGGAAAATTGCAAACGACACTTCCATACTTTAGTCACTAGAACCATTACCATTTAAATGTAGTGTTTCTGTAGGTGTCTGTAGCCTGTCCAAGAAGGCTTTTCAACGTAAACAGCCTTTTCATAGAAGAGGCAGTGTTGACATTTCTGACTAGTAACACCTACCACTTAAGGCTTTTACCAGTCCAGGGCTGCACAGTGTACAGCATCTACGCTCAGATTCTCCACTCTGCATGGATATGCTGAACGTTTACAATATAGTTGCACTGATTCAATGTATCTCTATGAGAAGATGCTGCATGTACAATAGCCTCCCAATGGGGAAGCATTGGATTGGCTGATCATCTCCGCTATGGAGGCATGACCAGCTGTAGTGAGACTGGCGTAGGGGGATAAAAAATAAAACCACAAAACATCTCATGGCCTTGAATAGGTCTTATTTTTTTTACTTAAAACACCAATACGCCGACACTGACAAATTGTTTTATTTTAAAGTTCACCCAGCCTCTACCTTTGTGGGAGCTGGAGTGGATCCTTACCCTGGGGTCAAGTGGAGTTGCTATAATTCCATAAACTTCAAGACGTTCTTGAGCTGCTCCCTCACGTGCTATTTAGTGATGCTGGGTTGGAGTGACATACCCTAGCATCACTGCAAGGTGCACGAGGGAGCAGAGCAAGAAGGTTACAGGCCCCCCATTGTGCACAGCCGCATGACTCACTGAAGTGTTCCTTTAAGCAAATTTACAGTCTTACAAACCTAGTGTTTGAAGTAGTTTCCACAAGATCTATGCATACAAACAGACCAGAATACCATTTAGATTGCCTCCTCATGTGTCTGTAGGCTCCTTTGAAAGCAACAGCTCACTATACTGATGCATTCATCAGTTCTAACAGGGTCTACCAATATTCCTTTGCCATGTACTGGAGTGGATCACCAACATATTAAAGACCATGTTAAATACTTACTTGTTCTGTCATCTCCAGTTGCCACCTCAGCAAGGTACCGGTAGTAGTCTCCTTTCATTTTCAGGTAAAAAACTTTGCTCTCTGCCTGGCTGGATGTGCGTATTAAAAACCCATCAAGCAATTCCTAAAAAGTTTTTTTTAAAAATGTTACATTAAAATGACCAAGTTAAAGTAAACATGCAGAGATCTTAACAATTGATAAGCAAAACAAGCTACACAAATAACTTAAGATTAACTAGTTTATGGTTATGCACTGCACGTTCAAAAGAAAACCCAAGTGTGGAATATATATTTCTGAAACCAATTAAAGATACAGTTTGCATTATGGCATCCCTAGCAATGAGATGAGGAATATACAATATGCTTGAGAAGTAGTCCCACTCTATGTAATTAAATGTTCGGAAATTAACCACACAGGTGGAGAAAATAATGCAGAGGTAGAGTATTAATTTGCAAGAATCGCAAATCCACCAAAAAGGCACAATACATTTCTAACTTTTGATTATTTTCAATAAATTTAGACTGTGGTAAAGCCTTTTTGTAAGAGTTGCATGCAACTTTCATTGCTACTAAAAATTACAGCTAACTGTTCAACAGCCTGGGATCCATGGATCGAGGACTCAATACTATATTGAAGTAGGATCAGAACAATCACAATAGAAAGCTTTGGGTGAATGTCCTGGCCACAACCATTCAGAAGAAGCAGAATAAGCCTTATTCTGAGGAATTTAATTAATCTAAATATTCAGCCAAGGAAAAGTTCTCAATATTAGCTAGCTGACTCCTTAAAAGATTAGGCATTGTCTGTAACTATCTAAAGTGCTACAAGTTTGAGTCAGAATTTAATGATTTTATATGCTAGTTCCTGCAGATAGCCTGGAAGAGTTCACTTGAAACAGTAAACAGTTAATCTGAGATTAACATTTGTGTCTCTGAATGGCTCATTGTGAGCTACAGAATGGAGACTATGGGTTAGAAACAGTCAAACTTTCCAGGGAGCGCACTTAAAGGAGGAACTCATTTCCCAGAACTTCTATGTTTACTTATCCTTATATTTTTGCAAAATCTATTTGTGATGAATAAAAAGAAAAGTGTTACTGCATCAGTGTTAGAAGCATTTCAGTTTGAAATTCTGCATGTACTGAGATTTTATATTGCTGCTGGATGTGCATCTACTTGTTTTGACAAGAGTTCCAAGCTGGCTAACGTCCACTGCACATATTTTGGTCTGAGAATCCTCAGCTGACGCTCGCCAGCATAACACGAGCAGCACAATTGGCATCTGCAGCCCTGCATTATTAAAGGGCAATGGTCTCACAGGATTTTCAAAGTTTGATTAACCTGCACAACTTTTTTTGAGGTGTGAATATAAGGCAAAAAGTAGAAAAACATTGTGTTACTCCAGTTTCCAGCCAGCTATGGTTATCATGCTGACTACAATGTGTGGCCACGCTGTGCCTGGACTGAACTGGGTTGTGGTGACAATTACTACATTCTGAATACATTTAAAAGTTAAGAAATTACAATTGCATAAAAAACAAACTCCCCACTCCACCCAGAAGCCTAAATATATTTAGGCAGTTTTCAAAAAAATAAAAATATTTAATAATGTAATTTCCCAAAAACTAGTGTTGCTTTTAACCCGACTGGTATTTAGCCATAATGTTGTGGTAAATTACAAAACACTTTGAAAGGACAGGTCTGGTTTGAGAGTTTTAAACTGAAGACACTAAAACGCAATAGTCTTTCACCATGCAGTTTCTCCAGTATCAGATTACTAGACTGAGCTCTAAATGCCCATGATTAATACTGCTAGACTATAGGGCACATATTCCTGTACTGTACATGGTCATTACAAGCACCCCACTCCTTGCATATAGTGCAATGGGGTCCCCAGCATATAATTGCAGAGTGTATTGCAGTGAAACTTGCAAGCTTCCTCACAAAGTACACAGTTGCAGGTTACATTGAGTACATTGAATTTAAGCTTTAATAATTTGCTTTAATTAAAATGATCAGTGTTTAAAGTGGGTTACCGATTTAGGAGTAAAATGTACCAAAAGTGTAAATTCTGGGAACGTTGAATGAACACTCCAGGCATTAAAACACTAAAGAGATCTGAAGTGGTTATGGTGTCATGAGTGCCCTGGCACTCAGCCATTAACCATTACAAGACATGAAAAAAGTTATTTTGGGTTAACCAGGCAGTCACCATCTCCAACAGACCGATATTTGCTATTCAAAGCAGCACTAATGATAAAGTCATTTGTGGAACTTTTGAATCAAAGACCTTCAACAAAAATAGGCTTGACATCTGCTTGAAGAGAAGAGACATGAAGGGTGATGCACTATGTGCTCATTTAAAAAAATTTGTATTACAGGATTTGACAAAACCCTTTACTTAGGAGTCTGTCTAGGTGACATGGACAATCCAGTTACAGCTTCCAGAAGCTAGGAGTCTTAAAGGTACACTATATTCAACAGGACAGCTACATCTAATGAGTATAGACCGTCCCTTCAGGCTTCTTGCAGTTAAACACTGTCTTTTCAGGGAAAAGGCAGTATTTATATTACAGATGAGGTGCTTCCTGAGGCAGTGCTGCACTGAGTGTCTCCACCCTCTGCATGGAGACCCTAAACTTTCCTCAGATTCAACGCATCTAATGAGATGCTGATTGGCCAGGTGGCATTTGACTCCGCCCCGGTACACCTCCTTGGCAATCACAGCCAATTCAATGCTTTCCTATGGCCAAGACAGTCACTTCTTATGTCAGCAAAGGAACAAAGGTAAGATTTTACGATATTTAGGGAGCAAAGTGGGGGCTAGTGTTTTTAATATTATAGGGTCAGGAATACACATTTGTGCCCCTGATCCTAGAGTGTTGCTTTAACCCCTTAATGACAACTTCTGGAATAAAAGGGAATCATGATGGAATATTTCCGTCATGTGTCCTTAAGGGGTTAATGAACTGTTTCAGAAGAAACCTATACAATCTCCTTATGTCCATGCAACTCTTTCCACATATACACCATGCAGGTCCCCACTTCCTTGGTCAGCACTGAAAGCTCAATCCACAAATTAGTGCATTCAGTCATTAGAACAATCACATGGTACATCTTCCTTCACAAAAAAAACCAAATAGTATCTGATCAGTGGAACTATTACAGAGGATTGAGCAAAAATATCCAATAAATCCCTTCAGGACAATTTTATATAAGCTCAGACCCCATAGACTAGGATAAAGAGGTATTTTCTGTGGTCTCATCCCAGACTTCAAAAGCACTGGAAATTAACTGGAATATCTCATGAGCTGGAGGAAAAGGGAAAGAACTTAAATATTTAAAAGGGACACTAGTCACCTGAACAACATCAGCTTAATGAGGTTGTTCAGGTGAGAACTATAGCTCCCTGCAGCCTCTCATGTAAACACTATTTTCCGAAAAAATACAGTGTACATTGAAAGCAAGGAACACCTCCAGTTGCAGTCACTCAGAGTGAACCTGAGGGACTTCCGAGTTGATAGAGGCATAATATGCCTCCATCCACTCAGATCTGCTGTCAGCAGAGCACAGGGCAGCACTGTGCACAGCATCCTGTGATTCAGTATCTCCTCCCTCTGCATGCAGACACTGAACTTTCCTCATAGAGACTGCAAATCCACATGTCATCTCATTAAAGTGATCTTTGTGCAGTGGCTCTATAGTTTTAGACTTATTGTAAGATTTTGCCTTTTGTAGAAACAGCAATGTTTACCTTAAAGGGTTAAGCACACTTATCTTGTTACACTGACAGCCACTAGAGGCTCTTGCGCCAAAACAGAATAAACTGTCATGGGATGTTTGACGTCCATAAGGACTGCTCATGTCAGTTCTCTGCATATATTGCATTTATGTTTAGCACGCTGATAGAAATTTAAATCTTCTCCCTTGCAGGCATAGCACCAGGAAGGGAAAGATTGCTTCCCCCTCCCTCCTACTGTGTGCTCCCTCTGTTGACCAATCACAAGTTTCTCCACTATGAGAAGACAGTCACAAGCTGTGCTAGACCCCACTGACTGGAGAGGGCCCAGAAGTCATCGCTGGATTCCAGGTAAATAAAACCTTCAAATTGGGCACTCTATAGCACCCAATAGGGCATTTTACACCAGAAAAATCCTCCTCCAAAAGGGTTGGAGTGGCACTTTAACGCAGCTCTGTCAGAGCAATCCTATTTTTTAATAAAATGTCCTACCTAGAGTCCTTAATGCATTTTGCATATTTACTATTTTTTTGCTTTATTATCAGTGCCGCATTTCATCCAAGCTGCTGCAGCATTAGGGGTCCTGGCAGTGAGAAGCTTATAACAGCAACATGCATATCGTTTCCTTACTTGCAACCCCCTGGGGACAGAAAGATCATTGTAAGATTAGAGAGGATGGACATGACTGGCAGGTGTGTATTGTAGTGAAAATAGGACTTGACAAAGGAAGTGGAGCTTGCCTAAAGTCAGGGGTAGGCAACCTATGGCACGTGTGCCATGCACAGGTCTTAAGGTGCCTTTGCATGGCACTCAAGGCTGCTAGAGCCAAATAGGCTCTGGCCTATAAGGAGTCCCAGTGATACTTCCGATATCTGCTAATATATAAAGGTGGTGATGGGAAATCCTCAATTTATGCATTTCAGCACATCGAGGAAGTAATCTCAGATCACTTAATTCCAGCACTTGTGAATATGAATCCACACTGGAATAGAGCAGCTCACAACTGCTGTTGCAGCTCCTGTCCTTGACATGTACCTGGCCAGCCTGGTCCCCACTGGAAGCCACGCACACTGCTGCCTAATAACTCCCCTCATACAAATGGGAACAGCCCACACAAATAATCCGCACAAACTCATCACTGACAATCCACATATGCACACAACCCCACATGCAGCCTCACATAAAATACCCCAAACAGCCCCACACACCAAACACTGACATATCCATCTCCACACCCACACTTCCACAAGTAGCCCCCATACAAGATACCACAAACTACTCATGAACATATACAATACAAAATAAACTACAGTATAAATAACAAGCAGAATATGGCAACCAACACAAAAAAAAATTGGACCCACACGGTACATCACAATCCTATTTCGGCACAGTGCTGCTAAAAGGTTGCCTACCCCTGTTAAGCTCTACCCTTTTTCAAAAGTAGGAAAAACATGAGAAAGCAGCCCTTACTTTGCAGCTATTGTTTTGGTGCAGTTATTTTGCACATTTTATAAAGAGTATCAGGAAGAAAACATTTGGAGAGAGGAAGAAAGTAGGAAACTGGAGAATGGAGAGTTTGGATTGACAGGCGCTTTAATTGAAGCATTCCAACTTATTACATCCCTAAAGTCATTATGTGTGGTACTCTTAGAAAGATGGCTTTAGGTACACCAGTAGAAAAACACTTTAAAACATTTTCATTGTGCAGAAGCATAAGCATAAGGAGCTCTAACTCAAAATATATTTCATGCCATGACAATATTTGTGCATTGATGTTACAATTACACATTTTAACAGAAACATACTAGACACAAAGTATGTCAAAGTATCTTTACAAGGTTTGCAGTATCATTGTGAGCCAAGACATTGGTCTTCAAAGTAGTATATATCTTCACAAGTTCTCATGGAGCATTTGTATATTATAACAATTCAAAATATGCTTGCAGAGTCCCTGAATTGGTCCCTATAGGAGAGGGCATAAAAAAAAAAAAAAGTGATAGTGGGGCAAATAGGGATCCTCACGCTTGCTATGTGTGGTAACTCTTGTTTTAGCCAAGTGTATGCTATTGCCCTTTGTGCGGCTAATTTAATTTTGTGTATCAGTGTTTGTTCTCTTCTGGACCATCCATCAAGAGTCTAGGTCTGGAGCTCTGGAAAACACCTGGGTCAATAGGTCTTTAATAGCCTTCCAAAATCATTTGTGGGTATGTCCCCTTAGCGCGCATCCCCTCCAGCATAAGTCAGTGGGAGAAGCACTAATTTAGAACATAATTTCAGGCTAATAAAACCATGAAATATGTTGCCACATCTGTGGCCTGGGCCACTTATGTAGGTTTAAATATTAACATGATGCAGTTTATTAAAAGGGCTTGTTAGATATTAATACCTTTGCTATGAAATCCTAACCCAAGCAATGTTGATGCTAATCTCCACTATAATATCCTGGTTGCTGATGGAAGAAGAATCAGCAAGAGCAGCTTAAAAAAAAGAGACTGGTGTTTTAGCACATGCCAGACGTTTGCAGTGTCTGAAGACTTTGTATATCTGCAGCATGTTTGCTACTGCAGTAGAGACAGGATTTATGCAGCTCCAATGACTATTGATCCAGCAAGTCTGTATGGCGCCACTCCTGCACAATGCAGCAAAGTACAGCACAAATATTGCAGGGAAGAGGAGAAGATAAGCAGACAAAGAATAAAAGTGCTTATTTTAAAAAGCTATATTATCATTTTAACGGTCTTAAGGATTGGACAAAAAAAAATTGAAACAAGTCCGTTATATGCTGAAAACCGAAAGCTCCCTAGAAGTACTACACTACAAATGCCAATCAAATTTCCCTACTACAATGAAAACCACCACATGGGCAAAAGTAGCTACAGAGCATTACAGAATTTTTGGAGTATAATGAAATCTAGTTGACTGAAAAAAAAAAAGCACTCAATGGCAGACTTCTGGTTCTTAAAATGTAATAAAAACGTTAACATTTAGTGCAAATGTATCTTTTGACACTGAAAACTGCTTAGTTTTTGGAATCCAAGTGAAGTCAAATGTTTGTTTTATGCATAATTAGTAAAGCCAATTATGATTTACTTCAGTTCTTGTAGTTTTAAAATTCCATAAGAGGTTTCATTGAAAAGCTGTAGCTGCATCTGACCAGGAGCCCTCACTATTGCCACTTTCAGTGAACAAAGTACCGAAGAGAGGATTGTGCTTTTGCAGCATAGCACGTGAGGACACTTAATTTCCACGGCTGCTAGACCCAGGAATTTAACCCACAGGGAACAGACATGTAATGCAGGCTTGAGCGGTTTATCAAGGAATGAGGAGTATCTAAATCAATATTTCTATACAGAGCTCTGTAAAAGCAACATTAGCCAAATAATGCAGATGCAAGCTGTATTTATTGCAGCAGTATCTTGCAATACCTTTATGGGAGTAACCATATACTGTAACAATCTTTCATGAGTTACTCTGCTTTAAGTTCAAGTGCATACAATAATGCACGTCTTCTAATAATTGACTACAGTATAATGCTAAATTAAAAACCCCACCTATTCACATACATTAGAAAAGGGAGCCTTAGACTCACTCTGCTTGGGAAGTATTTCAGAATGCTAAAAAGCTGTAAAACGTAGCCATTTTGCAGACACTGGTTACAATGGACAGGGAATCTATCATAATGTTGAAAGAGACAGAACTATAACAGCTACAGTGTATTTTAACAGCTATGAGGCATGGACCCTTTGGTGCTATGCTTTTTTATGGGGCCATTTCTTACTTGGTGAGACCCATTTACAATTAAACTGCACGTTTAAAAAGGGACAGTGAGCACAAATTATTTCATCTTGATTTTGGTGCATGGATCCTACATCCTTTCATTGAAAACTGCAGTTTTAGAAACCGCACCATTTTTATTTTTTTTTCAATCCCAACACCCCTAGTGACTATTAGAAAGCCAAACTGGGTGCTCAACGCAATAGAATATTTCCAATGGAGAAGCAAACCTTTACCATTTCAATGCACAACAAAAAACAAGTACATGCTAAGCAAAGGTTTACTATAACTACAGAAGACAGTTCTGTGGCTATGTCAAGGAGCTTAAAAATATAATTTGCCTTTACGATGAGTCATAAGCATCAGCTTAGCAGTACAGCAATAGGTTAATTTGTAAGAGTATCTTTATTTTCGCAAAGATGACACTAGAGCAATGGTTCCCAATTAATTTTTCCCGTGGAACCCTTTGACATAGTATACCAACATCGCAATGGATGCCGTTTCTTATAAAGCGCTTACAAATCACTTTATGTAAGCCCAACTCTAATTTATAGCTGCAAACTTAGCATCTACAAAAAAAAATTAAAATAAACCTATCCCGATATGCCACAATGGGCACTGCTCTAAAGAACAGTTATCAATAAATGCAGCAAAATAAATCCTCTCACTTTCCATACCATTTTACGTGTTATATATACCAGATTTACTTTCTTTTACAAAAAAGTGCAGTATTTCTGACACTTTCCTACTTTTCTGTTTAAATCAGCTTCTATGATTAACACTGCACTGAAAAATAATGTAAGAAGAAATACTCTCCTATGGACAATATTGTGAGCCGAGTGTCTGCCTGAGTGCTTCCACTCACTGAGTGGATGACAGCGCGGGCATAACAGCCTTGCAATCTTAATAAGATCGCGGTCGCGCGATCTGTTTCAGACCTTCCGGGAACAGCAGGGAGCGGCAGCCATCTTGAATGTGGCAATTCACGGCAGAACCCCAATTTTGTTCTCGCGGAACACCAATTGGGAAACTTTACACTAGAGGAATGTTTCTGGTATGTGAATGTTGCCATGCAACTGTATCAACTACACCTGCCTGAGTGAATTAGATACCCATGATATAACACCAGACATTGAAACCAGAGGGAAAAACAAAAATACAACAGTTTAAGAGTTAGAAAGAAGAACAAAAATAATTCCTATAGAGCAGATTTACTAAATGGAAAGTCAAAATTGCCCATTCTGTTGATCTGCAGAATAGATAAGTGGTTCTGAGCCCAGTCTGCACAGCACATCAGTGTTCAGGTCGGTCATTCCCACAAGGACAAAACTGGGTAACCAATCCTGGAATGTCTGTACATGGAGGATTGTTATAAGGGACACAAACATCCTTCTGCAATGATCCCAATGTTTCACAGGTTGAGAAGCCAACACAAGCTTCAGACAAGTCCTTCCTGGACTACGAAGGATTCCATTAAGGAATATCACTGGAGTGATCTTATCCCATACACAACCATTAAACAGGTGTTTCTGGGATACGCAGTTCCAATCTACACGACAGATAGCCATACTAAAGGCTGAGAGGTTATATACTATCTACATATAGCTTTTTTCCACAAAGTGACAAAGTATGTCTGGCATGGAAAGGTCTTTCTAATCAAGTAGAACCCATGTCACATTGGAAGTCAGGATTCTTACAAATGCAGTAAAAGACAAGAACCACAGAGTTTGTGTTCAGTGTTAGTTTGCCATCCTTGCCACTATTGGTAAAGGCTTTTGTCAATGTACTGCTGGCCACCCAACAAACCTTATTGCAGACATTAAAGGAAGGCTGAACTTTGAGAAGTATTTGTCAGCCATTCTAACTGACACACAAGGATATCAGCAACTGGATTCTGAAAAGGTATGACTTCTAATGCAAGAGTCTAAAGTCTGCCTTTTGATCTCTTAAATAGAATCAGCCAGAAATTGACCAGTTCTACCATTAAAGACATAAAATTACATCCGGCTATAATGTTACAGCAGCAGGAGTGTCCTAGCACTCTCACATTAACAGAACAAACTTTTGTACAGGTTTGATAACGCAACTGGGTCCCGCCAGGGACAATAGTCTCCTGCAGGAGAAGCCTTGTGTCTCAGAATAAGCCACCAGCGACAGAGGGCCACACTTAGTTGATGCTTTTACCCAGTGAGAACTGATCCGTAATGGCCCTGCTTTACTTTATAGAGCAATCCAGTTTCTCCTGCAGGAGAAGACCAGATTCAGGAGTTTTGGCTGTGGGTGACAGCCAAAGCCAGGTAGCTAGAGTATGTTAAAACCAGCAGATTAATTTGTCAATGCCAGATTTAAGCAATTGGCCATTTTAATAGCTGGCTAGAGTAACCTACCAGAACAGCCTTGCAGATATCCTTGAGCTCGCACTCTACTTTTTCTTTGTATTCTTTAACCATCTCCAGCTTCTTGTCTGAGCCCTCTGTCTTCTGCTCAATACTGGAAATTACTCTCCAGGCCGACCTCCTTGCACCAACCACATTCTTGTAGGCAACAGATAGAAGGTTCCTTTCTTCATTGGACAGCTCAGTACCAAATTCTGTCACTGCCTTCATGTTGGCAGCCATATCGTCATAGCGTTCAGCCTGTTCAGCCAGCTTGGCCTTCTGGATAAGCACGTTCTTGTCTGCCATGGCTTTCGTGTGAGATGGAGTTAGAAAAAAGTGGGAGAAGAGCTAAAAGGTGGTCAACTAGTTGGATATAAATACAGATCGACAGCCAATACCTGTAGAAAATAGAATATAAATTTTAGAACGATATATAACATTTTACAGAATAAAATACAATTCAAATCTATGGCATTTTAGGAATTCCTCCCTCAATACAAATGTAAAACAAACCCATGGTAGGCCACAAAGTACAATAATACCTAATAAAAACAGATCAAGTTACTTCAGGGACCAGGATCACTTTAGACATTTAAAGTAGTCACAGTGCCTGGAGTCTCTGTGCAGCTTTGAAATACTGCACATACCATGTTTTGCCCTTTTGCTGCTAGAGATGTAACTCCATCCCCAGCAATGTCACTGGAGTGTCAGACTAATGTCAAGTCATGCAAATATCCATTTTGTGCAAATTCTGATGCATATATAATCAAATTCATTAGCTAAGAACAGCGAGTTGCTCTTAGCATAGCCAGATTTAGCAAATTCTACTTTAGTGTAGACCATGCAAGCAGTAGGACCAGGATAGATGGCAAACCATAGTAAAAAAAACTGCATTTTGGGTAAACATTTTTGATTACTATGTCAGAGCATCATCTTCTGCTTAGTTTGACGGTTTTACATAGAACATAATGGCTTAATTTGCCTAATTTCTCATCCAAAAAAAACCATTTTTGCGGTGGACAACAAGGCACTCTTCCAATAGAATAATTTAACACCTATGGGTTTTAGAAAAAATACCCAGTTTAAGATATACTTACCTGAACCTCACATTTAGCTACCCTTTGATGGTCACTGCAGTTGATGCAAGGCATTGTTTAATATTATGCACCATTTAATAACACTGCATATAACCATCTACAGGGCAATATGTAGGCTATTCCTCCACAGGGGAGTTCATAGACTGAACACGTGTTATGTAGATAAACGACCTATACATTTGTGAGTAATGTTACCAGTACAAGGAGGAAAAAATAGGAGTGAAATTTAATCTGGTATAGTTACCATGTGGGGAGACAAAAAAAAAAAAGTCTGTCAGGCATTTATAATCGGCAAGTTTTGGAAAGCATCCGTTTTACTATTCTTTATTACCAATTGCCTATGCCTCATAATGTCAAGTAAAAAGACTAAACACAAAAAACGTACATACACTGTAGGCAACGGCCGACATAGGAACTTTATTCTAAGCAAACATGTCCAGTCATGGATTACAGGTATCTTAAAAAGGATGTAGTGATCCTGACAGAGAATTGGAGTCTAGGGAAACAGAGCACCTGATTAAAATAACCCAGCATAAAAGCTAGGAGATACTCACAAAGATCTGAAACAAACCCAACACAGAATAATCAGACAAATGTCAAGGTAATGCCTACCTACCAACAGCTAAGGAGTTAAAGGATGAGTCAGTGAAAAGGGAGGGCCTCGGAAATCAAGCTGGGGGAGGAGAAGAAACATATCTGGCTGCCCTGCCTTTTGTCTCCAGGCTGCATGGATCACCCCCGCCCTGACTGCCTCTCCCTCCTCTACTCCCTCCCCTCAGGGGAGCCTGGTTTCCCAGCACTGCAACATATAACCAGTCAAGTCTCAAAATCCTACACCATGCTGCATTTAACCCATTTACTGCAGATCACAAATGCTTGTACTAGGCTTCCATGCAGCTCATGGACTATTACAACATACATGCACGTACAACACGCAAGATGTAAGCTACTATACAAAGCCATGAGAGATAATGGTCACCAAAAAATAAAGAAAATAGCCTGAGAATATTTAAATAAAACCTGGTAGGGGATTAAAAAGATGGAGGGGGTAATTCAGACTATGTATCCAGGAATGACAGAAAGGTCACTTTCACAATGCCAGATATAACTGGCTAGTGTCATGCAGACACCGAATGATGCCGTCAAGGTTTAATACAGTTCATATCCTGGTAAGGCTCCACGTTAGACCTACATTTTGACAGACACAGATGAGAAACATTACATTGTGTGCCCAATGATAGCAGTTCAGCTACAGATGTGGTTTGAAGAATGGCGTGACATGCAGTTGCCCTGGGGACAGTCACCCATACTACCTGGAATGTGATAAAATGATACAGTGTATCTGCATACAGATAGATTAATGGGGAACACACCTCATTATGTAATTAAACAGCAGCAGCTTATCAGACGGATGGTCACACAGTGCTGGTATAAAGTGCAGCAAATCTGCAGAATGATCTACCAGCTGTAATTTTAAACTAAATGGTATTTTAAATATGAATATATATTGATTTATTTGTCGAAGTTCTATTAATATAGACAATGAAAATAAATGTTAAAATACTAAATATTTCTACAAGCTGGTCATACATACACCCATACAAAAACTGGCAGTGAACAAGGCAGTAACAGCAGCAACCCCCTCACACCCAATGAGCGAATCTAAAATAAGAGCTTGGCCAGGGACAGCCTAAAGGTAACTACAACTCCCAGGATACTTAGCCATGGAAAGACGATGGCAAAGGATCATGGGAGTCGTAGTTTCATACCTAGAGAGCCACTTTCTGGCAGCACATCCTGCAGATCTATAATACAATGCACAATTCAATAAACCACAAGTTAAAAAAATGATAAATATTAAATGCCTAACGCATCCTCTCCGAGCCAGAGGGAGACACCAGCTTATGGAGAACTACAACTCCCACCATGCATTGCTGGGATGCTAACGACTCAGCCTTAGCTTTGAAGGACTACGTTTCCCATGATGCTCAGCCAGCCTGTCGATCGGGGGTTAGGGTGTGCGAGGCTCGCTAAGCATCAAGGGAAATGTAGTTCCCGTGCGGCTCCATCCGACAGGCTGGTGTGGGAGCCAGGCAGCGGGCAGTGACGGCAGCGGGGGGGCCCACCATGTATGGGGAGGCGGCCATGGCAGCGCTCGGAGCCCCGGGGGAGGCGGCCATGGCCCCCTGGCTGTGTGGCGGGATGGACTATGAAGCCGTGGGACTCACCGTGCGCTCCTCCTCACAGTGCGAGCCGCTGGCCGGCGGAGGAAGGAAAGGGAAAAAGGAAGGACAAGAGAAAACCCGGAGACTGAGGCGCAGCTCACAAGGAACCCTCCCGCTTCAACCTAACCCGACTACCACAGGCGTTGGCGAGGGGGCGGCGTTAAGAAGCCTCGGCCAATCACAGCGCGGGGGGACGCCCGCCAATTCCGGCCGCCTTCACCCGGCTCGGCCAATCAGAATGGAGCGCGGGAGCTTGGGGCGGGGCAGCGGCTCGAGGGGGAGAAGGGAGGGTTAGGTTGAACGGTAGTCTGCGGCTTGGTCCACGGGGTTTCCTCCAATGAGATGCAGGGTGATATGACGTCACTGTCACTATGGCAACCGATGTGCAGCTTCTCCCCCCCCCTTCCCTCCCTCCTCTACTGAGTTGTCTTTCCTCACACACCCTGTGTGCTACTCCAGGCTGGGCGTGGCCCCCAGGCTTCCTGCAGGGCCAGAGACCCCAAGGGGTAACCCCCCCATTATTAAACACCAGCAGCCTGTTCATTACAGTAAAACACACAGCTAATGGCCAACCACAGCAAAGCATTGTGGGAGTTGTGTTCGCAGTCTCTGGGTTATTAGTATTATCGTCATTATACCCATTGTACAGCGCTACGGAATCTGATGGCGCTATAAAAATAATACTAATAATTTGTATAGCGTCAACATATTCCGCAGCACTGTACAATATAATAAAAGGAGGAAATTTCACAATAAATGAGACGGTTACACAATGTTACAGGAACAATAGGTTGGCGAGAACCCCGTTTAAAAGAGCTTACAATCTAGAGCAGGGGTCCTCAAACTCCGGCCCCCCAGATGTTGCTGAACTACAACTCCCATTATTCTTTTAATTACATAGATAGCCAGAGAATCATGGGAGTTGTAGTTCAGCAACATCTGGGGGGGGGCGGAGTTTGAGCACCACTGATCTAGAGGTTTGCAAAAGTGTGAATTGTCCGAAATGTATTTATTTATACAATATTGTACCAGGATGGATACATTGAGATTTCTCTTGTTTTCAAGTATGTCCTAGAATGTAGAGGGAATTTCAATTTTTAGGCCAAACCTGCTGAAATGAAAACCTCTTCAAGGCAGCGATGCTTTCAGTTAATAAAAACAATGGTAGTAATAGTTATCTGCTGTAATATCTCAAGCTAACTTTGAATTCCAGACAATTCACGGTTTAATAAATAACCTTGTGTGTTACTGCATTGTTCAATGTGAAACGTGTTAGAGAAAGGAGAGCAGAATGACTCGACGGAATAGGAACAATCCAGTATGCATGGCAGCATGTCCGCACAGGACCGCATGCATCATGCAGTAATCAGTATTATTCACAGCTCTGAGCCGAAACGACTTTCTCTGATGACACATCGGGCATATTAATGATTACTTTATGACGCTGTAGTACAGAGAGAGTGCTGCTGCACAGAGATCAATGACAAGATGGAAGCTGAACAGACTGTGGGCAGGTAGCAGCATGATTATTGTGCAAGCTCACAGGATTCCACACAATAATGCAGACAGTACCAGAAAATTAATAATGCAAAATATAGCAAGTTGGTTGCACCAGGATCAATAGAATGAACAATATAGGGTATAGGACTGCTCACATGTATACTGACAACACCATGATCCATTGACAGAACACTGTGAGATCCTGCACTGCTCACATGCTAAAATTAGCATGCTCTGCAACTTACTATTGGCTGCAAGATATGTTGCTAGGGCTGTCTGCTGCAACATTTCAGATGCAGTATGGGGAGGAGAAACACTGACACATAGGTGAATAACACAAGCGTAGATTCTGCTAATAATCTGGTGCTTCAGGTCAGTCTTTGATTGCTGATCCTAGACAATTTGGTATCCCTTCCCAGGCATGAAACACACGCAGGCATTTCTGAAACGACGGCTTTATTTGATCTGTGTGATTTGAACGCACCATTAGACCTCTATCATGTTTCAATCTGCAGATCATTTAAAGGGCCACTGCAGGATGTGGACATCCACCTTTTTGACGTATTATGGAAACAATACATTAAAAATTACAACAACAAAAAACACACAAAACCCACCCGCCATGAACCTTACAACCCCTATGCAAGGATATTTAACCCAATATCGCCTGAACAAAATGCATCCTTTTAAATTTTATGTAGGTGGTCATTTAAATGTAAGAGAGTCATTTAAATTCCATGTTTATATAGATGCTGCCCTGCCATTTCCCTCTGCATTCTGACAGCTGCCGTCACTCCTGTTTTGGGAGCAGTATTAGACAATGAGGAGCAGACTGACTGGTTGATTAACACCCATGTGACACTTAAGGAAGACTCTTACAAGACTATGGTTACATTATTTACATAATACCTCTTGAAGATTTTCCACCAGCTATGCTTTTACATGTACTTGTAATGGTACAGAGAGTAGGGTGCAAGAATAACCTATTTTCAGCTGGGATTGGCCATTGATATGTCCTTCTTAACAAAAGGATTTACTAAACTTCTCTAATTGCAGTGGTTTTGGTGCAAATACCATAACAATGTAGTTTGTATTAAACCATTTTCTTTTTTAGTTCATACATTGGGAGATATAAAACTGGACAGGAGGCACAGCTAGCCTATGGTGACTTGTCAGTGATGCAATTTTATCATTAGAGACATCCAAACGAGGTTGTCCTGCCTAAAAAAAAAAAGGGTTAATCTTAAAAGAAGGGCATGTTAGCCTGGTGTGAATATGTGCTAGGCTGATTGGCCATAGTGATAGCCAGCCCGACTGAAACCTGCACATAAACAGAGCACTGATAACGTGCTCAATTTGCACAGCACAAGCATGTCTAAGGACGTTATGGGGCTTGGTCTTTGGTACCCCAAGATGTGAGATACCAAAAAAAGCAAATCCAGGATAAAGGTACAAGACTCAGTATTCAGGACTGCCCTACTAAACCCAGGACTGTTTAGATTTATGGCCCACTAATGCTGTTCACTTCTGTTTTGTCCAAGCAGCATTACACGACCCAGCCATTAGATACCAAAAAAGTTAAGTTTTTCCCCAACCACTTAAAAAAGGTTATCATAAACATACACGGATGGTACTCACACACAATTTCCATCATTACCACTAAAAGTAGACATGGTGGTTAGGGATCTTGGCGTGCTCCTTTAACTGATGGCACCTAAAGTCTAAAATTGGCATACAGCAAACAAACTTCTCTTTAGATTTGTCCAACCAATTTGGCAAACCTTAGGCTCTGCCAAGTGTCAGGTGACACTCTCAGCCAATTATTAATGTGCAAATATGGACAAAATTAAACAAAATTAATCAGACTAAGGTGTAATATGGTCTTTATCTTTAGCAGTTTCCAATACAGGAAGTAGCACCAGAACCAAAAGGAGCCAGGTAAGTGTAAAAACATTAAATAAATACTATGGCACAGCATCAGAGGATTCCTGTTACCTCTACAGCGAGCTTAGAATACTCGTTTAAGCTAGAGTTCTTCTGCGATTTACTGGGTGTCGGCAACGTTTCTCCACTATCTGTTTTCCTTTACTTATTAATGACTACCGATGTACACTGTTGACTTGCTGATTCGTATGTCAACCTAAAAAAATGGTAATTACTTAAAAACAGGTTTAAACAATATACACTTATTAACAACACAGGAAACTCACCTGAATTCCCCGTGTGCAGTATATTTCCTGGATACTGTTGTTTCTGTACAGCAACTGTGGTGAACAAGGAAGTAGCATTGCATTTTTAACCATACCTGGTCCTCCCATTATACTACAGTGGTACTGTAGATATTCCTACTATACAGTGATACTGTAGAAGATTATATTTTAGAAACGTCTGCACAAATAGGTAACTCAGATGTTATCTTGCTATTAAAATCTTTACCACTCATTATTATTATTATTTTATTATTTATATAGCGCCAGCAAATTCCAAAGCGCTGTACAAAGGGATGACCTTAAAGGAACACTATAGGGCCAGGAACACAAACATGTATTCCTGACCCTATTGTGTCAAAACCACCATCTAGCCCCCTTAACCCCTCTTGCCTCCCTAAATATAGTAAAATCTTACTTGTATTCAAGTCTGCAGCTGCTGGCTCTGCCCTGTCTCCCTCTGACCTGCCTCCTATCTGCTGACATCATCAGAAGTGGTGGTCTGAGCCAATCACAATGCTTCACCATAGGATTGGCTGAGACTGTGAAGGAGGCAGATCAGAGGCAGAACCAGCACCAATCAAACACAGCCCTGGCCAATCAGCATCTCATCATAGAGATGAATTGAATCAATGCATCTCTATAAGGAAAGTTCAGTGTCTGCATGTATAGGGTGGAGTCACTGAATGGCAGTGCTGCTCATAGTGCAGCACTGCCCAAGGAAGAACCTCTAGCAGCCATCTAAGGAGTGTCCAGCAGAGTTATTACTAGGCTGTAATGTAAACACTGCATTTTCTCTGAAAAGACAGAGTTTACAGCAACACACCTGAAGGGAATGATTATACTCACCAGAACAAATACAATAAGCTGTAGGTGTTCTGGGGACTATAGTGTCCTTTTAATTACTTTCATTCTGGAAAACCATGAATTAAAATACTAGCTCAAGGTGATAGAGACCAACGTTTAGCTAACTTTTGGGCTGACCACAAGATGTTGACACACGGAAACTCCATAAGTGCAAATTACTCAGCTTCGTCTGTAATACTTGGCTTTTGGAACAGATCAAAGAAGATATGGGGAGATGCTCAGGTGTATTTTATTATAAATACGATGAACTTAAACTCTGTTAGCTAAACTGTTGTTGTAATGATCTTGGAGAAAGTTGAAGAGAACCTCACGTGAAAAAAAGCTTTTTAAGGGTTCATTATAGGCTGGATGTCACACCTGTAGATACGGCGCCAATGTGTGACTTTACAATAAAGGGGATTTGAAACTTATAAAGAGTGCTTGACCATTTTCTTTGCTTGTCAACTTTTTTGCCAGTTACGGGACTGGAGGCACCCTCTTGTAAAATTTTTAGTTTGTACTGGTCCATTTTACATATCTACTAACCCCTACAGATAATGTATTAAAATATGCAAACATTAACTTCAAAATCACCTACCAGGTACATCTCATTGTAATCTATGGGGCTTTTTCATACCTCATTAGCTTTTTTCAATAGGTATATGTGATAAGTAGTACAGCGCCAGCTGCAGTTCCACTCATTAACTGTGAGGAATGAAATCACTTATCATGCTGATAGTGGGCATATCACAGTATCATTCTATTCAAAGTTTTGTGAATGGGACAGTCTGCAGTGATCTCTGTATGTAGCAAATATAACCATAATCTTTACAGACAGTTTCTAGCACAGAGTATGGATTACAGATTTTTTATTATTGTAAATTAAAGTTTTCTTGGAATCCAGCCACAATAATAGTAAATATTAGAAAAGGACACGCAAGTCCTCTGAAATAATTATCTTCTTTGTAAAACCACGGAGAGTGTTTAGAAATGTACCAAAATGAGCTTCGATACGCAGGACCGAAAAAAGACGTTGAAAACAGTACGAACAAAACATAGAGGCAAAATATAGTCGTAAAACAACTCAGGTGAGCCACGCGTTAAAGTGCATTTTACAGAGGTCATAATAAAATAAAATCATACTGCCATGTCTCTCGCTCACCTCTGTTTTATAAATCAACAATTATCAGATAATTAACTTACATTTTTATCTCTCCACATGCCAACCTTAAGGTGGATTATATTTTTTTTTATTTACCAAAAGCAGACCTTTGTTAAAGAAAGTTTCAGCTTACTCTGAGCACTCCTTAATCAGGTAACCACCACACTCTACAGGTGGTTCACAAACACAGGACATTACCTGGACTGCCTGATGCAAACACAACACTATTTTTTCGCACCTTGATCTACTTATGAGCGTCTGCTGACAAGATAAGGGATCTACTATGTCTTGGAGCCTACACCTAGGATTTTAATAAAACTTGTTTTTTGGCTTGCTGGTTTTGTTTGAATTGTATGTCATAGTGAGAGCAACACTATTGGGAAAGGTCTCTAGAACAACCAGAATTTTCAGGCCTCTGATGTGTAGCTGCATCGTGTACAGGGGATTATGACAATATGAAAGACCAGGCGGCAAGTGCACAGCTGCACCACACACAGGGGTTAGGTTTTATAGCATGAAAGGAGCCTGTAGTAAGCCGAGCACAATGTAAAACAGTAAATCCAAAGAAGAGTTTGGTATGTGTAATTACAATGTAGCAAGTATTATAATCTCGCATAAAAAGTGACTTTAACGGACTCACGATATGCCTGGCAAAATCAAAATTAATTAATTTAATATGCTGTGAGGATGATGTTGAGCTATTAGAGAGGTAGAAACAGTTTTAAAGGGACTCTCCGCTGCCCAAATACAAAATTAATAAAAATCACAGTTTAATAGATAAGAGCAAGCTAAAGTGCTTTAGGGATCAGGAGTGTCCCTTTAACTTAGCTATTTTATGACCACCTAGACTATAATTTATATGTCCAATAGGTCTGTTCCAGAGGCATGGGCCTGGAGCTGCAACTTTATAGGCCCCTGCGTTAATCAATCCCTAACGTGAAGAAATATAAATGCATAGAACATAAGTGATTGACTGTTCTTTCAGTAGGGATTATAAAACAGATGCAGGGGAGTTATATAAATTATATTTAATTCTTATGAGTGTAATAAAACAGTGGAGGAGTCTGGGTGCTATTGTAGGGACATTTTATTTGATTGGTTTCTTGTTTGCAAACAGTCTATGCTCTTTGAAGATTCCCATATAAAAATGCAATACAGTTTCTTTATTGTCAAAATTCAAAGTAGGCTGGAGTTTGCTTGTAAGATATCTTTACTCTTTATATCAAATCAAGAAAGAGTCACTTCACTAAGGTGATCAAAGCTGCATTTATACTGTACTTCAGCCGCATAGCGTACAATTCATTTAATTTCGACATTTCAGTCCATGAACGGACTTCACAAACGGTTTGGTTACTTACAACGTGTGGGCAGTGGCTTACACATGATTCATGGGGCCCTGGTGCAAAAACTGATCCCCCACCCTCCAACACATGGCGGAGGGCACCTACATACACAGACAGACATACACACACACATACAGAGAAACATTCATACAGACACACACATGCATACAAACAAACACATACATTTACAAAAAATTTTAGTCACCCTCCTGTTTCCTAACTTTTAGATGCTGGAGGGTGACTTCCCTGGGGTCCAGTCGTGGCTCAGCCTGATGAGAGTTCTTACTCCGACTCCCACCTCTCTTCCTCCAACGCAGCTCCCATTGTAAGCTGGGAGGAGTGACTTTCCCCCAGCTATGATGTCATCAAAGGAAGCCCGGACGCTCTGCTAAAGCGCCGCAGTGCTGACCCCTGGAAATCCATAGCCATCGGGTGGCCCTAACAGCATGGGCCACCCGATGGACCCCTTAACATGCGGCCCCGGCGGTTATACCGCGCGGGCTGGGGCCGCAACACATGGCGGTGGGCACCCGGTCGCAGGGGTCCGCAGGACGGCTGGACCCCTGGAGTGACGGGCCCGGTTGCAGCTGTGACCCCTGCGGCCGCGGTATGTATGCCACTGCGTGTGGGGGCTATAAATGTGTCCACTGCAGTTATGTAGAGAGAGACAATATAATATTTTACTCCTTACATTTCATTTTTTCTACAAGACATTAATGTGGATAACTCCAGTGGGGACTGTTCCTTTAAGTATTAGGATACTAAGTGACCCCCCTTGCCTAAGTAAAAGTAAAAATTAAAGTAAAAACCTAACCAGTAGTAGAAAACATATAGATTTGCTTATCAAGGTGGCATTATACCCCAGTGAAACTTCACAGAGTCCACACAAACACACCTGATATATGTTGGAGATGCCACAAATCAGGAGCACACACGTCCCACATATGATGGCAATGCACATCAATACCCAAATTCTGGAATAGCATCTTCAAACCAATCCATACAATCACCAATGTACTCATCCCATTCACACACGAGTCCCATATATTCCTACTGCTACCACACCCTCCCCCCCCAAACCCGAATACTCCATGATTGCCCACCACCTCTCTCCACAGGAAACCAGTTGATCCCTACCTTTTGGAAAACGGCAACCGCCCCCACCCCCACCCATTAGGGACTGGATTCAAAAAGTGGAAAACAGAATCATGGAGGAATTTTCACGCTCACTATTCAAAAATACACCACCCATGTCCGCACATGAGCACCCTGGATTGCTTTTCTCCAGGATAAGATCCACACAAGCTAAAATGCAGCTTATTATTATTATTATTGCCATTTAAATAGCGCCAACAGATTCCGTAGCACTTTACAATATTATACGACCACTACTGATTCTACAAGCCACACCCCAGACTTCCCCACTTAATTTCAGGCAGCCAGTATAACATGTGGTCCGACTTGCTATTTTTGTGATCATTTGTAATTCTCAAACTGTACTACATGCAAGTGTCATCTGATTTATGTACCTCTAAAGTGAATACCAATTAAAAAAACAAACACAAATATATGTGACAGTTACACTGGCTCCCTAATACACAGCCAGGGGCGTACATCCCGGGGTCGCAGGGGTCGTGGCTGCGACCGGGCCCGGCCCACCAGGGGGCCCAGCCCCATCATATTCCGGCTCCGGCATCAGTACGCGGCGCGCGAGGTAGCTGAACAGGGAGCACTCAGGGGAAAGTGTGTGTGTTGGTGTGTGTGTGTGTGTTAGTATTAGAGTGTGTGTGTGTTAGAGTGTGTGTTAGTGTTAGAGTGTGTGTTAGAGAGTGTGTGTTAGAGAGTGTGTGTGTGTTAGAGTGTGTGTGTGTTAGAGTTTGTGTGTGTTAGAGTGTGTGTTAGTGTTAGAGTGTGTGTGTGTGTTAGTGTTAGAGTGTGTGTGTGTTAGAGTGTGTGTTAGTGTTAGAGTGTGTGTGTGTGTGTGTTAGTTTTTGTGTCAGTGAGTGTGTTACTGTGTGTGTGTTACTGAGTGTGTTAGTTTGTGTGCATCTGTTAGTGAGTCTGTTTGGTGTCTGTTAGTGAGTGTGTGTTTTGTAAGTGAGTGTGTATGTGTCTGTCTGTCAGTGAGTGTGTATGTATGTCTGTCACTGAGTGTGTGTCTGTCAGTAAATGCGTGTGTCTGTTAGCTAGTGTGTATGCGTCTGTTCATGAGAGTGTGTGTATGTGTCTGTTAGCTAGTGTGTATGCGTCTGTTCGTGTGTGTCTTCAGCACTTACCTTTCTCCAGCACCGGACTTCCTTGGCGCTGGGTATCCCTCCTCCCCGATCGGCCTCTTAGCTCTGAATGCGCATGCGCGGCAAGAGCCACACGCGCATTCAAACCGCCCATAGGAAAGCATTACTCAATGCTTTCCTATGGACGTTTAGCGTCTTCTCACTGTGATTTTCACAGTGAGAATCGCGGAAGCTCCTCTAGCAGCTGTCAATGAGACAGCCACTAGAGGTTGGATTACCCCTCAGTGAAACATAGCTGTTTCTCTGAAACTGCTATGTTTTCAGCTACAGGGTTAAAACTAGAGGGACCTGGCACCCGAACCACTTCATTGAGCTGATGTGATCTGGGTGTCTGTAGTGGTCCTTTAAGTGTATGTGTATCTGCATGCGCTGGCGTACATACTGCGGTCGCAGGGGTCGGAGCCCTGCAACCCCTGCGACCAGGTGCCCGCCGCCATGTGTTGCGGCTTGGCCTGCGCAGAGTACGAGTGAGGAGAGGGGGTTCCACGGATCAGTTTTTGCACCGGGGCCCCATGGGTTGTGTGTACGCCACTGTACACAGCTGGTGGTACCACCATGTAATCATCTGGGAACCAACCAGAAATGTGACATCCAGTGACATGGTAACGGCTAACTGTCCTGCATAAATTTAAAGGGATACTGTGGGCATTGTGCTTGCTTCATCTCATTGTACTGATCTTGGTGTCTGGAGTCCCCTGGTGTCATCATTTTATTCAGCATTAAACAGTTGTTAATGCTTTTATATTTCAATACTGGATGAGAGTCCTCGGCAGCCCATCCTCTCTGTGCTGCTTTGGCTAATGAGGAAGTATTAGCTTGAACAGCAACGGGCAGCTGTGATTGGGTGAGAGTGTCAGGTGACTGCCTTTTGTCTATCAGAGCTCCAACTGACGGTATGAATGGGTATCACTACAAGGAAGTGTGTAATCTCTGCCTTAGCCACACCTCTGGAGGGGGCGGGACTGTGGGTGGCCAGAAAACCTTATGTAGTGTTGAACTATTCTAAAATGGTTTAGCATGGAGTGGAGGAACTGTGGCCAGTTCGTGTAGATGAGGTGGTTAAAGTGATTACAGTGTCCATTATATCCGTTGGAGGGACAGCTCCATGTTTACAACTGTTTTCTAATAATCTGAATGTGGTAAAACGTCATCTCACAGTGGCATCTATATGGATATTTGAATACATTATATAAAATCAGTGGATAAAGAAAAAAAAATCGATTTTAAGCCTCAATAATTAGCTATATTTTTTGCATGCCAAATTTATGGTTTTAAAAAAAATAAATAATAATAAATTCTGTGTTTTTACCCTGCTATCTCTCCATCTTCCCATAATTTAATTTTCTTTCTGCATGCTGGTGTTTGTAACTGTGTGCTAACTTCACAGCTCTCCTTCTGTCCCTCCCTCCTAACCTGCAGGGTTCAATAACTCATAATATGTCATCAGGAAGCACACTAATATTCACAGGAAAGTTCAGAGTTTCATAAGTAGAAAACTGATAACTGAAGAACACGTCACAAACATTGTTGCATTGAGCAGAACTCATGCTGTGCTCTTCGCCTCTACGTATAATCCTTTCAGTTGCATTTATAGAGAAACTGCAACGTTAATGTTGCAGGGTTAAGGCAGCATCTTGTGTCCCTAGATGCACTTCCTCGATTCACACAGAGTTTAACTCCTTGGAAAGACAGTGGATGTTCTCACACTTTGCATGAAGACGTCCAGCGTCTTCAAAATCCTAAAATTCCCCATAGGAAAGCATTAATTCACTGTTTTCCAATAGGGAAGGCTCAATGCATGCTTGCCCATAAGCTTCTCCAATAGCAGTTACGTCGCGGGAGGAGGAGACAGATCCAATGAATAAGGCAAGTGAAATAAATGTTTTCTAAACATTTCACAAGGGGGGACAGAGGCAGAAGAACACTATTGTGTTAGGAATACAGTTTTGCATCCCTAACACTATAGTGTTTCTTTAAACATATCCAATGATTCAGACTCCATAGACCAGAATTACATGGTACAGGAAAAACTAGAAACTAGCCACTAGGTTACAAGCAAGGTCACAGTAAACTCAAACTAGCAACTAGGTTACAAGCAAAGTCACAGTAAACTCAAACTAGCCACTAGGTTACAAGCAAAGTCACAGTAAACTCAAACTAGCCACTAGGTTACAAGCAAAGTCACAGTAAACTCAAACTAGCCACTAGGTTACAAGCAAAGTCACAGTAAACTCAAGTAAAAAAAAAAAAGTAATGGAGCATTTTAGTTATAAAGAAAGGTTAACAAATTTAAATTAGCTTGGAAATATGGCGCCTCAGAAGGTATATGATAGCATTATACGAATATATTCGGTGCCAATACAAACCATTGTCTGGACTATACATAAGACGCAAGGTCACGCATTTAGACTGGAAGAAAAAAGATTTAGTCTAAAGGAAAGGGTTTTTTACAGTAAGAACAATTAGGGTGTGGAGTTCTCTGCCTGACGAGGTGGCTTTATCAGTGTCAGGAAACTGACAGGGATCCAATACGCAGAGTGCGCACAGAAGGAGGTACGTATACCGGACCTTAGAATGGCCGGACTAACGTAAGGACAAGCAAGAATAGTCAAAAGGTAAGCCGAGGTCAAGGGAGCCGGAGGACAGGTAAGCGAGATACAAGCCGAGTCAAAGGAGAGGAGAGGACAACAGGACAAAAGACAAGCAAGGGTCAAAACCGGAAACACAAGATAAAGAACGCGCTGAGTGACTAGCAAGCTAGAACCACGACAGGGCAATGAGCAGTAGTAAAGGTTTCCTTTAAATACCCTGTACCTAAATAGAGACCACGCCCCCAAAAGGTCCGGAATAGCGGTTCCCGGCACTTTATGCAAATGCCGACGTCATGACGTCGACGCTAGCCGTCGCGTCATAAAAGGGGGAGGAGCTAGCGCGGCCGGCGCGAAAACGGCCGGAATATGCCGAAATGCTAGGGGAAGGGAGCCCCTAAGCAGAGAGGATGTCCTCCCTGGATACATCACCAACAGGTACCCTGACAGTACCCCCCCTTCTAGAAACGCCCACCGGGCGGATGGGACCTGGCTTAGAAGGAAAACGAACGTGGAAGGCCCGAAGAAGACGAGGAGCATGCACGTCTATACCAGGAACCCAAGACCTCTCTTCTGGACCATAACCTTTCCAGTCTATGAGGTATTGCAGCTTCCCCCTAGAAATACGAGAATCAAGGATGGACTTGATGATATATTCCTCCTGACCATCCACACGGACCGAGGATGGAGGAGCAGAGCGGGAGGAAAATCTGTTACAAACAAGAGGTTTCAATAACGACACATGAAAAGAGTTAGGGATGCGTAGAGTAGGAGGTAGATCCAGCAAATAAGAAACCGGGTTGATCCTCCTCAGTACCCTGTAAGGACCAATGTAACGAGGAGCAAACTTCAAGGAAGGAACTTTCAGGCGAATGTGTCTGGTACACAACCAGACCCTATCCCCCGGAGAAAAAATAGGAGCAGGACGTCTACGCCTATCAGCATGTGACTTAAACACCGCGGAACTACGTTCAAGAATTTGTCGAGTCTGATCCCACAACTTTCTCAGGTTGGCTATATGAATATCAACCGACGGTATACCCTGGGAAGGAGACACCGACGGAAGAACAGTAGGGTTAAAGCCATAGTTCAAGAAAAAGGGGCTATTACGAGTGGAACCACAAACAAGGTTGTTGTGAGCAAACTCCGCCCAAGGAATCAGACCGACCCAGTCATCCTGGTGTTCAGAAACAAAACAACGTAGATATTGCTCAATTTTTTGGTTAGTGCGTTCGGCTGCTCCGTTAGATTGAGGATGATAGGCCGAAGAAAAATTCAGTTTGATGCCCAACTGTGAACAGAAGGATCTCCAAAAACGGGAAATAAATTGGGAACCCCTGTCTGACACAATCTCATTGGGAATACCATGTAAACGGAAAATTTCTCTAGCAAATATCACGGCCAGTTCGGGGAGAGGACGGAAGTTTAGGCAAGGGAACGAAATGAGCCATTTTAGTAAACCTGTCAAGGACCGTGAGGATAACTGTATGCCTATTGGAAGCTGGTAGATCAACAATAAAATCCATAGCCAAACAAGCCCAAGGTTTGTTGGGAACGACTAAGGGCTGCAATAAACCACAAGGGAGATCCCGCGGAAGTTTATTCCTGACACAAACATTGCAAGCCTTGACAAAGTCTTCCACATCCCTACGTAAACCGGGCCACCAGAAGTCTTTGGAGATCAGGCAGTAAGTTTTGTGGATGCCGGGGTGACCAGCGATCTTGCTATCGTGGAAACAGCGAATAATGTCCACTTGGAATTTGGGAGACACGAACAAGCGGCCCACAGGAGTACGTTCGGGAGCAAGAGATTGTTCGTTCTGAATATCAGCGAGCAATGGAGAGTGTATTTTGATATTGGTGTTGGCGATAATATTGACTTCAGGAATAATAGGGAACAAAGTATCCTCTGTAGAGGTGGTAGGTTCGTGCTGACGTGACAAAGCGTCTGCCTTAGTGTTCTTAGAACCAGGCCTGTAAGTAAGCACATAATTAAAGTGTGTAAGGAACATAGACCAACGTGCCTGCCTGGCAGATAATCTTTTGGCCTCCCCCATATACGATAAATTTTGTGGTCAGTCAAGATAGTAACTGGGAGGACGGTGCCCTCTAACAAATGTCTCCATTCCTTTAATGCCATAATGATAGCTAAAAGTTCTCTATCACCAATGTCATATCTCCTTTCAGTGTGTGATAGTTTCTTGGAAAAAAAACCGCAAGGGTGCAGCGGCTTATCTAAACTTTGTCTTTGGGATAACACTGCGCCTATCCCTGTTTCAGACGCATCAACTTCAAGTAAAAAGGGTAGAGAGGTATCAGGATGAACTAATACAGGTGCTGAGGCAAAAGACTGTTTGAGCGTTTCGAAAGCAGATAAAGCCTCAGTAGACCAGGTTTTGGTATCGGCTCCTTGTTTGGTCATATTAGTGATAGGAGCGATAACAGAGGAGTACCCTTTAATAAAACGTCTGTAATAATTAGAAAATCCAAGAAATCTTTGTATGGCTTTGAGTCCCTTAGGTAAAGGCCAATCTAAAATCGATTTTAGTTTGGTCGGGTCCATCATAAACCCGTCTTTGGAAATTACGTAACCTAAGAAAGTTACCTGAGACTGGTCAAAGCTACATTTTTCCAATTTACAATACAATCCATGTTGTAAAAGTTTCTGTAATACCTTTCTGACTTGTCTATGATGTGAATTAATGTCTCTAGAATGGATTAATATATCATCCAAATATACAATTACACATTCATGTTGGAATTCTCTAAGAACTTCATTGATCAAGTCTTGGAAGACGGCCGGGGCGTTACAAAGCCCAAACGGCATTACGGTATACTCATAATGCCCGTAACGGGTATTAAATGCTGTCATCCATTCATCTCCTTGTTTAATTCGCACTAAGTTATATGCTCCTCTTAAGTCAAGTTTAGTAAAAATACTCGAGCCCTTTAGTCTGTCAAAGAGTTCAGTAATCAAAGGAATAGGGTAAGCATTTCTGATAGTAATTTTGTTCAATCCCCGATAGTCTATACAAGGACGTAAGGTACCGTCTTTCTTTTCTACAAAAAAGAAACCCGCCCCCGCCGGAGAAGAAGACTTTCTAATAAATCCCTTGTCTAAATTCTCCTTGATATATTCCTCTAAAACTAAGTTTTCCTTGGTGGATAGAGGGTATACCGTACCCCTGGGAGGCATAGTACCAGGGAAAAGTTTAATAGAACAGTCATAAGACCGGTGGGGAGGTAAAGTATCCGCCTTACCCTTGTCAAATACAGATTTGAGGTCTAGATATTGTAATGGTATCTGAACGTCTGTGGATTGAGAAGTGTTAGCATAAGAGTTTACGGGGCAAACAGAAGTAACTCTCTGCAGACATTCTTCCCTACAACCCATACCCCAAGAAACGATTTCTCCACCCTCCCAGTCAATCTGAGGGTTGTGTCTCTTGAGCCAAGAATATCCTAGAACCACTGGGACTGCCGGGGAGGAAATTAACAGAAGGGAAATCAACTCTTCGTGGAAAATACCAACAGTAAGCTTAACGGGTTCGGTCTCATGGAATATTACTGGTTCAGATAAAGGTCTACCATCTATGGCCTCAACGGCCAAGGGTGTATCTCTCAATTGGAATGGGATACAATGCTTATTAGCGAAAGTTTGGTCTATAAAGCTTTCTGCTGCTCCAGAATCTAATAATGCCATCGTAGCAATAAACCCCTTTTCCCAAGCTAGAGAGACAGGAATCAGAAGCCTATGGTCTTTTTTATTATGCATAGAGGACAGTAATGAAACACCCAAGGCCCGTCCTCTAAGGGAACTTAGGTGCGAGCGTTTCCCGGACGATTAGGGCAACTAAGACGTAGGTGACCTCTCAGCCCGCAGTATAAACAGAGACCCTCCCTTCTTCTGTACTGTCTCTCAGCCTCAGATAAGCGAGTATTACCTATTTGCATAGGTTCTGGTGGAGTAGGATTATAGGAGTCAGGGTTCTGAAATGAGGGAGCGAGTCTTACAGGAAGTCTAGTAACTCTTTCCCGAGTGTTCTGCCTCTGTCTCATGCGTTCATCTATTCTGGAAATGAAGGATACTAAATCCTCTAAATTTTCCGGAAGTTCTCTTGTGGCAATTTCATCTAGAATTTCATCAGACAACCCATTCAAGAAAACATCCATAAAAGCTTGTTCGTTCCATTTCACTTCTGCTGCCAATGATCTAAACTCTAGAGCATATTCTACAAGGGTCCTATCTTGTTGTTTAAGGCGTAACAGGGATCTGGCCGCATTAATCTTCCTCCCTGGGGGGTCAAAGGTTCTTCTAAAAGCCGTGACAAACGCAGTGTAGTTGTAGACTAAAGGATTGTCATTCTCCCAAAGGGGATTGGCCCATCTAAGTGCTTTATCTATTAGCAGGGTTATAATAAAGCCTACCTTAGCCCTGTCAGTGGGGTAAGCCCGGGGTTGTAGTTCGAAATGTATACTTATCTGGTTTAAAAAACCACGACAAGCATCAGGCGAACCCCCATATCGTAATGGTGACGTGACATGGGAAGATGCGCCTACAGTGGCTACTTCCAAACCAGTACTTAGCGAGTGGCTAGCAGTGGAACGTATTTCTTCAGACTGGGTACTGGAGCGTGTCAACAAAGTTTGTAACGCTAAAGCCATTTGGTCCATTCTATGGTCCATGGCCTCAAATCTGGGGTCAGGAGGACTAGCACCTGCAGGATCCATCTGGCCCTGTCGTAATGTCAGGAAACTGACAGGGATCCAATACGCAGAGTGCGCACAGAAGGAGGTACGTATACCGGACCTTAGAATGGCCGGACTAACGTAAGGACAAGCAAGAATAGTCAAAAGGTAAGCCGAGGTCAAGGGAGCCGGAGGACAGGTAAGCGAGATACAAGCCGAGTCAAAGGAGAGGAGAGGACAACAGGACAAAAGACAAGCAAGGGTCAAAACCGGAAACACAAGATAAAGAACGCGCTGAGTGACTAGCAAGCTAGAACCACGACAGGGCAATGAGCAGTAGTAAAGGTTTCCTTTAAATACCCTGTACCTAAATAGAGACCACGCCCCCAAAAGGTCCGGAATAGCGGTTCCCGGCACTTTATGCAAATGCCGACGTCATGACGTCGACGCTAGCCGTCGCGTCATAAAAGGGGGAGGAGCTAGCGCGGCCGGCGCGAAAACGGCCGGAATATGCCGAAATGCTAGGGGAAGGGAGCCCCTAAGCAGAGAGGATGTCCTCCCTGGATACATCACCAACAGGTACCCTGACAATCAGAGTCTATACAGGTGTTTAAACTGCATTTGGATAAATACTTGCAAAAGCTGATATACAGGGATATAAATTTTAATTAGTGGGGTAATAGTGTCTTGATCCAAGGAGACATCTGACTGATATTTTAGGATCAAGAAGGAAATTTTTCCTAGGTTTTTGCACAATTGGAAGCGCTTCAGATTGGGTTTTTTTTTGCCTTCTTTTGGATCAACAGCAAAAATCAAACGTGAGAAAGGCTAAACTTGATGGACTCGTGTTTATTTTCAGATATGTAACTATGTAATGGCATCATCAAATTAACTATATATGTATACACCAAGTAATCAAAGAGCATCAAAAACTTAGGGATTTATTCTCAAATCTGATTATTATTATTTTATTATTTATATAGTGCCATCAGATTCTGTAGCACTGTACAATGGGTGGACTAACGGACATGTAATTGTAACCAGACAACTGGACGTATAGGAACAGAGGGGTGGAGGGCCCTGCTCAATGAGTTTGCATTCTAGAGGGAGTGGGGTATAGTTACACAGAGGGTAAAAGTAGGGGTACGAAGTAGGTTGTTAGAAAAGTATTCACTGAGGGCTTAGTAGGTAATTTTTGACAGTTGCAGGAGAGGAGTTATGATCAAATTTTGACGATATGGATTAAACCAGATTTTAAAACTGTAGGCCAGAATTAAAATGGCAATATAAGTACATACACACTTTTTTATTCCACTCCACCAATATTGGCTTAACTTTAAAAGGACACTTTCGTCTCCTGAGCAACTACAGCTTAATGTAGTTCTGATGATTATAGTCAGTCCCTGCAGTCATTATGATGTTAACACGGCTTTTTCAGAGAAATGGCAGTGTTTACATTACTGCCTAGAAACACCTCCAGTGGCAGTCACTCAGACTGCCACTAGAGGTGCTTCCTGGACCACTTCTGTTCTACATGGAGGTGCTGAACTTTGCCCGTAGAAATACATCGAGTCAATGCATCTGTATCAGGAGATGTTGATTGGCCCAGAGTTGCATTTTTCCGCACGTGTGTGATAGCCTCCCAGTTCTTTCCTATGGGATGATCTCAGTCAAGAAGGCGGATCGGGGGCAGAGCCAGACATTTGCTGCGCTCCAATAAAGGTGAGTTTTACACCCGTTTTAAGTGGGGAAAGGGCAGGCCGGCCACCTTAATAGTGTTTTATGCATTATATTATGTTTTTGCATGTTTGCATTCCTGCCCCTATAGTGTTCCTTTAACTTAATTTATTGGACTAATTTCACTGTTTAATTAATAAACCCCTTCTAATTTCCCCTCCCACAATCAGTAAACCCACGCAGCTTGCAGTGAGATCATCACCTATTAATGCTTGTATAACTGGTAGGTTGTGAACTACTGTTGTGTGTACCAGCCTTTATTTCTTTAAGGAAAACACGCCAAGCCATTACATTAATGAAAATTATATAAACTTTCAAGTAGTTGCTTTATGGAAATCCTTTCTTTGATTTCTGTTAATCCAATAAGTTTAGCCTTTGTTATCTGGGATATCCAATAACGTCATAAAAAACTGGTTTGATTGAAAAGTATAGAATATTGAACTGAATGGACAGCCAACAAGTAAAAATTAGTTTAAAAAAAATATATATCTGTTATATTGTTTAATTTATATTTTTGTTACCTTGCTCGGACAGATATCCTGGTCATAGACTTCAACTTTATCAGCTCCTTCAGCATACTGATCACCTTCTATGATTCATGAGCAACTGACCATTTTATTTCAATCGTATTTCACCACTGACTCAATCTCTTTACCAGAATTAGAAAGTGAATGTTTTGAGCATTTGTGAAACATCATGGCTGCTACTGTAGCTATCAGATTCTGCATTACAAAATCTTTCACAATAGAACCACACAGTCAATCTGAAAACAATTCAGATAATCTCCTTTTCTCCAATAAGATAAGTGTAGAATTATGTTACGCTTCAGATTTTTCATTAACATGCAACAGTATATTCAATAAAACAAACAAATAAAAACAGTTTATGTCCGGTGATTAAGTCAACCTATCAGGTATCCAAAAGCCTTGACACCTTTTAAACATAAACCAATAACATCGGAATAAATTACAGCAGCATAATTGCAACATTCCAGAATATATTACAATCAGATACCAGACAAGTAATATTACTCACTCAATCATTGCTAATTGTAGTTTTACCACATGACAGGAGGCTTCATATTTGCATAACTTTCTTTACTATAAATCTCCAGAAGCACAGATCAATCAAGTTAGTTTAAAGCAATAAAAAATAAGTAACATCACATATATAAAACAGGACGGCCCCCTATTCCTCCTTTTCTTTTGCTGCTCCACGCAGAGACACAGTTCAGAGTATGGAGAATGGATAGTGAGTGAATGCTGTATGGGCTGTGGATACTACACTGAATCTGTGACTGTATGACTGGTGTGCAGACTGCCTGACACAGCTGCATGCAGGGGTGGCCCCTGCTGTTATAACACACCCAACAGTCTTTCCCCGGCCGCAGGCCTATTACTAGAGATTGCCAGTATCAATTACTATCAAACGTGCTATAGGTACCTCCCCGAGTTGGGGACTTAGGGGTTATTCCTTTGGCTATTGAAGTATCTGATGCTTCCACATAATCACAAGGGGTTGTTCCCCTTATATTACCAACCGCTCAATACGACCGGTGTTTAAACAAGAGCCCTCGGCCTCTCTGTGCCACGCGATCAGGCGACCTCCACCAGTGCTATCCTCGAAGGATGACGAAATCTACCCCTCAACTGCTCTAGACATCATTGATGAATGGCGCGCAGACGCCTCCGAATCAGAAAATGAGAGTATTTGACTGGACATGCCCACTTCTGACTCTAAATACGTGAAGGAATCATATGGTGGCGAGTCCTTCACCCAAGAGGCACAGGTCTCCTTCTTCTCAGAAGACATAGGGCAGTTCCTGGACAAACGGGGCTGCCCTCTCTTTGATCAGCAAACAATTCACCACCCTTGGTCCTCAGAATGAACCCTGCCACCACACTTGACAAAATTTGTCCACTACTGGCTGTGCAAACCCCTGGAGCACGGAGTGCGCACCCACATGAGAGCTGAATGCCCCCGCCCAATTTTGCACAAAATAGCGCTTACACCGAGTTTGACCAAACAGTGTTCATGTCGAGAACTGGCTGCGACCCTTGCAAAGGGATTGGGAAAGGCCTCAAGGTGATACAGGACAAACTGCTGGACCTGCTGGGCCCTATCGCAAAAATTCTTGCAGATCTGGCTTTATCACAGGGGACCCAACTCAATCCCAGTGCGATCAGAGAATGGGCCCAATGCAGCATGTGTATGATGGGCAATGTCAACGCCGCATTATGCACGGAAAGACGCAAGACGCACTCATCCGAATTGATACGAAGCTCATCAATATAGCCCACAAAGAGTTAGGATCCACTGCAAACGGACAACTATTTGGCGACTCATTTATCACCGAACTGAAGAAACACGTCTCCTTATTCACCACCCTAAATAAAACGCAATCCTCACTGAGACAAGTGTTCCGCCCACCTCCAGACCACCTTTGGACGGGCTAGTCGGCAGAAGAGCCGAGCCACTAGCCACCAGGCTCCAAACCAAACCCTCCTTCTTCGTCGTTCTACCCAACATCAGCCTTATGGACACCAAACTACTACATAGATGCGGACAGAGCCAGAGGTTACCGGGGAAGAGGCAGAAGATGTTTTCCTTCCAAAGGTGAATCCAAACCCTCATACAAATGTCTCTACTTTGACTGCAGGCAGGCTCTCCGTTTATTTATAGAACTGGGAGGACATCTCGTCGGATGCCTGGATCCTACAGACGATGCAAGGATACGTGATCGAAATTCATACACAACCGTATCAAGCACACCCACCAGTGGCGTACTAAGGGGGGAGCGGAGGGGGCGGACCACCCCAGGTGCCACTGGGTGGGGGGTGCCATGACCCCTGTGTGGGGGCTGTGTGAGCTGTGGCCGCACAGTGTCCCATGGTAGTTAGGGTGCCATTCAGCCAGAACAGCACACACACGCAAGGAGCAGCTGAACTGGCCGCACAGGAAGAAAAGTGGGGGCGGGGCTAAGCAGAATCGGGGCGGAGCCAAATAGGCAGCAGGGGCGGGGCTTAATACGGCCCTTACCCGCTACTGTTATTGCTGCTAATGGAGGTGCAGCAAGAAGAAATCCCTGCCTCTCCACCTAACAGGTTTCAGGAGGAGTCCACTGAATCCACTCCTCCTCCAGCTCATGTCTGTAAGTAATAGTGTGTGTGTGACTGTGTCTGTAAAACTGTCTTCCTGTAACTGTGTTTGTGTGTGTGTGTCTGCATGCCTGTAACTGTGTTTGTGTGTATGTCTTCATGCCTGTAACTGTGTATGTGTGTGACTGTATTCCTGTAACTGTGTATGTGTGTGTGTGTCTGTGTGTGTGACTGCATGCCTGTAACTGTATGTGTGTGTGACTGCATGCCTGTAACTGTGTGTGTGTTTGAACAAAAATGGAGGCTCTTTAGTTCTATTCTTAATGGCCATTTGAATGTATAAGCTCACCAGCCACGTCAAGGCAAGCCTCAATAGGTGAGTTCCTACACTAGCCATTAGATATGCTGATATCAGCCAAGAGTCTCCAATGAAACAGGAAGGGGTATTTTATAAACCCTTTAACATTTAACCCTTTATAGGGCTTCTGCACATACAATACAGGGCCATGCAACATTTGAAAGCACGCTCCTTGCGTTCCAGACTGTCTTACGATCAACTGGTTCCCCTCAGGACCGAAGTTTGGACGTAACTTTTTTTGGTGGCTTCTCCACATGCAGGCCTTGAACGGGAAAGCCATCTTTGGTCCCACACCAGATTTTCGTGCTCCAGTCTCTGTGGCTGGGGAGCTCATTGTGCAGGGTCGTCTACAGACATTTCCTGCTTAGAAGAGGAAAGGGACTTGCACATCAACTGCTTGGAGTTGATAGCAGGCTCCCTTGCCATACGCAGTATGGCCAGTTACATGTCCAACTGCTGCATACTGCTACGCATGGACAACATTTCTGCGCTCCAATATATAATTAGACTGGGAGGAGCTCGATCCCAGGCTCTATCAGAGGCATGGACATACCTGGAGCATTTGGCACCTGGGGTGGATCCTTTATTTGGCATCCCCCCCCAACTTAAAATGTAAAAAACAACCACAATTTTTTAAAATGTATTTAGCACTGAGCAGTGTTTGTATATTTTTGCAGTGTGTATGCAGTGTGTGTGTATAGTGAGTGCAGTGTGTGTATAGTGAGTGCAGTGTGTGTATAGTGTGTGTATAGTGAATGCAGTGTGTGTGTGTGTGTTGTGTGGAATAAGTGCTGGGAAGGTGAGCAGTGTGTATGGTTTGGCCCTCCCCCTCTCCCCTTCCCTGACACTTACCTGTCCCTCCCGTCCTCCTCGACTGGTGGTCTGGTGGCACAGCTTTAGTTGGGCAGTGAAGAGGGGCCCAGTACTCTCCACGCTCATTTCCCATCCAGCAGCAGGGTCCTCTGTTCTCGAGATCCGCGAGAATGTTGCCATGGGTTGCCATAGCAACCTGCGTCAATGCTCTCGCGGATCGCGAGAGCAGAGGACCCTGCTGCTGGATAGGAAACTCACGTAAGCGGCCGGTCCCTTTACATAAGACACAGGGGCAGCGAAATTGCCGCCCCTGTGAAAGTGCGTGAAAGTACGACCCAGGCACGCCCCTAGTGAGTGGCACCCGGGGCGGACTGCCCCCGCCTCCCCCCCCCTTAGTACGCCACTGATCAAAAACATCTACAGCTTCTGCCTATCCCGCAATATCACACTGAGAGCGGAATACCTACCTGGAATATCCAATCTAACAGCGGATTGGTACTCCCGACATTAGAGGGAGCTTATGCCTTTCTCCCCTTCTCCATGTTGGCCCGGGTGATCCACTAGGTACGGACTTAAGGAATCTCCTTACTCTTACTGACACTCTCGCAAGATGGGTACGCTGGATACTATCCTTGGCAGGCACCGAGGCGACTTTTAGAGCACATTCCCTATGGCAGAGCCAACCGTGGTTTCCGGACCTTCTGGAACTGTCTTGCGACCACCCACTCCTCATACCATCCTTTCCACTTCTATTGACCGACCCACGGGGATAACCTCACCCCCTCGTCCTACAAGAACGTCTGAAACTAGTGGCCTAGAAGATTTCAGGGGATCCTGGTCAACAGATGGATTATCACAAGTCATTAAGGATCTACTATGGGATTCATGGGCACCTGGCAACAGACGCTGTTATCTCGCAGCCTGGAACAAATGGTCTAGCTGGTGTTTGGAGAGGGATTCTGATCCCTTTACAGCACCTGTTCCTATGATCGTACATTTCTTATCACATTCCTTTTCCTTAGGGTGCTCATACCGATCCATCAATGTCACACGGTCCATGATTTTGGCTGCACACGTGCCAGTTCAGGGTTTTCCTGGGGGTCAAGATCCTCTGATCTGCAGACTACTGAGAGGTATATGCTTGTCACGCCCACCAACACCGAAATACTCCCGACTCTGGGATGTTGAGGTGGTCATGTGGTTTTTGTGAGACTGGCCAGATAATACATCTCTGTCCTTACACCAACTCTCGGCGAAACTCACACTGTTACTGTGCCTGGTATCATTCCGTTGAGTAGCGGACGTTAGGGCTTTCAACATAGAAGGTTTATCCTTTACCCCGGAATGGGCTTCGTTTTCAGTCTCGAGATTTACTAAGCCGAATTCGACAACGTGTTTTTTAACCATTTTTTCCTACAGCCCCACACCTTTGTGTGGTCAAGACGTTGATGCGCTACGTGGAAGTTACTGAATCTTTACAGGGGTTCTCAATCAGGTCAACTCCTCGTATCTTTTGCCAAACCACATAAACCAGTGTTTACTACTACTATCGCAAGATGGGTACGCTGGATACTATCCTTGGCAGGCACCGAGGTGACTTTCGGAGCACATTCCATAGGGGGCGTGGCGGTTACACACGCTTTTTCGTCGGGTGCCTCTCTCACTGACATCATGCGCTTGGCGGTTTTGTCTCGGGAGGATACCTTTCGGGTTTTCTACTTTCGGCGTTCTCATGCTTCCTTTTCTCTTCTTGATTAGTGTTAAAAGTGCAAATATGAAGCCTCCTGTCATGTGGTAAAATTGTAGATTATGCTAATGTAGTGTACCTATAATCTAATTTTAGTAATGACAGGAGGTGAGTATTTCCCTCCCATATCTCTTCCCCTCCCCTTTAATCTCTCCCATACTTGTTACTTGTTTTACATGGTATGGTAGTTATTATGTATTTTGGATAAGTAGTATCTATGTATATGAGTAGATTTTAGATATGAGTAGATTTTAGAATTTAGTTGGTTGCTGTGTTTGTACTTAGATATGTTTACCTATTTATGTTGCTAAGAGTCAACTTTGTCATTACAATGGGTACTGTTCACATTATATAAATGCAACACGAAGTCCCTTTTCCTTGTTTCTTCTTCTTTTCAGTATGAAATACCACGTAATACCAAGCAGACATGACAAGAGTTTTGTAGAAGGAACTGACAGGGGTTTTACAAAGTTTCCAAATTTGTGGAGGGGGAGGGCGGCTGCTAAACACAGGACCCGCCCTGGATGCCAAATGCTCTAGGTACGCCCCTGGGCAGGACCAAAGTGAAGGCCGGAATGCTTGCAAATTGCAACAAGTTTTATATATTTTCAGCAAGGCGTAAGAATAGGAGGGGGCGGGAGGGAGGACATGGGCACAAAGAAAAAGGGAGGTTGGTCGGACCATGCTGGTTGCAATTTAGTTAGTCTGAATAAATAGCTCTGCCATGATTTCTAAATATTTGTTTGTTAATGATTATCTGGATGAAGATAGAGCATGAATATTGAATGAACCTGGATGCCACTGACTAAAAAAGTAGGTATTTCTATGAATAGAAAGCACATAATGATTACAAAATAATACAATAAAAGTTTGAATTAAAGTAACATAGTAATCAATAGTAATTGTAAAAAAAAGTTTCTTAAAAAAAAAATCTGCCAAGTCATTTTTGGCAATACACTCCTAAATGGTTTGGGGAAAAGGCTATGGAACAGCACCTCCATATAGACAGACTGACTGACTGACAGGCAGGCAGGCAGACATGTAGATAGATAGATAGATAGATAGATTATAAATGTTGGATTAACCTTGATTTTTTATTTATTTATTAATTAATGCATGCCAATGGGAAATCGTATTACAGATAAGCTTACTGATCTGTACATAGAGGGCCTTCCACGAACAATCACACAGAGCTATAGCTTATATATCCATATCTGAGGTACATTTCATGAAGCACATTACTGATTAATCATCATTTTAAAAAAAAGAAACAAAACCATTTTTTACGCTGCTTCTGTTATATGCACTTTGTTACTATAATGGCACTAATGTGGGAATAGTCACATTGCTCTGACTTTGTACTAATCACTTTCTAATTGGGACCATTATGTGAGCGCTGAAATTATCCTACAGCTTCCTATGACAGCATCGCTAATCTGCAGCCACTAATCTGCAGCGATTTACTTTCCACTAGTGACTTACTATTGAGTCACAAAGCCTTTGATACATTGTGACAGGCACCACTGCAATAACCTGGACACTGGCACAGAGGGTGATTGCTCATGTTATGCACACTTTAAATTAAAGGTCAGATTCTTAGATACTGATTACATATTGGTGAATACCGAGATATTGGTTTTTGTGGAATGTTCACTGAACATCAATGCAATCACAGGTAGAATGATACCTGGAGGGTTAATTTGACACTTAGTCGTCTCTTAATATTTATGTAAACAGGAAATAATATTGTACGGTATTGCAGTACATGAAAATTTAAAAAAAATAAAAAATCCCTTATTAGTGCAGCTATGATGCCCAAGATCCATTGTTTGTTACGATTGATGATTGGTGGGAATAGCGAATCACGGTAGAAAAATAAGTCTTGATGTGGAAATGATATTGTTAGAGTGCTTTGGAGCTGTCTATATTAAATGATGGAGAATATAGAAAACATGTTTCAGGTATAATGACCATTTCAAAGTAAGCAGTGTTACCCTATGGAATTCAATTTTACCTACTGAATTATTTTAGCTGTGCAAGTGGATGGAATGTTTACCTTGCAACCAAATAAGTGGGGTAAATGTTGCTTAGATTGGGTGCCTTTTGATAGTAATAACAATGAACATATAAGGAATATCTCACAGACATTGAGTTAACAGGTTGGGGTTTTTAAATAATGTGTCTGAATGTAAATAAATTAACTTCAAAATCCTCCTTTATAGTTCCGTAGGCAAAGGACATATCATACCACCCAACAGGTCACATGGACAAAGAGGGGCACTTTCATTTTAGGGTTGTGGGTGGAGGTGTGACCAGGAGACGATGGGCTGTTCTGAGAAAATTTAACTGGCTTACAAATAACAATTTATGCAACTAAAATGTAATTTAGAACAAGAACAATGTATCTTATTTACAAATAAATGAATTCTAAACACATTTATTGTAGTTTAAAGAAACATTACACATGATCAATTGTGGGTGAAGTCTTATCTGTAGTATTTGAAAATGAAAGATTTGAATTAGCTTTCCGTGAACCATCTACCTTCACATCTATACTGCAGCATGAATGGTCCATGTGGGAAGATGGTGTGAAAAAGGAATACGGACTTTAACCAACCTGACTTAATGCTTGTTCTACTTTCTGACTTTTTGTTTGGTACCATGTTATAACTTACTCTTTCAATTTATTTTCACTCCTGTAGATACTTTATTTATCTCATTTATATAGGAAACTATCATTTTTATGTGTATTTTACTTATTTGTTTTATTCGACAACAGTTCACACATTATTGTAATTGTGTCATAATTATTTTATTTAAAAATAAATAAATATATTAGACAACAGAAACATTACCTTGAGTATTATTGCTGTGGAGCTCTGTTATACACACAGACACACCAACAATATGGAGCTCCTAGAAAAGAGGGACAGAGGGATTTGGGCCCAAAATAGGGCCTGTTCCTCTTAAATAGGGACATTTAGGAGTTATGGACATACTGGTGAAAACCGATATAACCGTTTAAAAGTTAAAACCAAAAAAACAAATCCTGCAACTTCTGTGAATGGCACAATACCATGCTTAGGCTACAGCGTTTTTATGAAAAGTAGTGCATTGTGCCACTTTTGGACAAACACTAAATAAAACACTAGAGGTTATTTAAATGTGTTATAGGTATGTGCTTTACTTGTTAAAGAGTCCGTGTGGTCTGGTCTATGTGGACTAGACCACAATGAAGATGAAAGACTGATTCCAAAAATTCAGAATTTACTAAAATAACCCAAAAAATGTACATGCCATCTTACAACTTCACCTTTAGATCATAGTTCAAGTTCCACCACTGCAAAGCAATGTAGACATGTTTGAACTTTTAAAGAAAATTAGAACTTCGAACTGCCACCCCTTTCTTTACTAGAACATTCTCTCATACTTTTTTAACTATAAATGTTGAGGTATTTTTTTTTGTTCGTTGTGATCGGTAAATGGTTGATCTGGGATGTAAAAAAGACAAAAACATACAGATGGACTAATCTAGTGTAGTATGTTTAGATTAATTAATGAAATGACACTCAAATGTTATGGAACCTATGTATTGGCTCCCAAAATGTAGCATGGAGTGGTATAATTCCGATTCTGGAATGCTGGTGAGCGAAGTTCCTCTACAAATCTGCAAATCAAAGGAAAATCACATATAAAGATGTAGCAAAGGGGTTTTGCTCAATACAAATAGCGTAGGTGGGTTATTGCACAAAAAAGAAAGTGATGTCCCAACAAGTTTGGAATAAAAGCAGGAGTCCAGAGAGTCTCAAATAAATAATTTGACTTATTTCTAACACACAATAAACTATAAAATTGGGGGGTGGGAGGACAGGCTGCCTCTCATGCGGGATGGACGCATGTTGTATGGCGTCCGGCACTCATATTCATAAAAGCAGCTTTTGCTATAAATTGCAACCTCTCCAACGACCCTTACTAAACTTGGTGTGCTCCTACATACATAGGGGAGATGCCAGAGCATGTTTGATGTCCACGGAGGTCCATGCATCCGACATACTGAGAACAGGCTTGGCAGCCTAGTGAGCGGAGAAACAGCCAATCTCCGATCCTGACCTGTGCAGTCAACTGGTGACCCGTTTCAACCCCCTGTGAAATGGCAGGGGTGATGCCGGTCTACCATCTGGAGGCCTCCCTACCCTTATAAAGGTGCATGGCATACCTGCTGCAAACAGAAGGAATCCAAGCATGCACAAGATGGTGTATGCCGCATGCCGTTCTGTCTCCTGTAAAGACTCTGCTGAAGTCCTGTATTACTCAGGTGAGTTGTCTGCACTCCTCTGGGCAAGGCTGGTGGCATTATTGGGACCCTCTGTATCGGGAGATCTGACTGGCTCTGAGATCCTCCATGCAGTGATTGAGCACAAAGAAGGCAGCCTTCAATGCACCCGGGCCAGAAAGGCATGTGGATGCGGTGCGGAACCCATCATGGTACTGGCGGTGAGACCGGAGCAATCATTGAAGGGGCACCTGAAGTCTACAAGGGACTTACCTGATCCCCACGCGGTGACTGTACACCTCTACTCAGGAGAGCTATTGGGCTTACTGCTGGGACTTCCATGGCTGGAGTCATAGTTCAAGCAGACACCACAACTAAGAGCCTATTGACCATACCTATCCTGTAGTACGCCTATCCCTATTTTCTGTCTCCTTGCAGAGCTTCCATCTCTGGTCTGTTTGGGGTGCCTCCTGTGGGTTCTTACTCACAGACAAGTTATCTGTTAACCTCTACAGTTCTTTACTACTCAATTACTTTTAGTGCACATAATCTGTTTAACCCATAATATAATGACCACTTAAATCTGCACTAAACTTTTGTCCTATATCATTTATAAAATGTGCTGATGTTTCTATACACTTATTGTATCTGACAATACAATCTTCTGATATCCTTGGTGCATATTATGCAATCTCTGTTATTTACATGGACAACAAAAATAAAGAATAAAAAATAATAATTGACTAATGTGTTTCACCAAATAAGGCTTTTTCAAAGCGTTGATATATGATGAACGTTCATTTGAGGACTGAAACGTTGACAAAACTTATGGTATGTAATACTAAATAAAAATAATTTTGATTTGTTGAAGTCCACTGAGTGTGCTTCATCTGCTAGTATGTATGTATAGATATGTATATATATATATATATATACAATGAATGTTGCTTGCACTCAGGCTTCATTTTGCTAAAAACTTGCTGGGTACCAGCCTATAAGGCCCATAAGGCTTCTGTGATACAACAGTAATCAAAAGTATGGCTGCACTCACGGTCTTTCCATGATAAGTATTGCTTTATTCCAAAATCATGAACTGCAGATCGACGTTTCAGTTCACACAGAAACTTTCATCAGGATCAAATCCTGATGAAAGTAGTATCTGTGTGGACTGAAAATATAGAAAATGTATCCCAATTTCTATATTGTATCATCTAGGTGAGGAGAGCCTCATTTATTGTCAATCCATCTCTCAAATGAGACAGACAGACAGACAGACAGATAAATAGATAGACAGATAGACAGACAGACAGACAGATAGATAGAAAGACAGATATATTGACAGACAGACCGACAGATAGATAGATAGATCGATAGATAGATAGACTGACTGATAGACAGACAGACAGATTGATAGACAGACAGATAGGTAGATAGATAGATAGACAGACCGACAGATAGATAGACAGATAGACTGATTGATAGATAGATAGATAGATAGATAGATAGACAGATGGATAGATAGATAGATAGATAGAGGGATAGATAGATAGATAGACAGAGGGATAGATAGATAGATAGAAAGATAGATGATAGATGGATAGATAGATAGCACCGAGTTGTAGTGAAGCAGTAAGTGCTTTAAGGCCTATTAGGGCTAAAAACCTTCATCTATATTAAAGCCAAGTTCCATGCCTAAATAAATATAAGAACTTGTGACTAAACACAAAAGTTTGAAACATGTTCAGTAGTGAGGAACGAATATTATTTTCAGTATTTTCGTTAATTTGTTAGTAACATAGTGCACCATAATTGCTTGCTTGGATTTAAGTTGGACAGACCGGTTGATGGTGTGGTATGGTGACAGCCGGTGGGAGTAAAGAATAAGGTAAAGGAGGCAATGTTTGGACTTGGCGAGTGTCTTGAAGCCCACATATGCTACATTTTTAAATAAATATAGGAACACCTTATTGAGGTCTTGTTATGTCCCCTACTCCATATTAACTTTGAAAATAAAAAAGACAAAATTAACAAGCCATGTGTGAGGAACTTTAAAGGGAAATGCTAACGTTAAAAATATAAACACATATTTCTAATGTTAGAGTTTCTTCTATGTGATTTAGATGTTGGGTCCCCCATTTAAAAGTAAAAGAGAGACATTTTACTCATCTTAATCCCACGCATTTAGTTTCTGTCATGAGCAGGAAATGAACTGCGAGGGGGTAGTTAGTGATTCATAGGTGTTGTCATGCACTTCAATGATCAATGAAAGCACTTGCACTTAAGTGACCAGCAAGAAATCACCAGCATATTTATGAAGATATGATATTCTTATCAAGGATATAGAATTGGATTGTAGCTAGAGACATGAGCAGCCAAGAATCATGTATTGGTATTTGCTATATCAGTGAACATTATGTAACATATCACCAGAATTTTTAATAGAATGCTTTAGGCTACCAACTTGCATTTACCATTGTGCTGCTAGTCATCCAACTTGGACTCCAATGGTACCTCAAATAAATAAATATACATATATATATATATAGTTAGTACATTGCTAAACACAAATACATAAGCCAGTCAAGCCATAAGACTCGCTTTTCCAACAGACATCTCACTTTAACAGTGCTCTCACTACTGCAAGGGATTCTGGGTAGGCATATGCAAATGAGCTCAACAAAGAAGCAGATTTTTGCCTCATAATTCCACTTTATACATGGATTCCTTGGAGTATGTGTCTGCTGTATACAGCAGCTTTGAAACACAACTCAGGAAGAGGAGCAAAGCCAGTGAGCCACTCATGGACAGCTGTTATGTTGTTAATGCAACTCATTAGCATAGGGTGCTTACTGGCTTGTTGTGGAGGCTTGGTGTTACTTGTAAAGTACATACCAAAAAGGTTGTTGTGGGGAAAAAAGTTTGGATGAAATCCCCTTCCATCTGAAGTAAATGGTTGTTAATACATTGCTAAACACAAATACACACACCAGTCAAGCCATAAGACTCCTCGCTTTTCCCACAGAAATCTCACTTTAATAGTGCTCTTACTACTGCAAGGGATTCTGGGTATGTATAAGCAAATGAGCTCAACAAAGAACCACATTTCTGTCTCATAATTCCACTTTATAAATGGATTCCTTGGAGTATGTGTCTGCTGGATACAACAGCTTTGAAACACAAATCGTTTGGTATATATATATATATATATATAAAAGCAGTTTATTGTTTGTGTTTTGTTTAATATTGAATATATTAATTTTAATAAATTAAAATATGTTTTTAATCTTTAATAATAATGACAACATACACTCAGAGCTCTGGTTCCCCATCATTTTCTAAAATTAGATAACAAACATTTATTGAATTGTGCACACAAAATACTTATATCAGACACACAAAACATGTGGACATGAGGCCGTATCACTCTGTTACTCTCTCTGCACTTCTATGGTGTGTCACTGCAGTGCTATTTCCCTGGCACTAACTGACTGACATTGTGTGTGGAGGCACAGCAGGGAAACCAGAATGCAGGGTGTGGTGAGGCCTCACACGTGGACATGATTTTAAATTGCACGCACTATGTCAGTATGTTTTGTGCATGTTGTAAAATGTGCGTACAATATAATTTAACATGATTATGAGTAAAAAAAAGAAGAAGAAAAAAAAGAGCTTCCAGTCATTTCATAAAAAGACAGCATATAATAGCTGAGAAGCGTGGCCCTGTTATAAACATCGTGCCAAAATGCATAATTTAAACATGACCTGAAACAGAGGAAACAGCAGCTTCAGTAAGTGTGAAATGACTCTGTAAAGTAACATTACCGGGATCCTTGCAGCCAAGCTGCCACAGGAAATCCGATGTATATTAATCTACACCCTACACACACAAAGGGCTTCCTAAAGCTGTTACATTCCACTCTTCTGTCTGTCTGTACATTTAACTCAACAAGCAGATGGACACCTATTACCAGTCCGTGATTGAGAGGTTACAATCAATTGTTTATAACACGGAGTGCACTGCTAACTTAAAGGGAAAAATACAACATTTGTATTATTGAAAATAAAAGGTCACATGTATTAAAGCCTCTGTGAGTGTTATTTTGTAGCACACCGCATAAAAGTAAACAACTCTGTTCGGTTCATATCCTGGTTTACCTATGCCATGTGGAAGCAGCCATTTTTAGGTCCTAGTTGGGCAGATGCGCAACTAGCACCATTTGAACAGCTGAACACGGCTCTAAATTCGTTTCTGAGATGTCCGTCACTTGCACATAGTTTCTGGATTTGTGAACATGCGCTAGCTCTTGAATAACTGCACAGTTTTTAGTTGGATAAGCAGTGCTTCTGATCAAAGAGGATTTAAAGATTGCTGCCAAAATGGAGCAACAAGGTATTTAATACATAGATGCATATGTACAGGCATTGCAAAATTATTCAAAAAGAGGCTATATTACATGCAATATTTAATTTAAAATAATGATAATGAGTATGCACTTTTAATTTTTTTTATTTTTTTTATTGCTTTTGAAGGTAATGGATCATACGTACATGGGATACATATTTGTCATGTTTCAATTACTGTGCTTTCTTTTAAAAGGTTGGGGATTAAGCTGAAGATCTGCTTGTGAACATATGGTGTATGTTATTTGGACACTGAGGTTGTTTGTCCTGATGATCTGTCCAAGGGACATGAAATGTCTTTATTGTGGAAGCACTAACTGAATATTGGAGACAGTTATGCCATCTTATTATTTTCTAGATTTATATAATATATATCCAGATCTTGTTCTGTGTCCATTGCAAGGAGTGGCATCTTTGGATGTACTGCATAGTATGATTGATCTGGCCTTTAACTACTAACCTAGCATTGTTCACTATTTCTCTTCTATACCCACTGTGGCAGAAATGCCTCTGCCATGTGTTCTTGGAGGGGCCTGCTTGCCAGCCTCCTGCCAAAAGACTATGGGCCCTTTAAAAACGTATGTGATTTATGTACTTTGGTACTCCAGAAATAGAGATGGACCGTTGGCCCTAATTCCCTGGAATTGTTTTGGGCATAGGACCATGTGCACGGTCGGTCAAAATTATGACTTCCAAGGAAATCCCGATCCCCTGAACCGATCTGAGTGAGTTTTGGATATGTAGGTCCCCCAGATTGGGGCTATCAGGGGATGTGACTTTTGTGGGGTTTCCATGTGTTTTGGGGGTACTTTTGGGTTATTGTAAAATATAGGTTTTCTGTGCCTGGAGATAATTGGGTTGAGTACAGTTCTTGACTCAATTATCTAACAGGCACAGGGGAGGGATTATCCTGTTTTGTGTGGGAGTTTCCTGGACCTGAGAGCCAATGTAATTACAGTGTGTACTTTGTCACCGTCCGCTCTACGGTCCAATGGGGAATGCCTCTGGAATATGTTATGGAAAACCCCTTGCATGGTGACTTGCATATAAGGCCAGTTTCACTCTGCCATTAAACAGTTCAACTTTACCCTCCACACAGAGCCTTGTCTTGTGATTGTAGGGAACAGCTATACCAGCTATATCACTAGCTCTTGTAAGAGCTATCCTGCTATACTCTCTGGAGTAGGAGAGGTCTACCCACTGGAAGCTGGATCCCTGACTTGGGTCCAGGGTGGGTGGAGGACAGCGAGACTCCAGTCAAGCTACGGCGGCTAATGGTCTACAGTGCTGATGGTGTCTGGTGGAGTGCTTGGAAGTACTCGGAGGTACCAGGAAGCAGTTATTGGTGGAGGCACCCAGTCGGGGTGCCAGGTGGTCCGTCACACCCACCATCAAATTAGATTTATTTCTTAACCGAACGGTGTGATGGTATTCTGCAATATTCATTTATACTGTGCTGCTTGCAGATCTTCATGAATCTGTCTTTTCAACGCTACAGGTTCAACGGTCCGTCTCTATTTCTGGAGTACCAAAGTACATAAATCAGGGGGTGAATCTATCCATCTGTGTCTTTTCCTGCCTTGTGCATGGAGGATCTTTATCTTAACCTTCTGTCATTGCAACAGTAACTAGCAACAATGCATTCTCAATAATGATTTTAAAGGACCACTCCACTCTTGAAGCATTCAGCTTGCTGAACTGCTTCATCACACTCTTAGAAATCAGCCCACCTTCCTCTCTCCCCCCTCCCCTGCTTTCAATCAGACAGCAGATCCTGTTACTTCCTGGTTTGGTTAGCTCAGTGGAGCTAAAACCAAGAGGCAGCAATTGCTCAGAGCACCTGCCTTGCAAAGACTTCTCATTGAGAAGTATGTGATTGAACAGTCACAAAAAGAATGGAAGGTCCTAAAAGGGGAGGGTTTTTGCCACCTGTTTTTAAATATGCCCCCAATGAAAAAATACATTATTGAATGCATGTATGTTTTCATTGGGTGTATATTTACTAAACAGTGATTTTGATTTTTTTTGGTATTTGGGCAGTGAGGTGCTGCTTTAATTTTAATTCAGCTTTATGAAATACTTTCAATTTTCTCAGCACAATGTGACCAATGACAACCAGAGTGACTGTTCTCTATCCAGCAAGAGAGGGAGAATGTGTTTCAGCGCAGGAGAGGATATGTTTCTTGGAGTAGGGTAAACTATCTCAGCTAGGTCCAGGGGCATAAACAATGCCAAGGTGGGTTAAATTAAATAAATTTTGAATATATGTTACACGTGTAATTTTTGCTTCCATAACCAGTAATAGTGTGACAATCATACAGTCTTTGATAATGGTAAAATTTATATTTTAGGTGAGGTGAGGGTGACCTTGGTTCAACCAAACATGTGAATTGCTATAGCTATAGTCATTTGCTGGAATCTCATGTAAGAAGAATTTTTCGACCTTGAAATATGACGCCCTTATTCTAGCGCTCTGTAAAGTACTGACAAACTGCATGGGCTCCAGGCAAATGCAGAAATTGTAATTTTTAAATACATTGCTTTAGGCAAGATACAAATACATGTTAAAGGGTTCATGATCAAATGTTGGCACTGGGCGCAGAAGATCTGCTTATCTTTTCCAATTTATTTCCCATGATGCTCAGCAAGTCCACAGCCGCAGGTCAAGTGGGTTGCCCTATTATCTAGATATCATAAAGTGGACACACAGGCATTCGAAACGACAAACCAGGAATCAGCTGTTGTAAGTAAATAACTATGGACTGATGTCATAGGTATGTGTGCAATCTCTTTTTACTGCTGAGGTTGTTATCAAAACATGCCTATCACATATTTTCACAGCATGTAGTGGGACATCATGAGTTCACAACAAGTTTAAGTGGAGTCTGCTATTTGATGTCAACTATTTATTTTAATGATAGCGCAGAAAGATGTACTCTGCTTGTCCTGCCTGTCTTTGTCAATCCTGTTTTCTCAGCCATGCAGGCATATTTCTACTGCCAGCTGTCTGATGTAACACAGCTATGTAATAATACTATTTTAAAATGTATGATGTACTGCAGGTATATCCCAAATATTGCATCTATCTATCTATCTCATGTAATTAGGATGTGAAAAGTCAGTATATGTATATAGCACCTCAAATTAATTTTCACTAGGCATGTATAAAATACTCTGGCCTCAATTGAAAGCAACACAGTGTGATTACAAAATGTGTAATCTATATATAACTAAAAACATAAGACAAAGTACCCCTACTGGGTGGGGTGGAGCTACACAGTCGATCCCGACAGCTTTTACCCTGCGCGAGAGTACAGCAGTGATATTGGCTCCTGGCGCTTCTGAAGAATACACACTGGAGGAAGATGGCGGCAACCACGAGGGAAAAGTTCAGTTTAATAGAACTCACCTTTCCCTGCCCCAACCGGCCATCGGACCCCTAGCAGCGATGTCACTGTCAGGGTTTTTGCAAATTCTGCAAAGTCACTAGACGGTGACAATGTCACTTTAATGTTGTTGGATAAGCTGTCCAAATTATTTCATTTTGGATAAACCTTTCAAATGATTTTTTCAACATATTAAAATATCAAAGCATGTTCCATATACAAATAAATATCAACATATCAAAAAATATAAAAATCTTACAAAATGTAAAAAAAAATTCATAATATTGAATAATTTGAAAAGTGTACCCAAAAATATTAAATCATTTTAAAAACGTATCTAAGAATATTTGACCGAGGCCTCTATATTTAAACAAGTGCCAAGAGAAGAGCCAGTTGGTATGATTGGGGTTGATATATATATATAACATTTATTTTTATCAAATTTTGGATTTATTTCTCAAAAAATATTGGCTCAAATATTGCCAAACCAAACCGTGAGAAGAAAATTCTACGTGATAAATAAAAAAGGACTGTTTTACAGGAGAAACTAAAAGAAAGAATGGGAGTATTATAATGCCATTAACGGTCATTGAGCATGTTTTACTCATCCTTTGCAGATGTGACCCTTCGAAATCTTACCTTTTATTTGAACATGGCAAAGATCATCTGTAGTGACAAACACTTTGGGAAAACTGGTAACCAAAGGGGTTTACAGTTAATTGCAATGGACACCAGGTCCTGAACATATAATTGAGTCACCTGTTTTCTAAACAGGGATATGGTTATGGTTGGTTATCATTAGAGAAAAAAAAATATTTTCTGTTTCTTATTTATAGGGACACAAAAGTCACCAAAACAATGAAGCAGTTTTGGTGCATAGATCATGTCCCTGCAATCTCACTGCTTAATTATCTGCCATTAAGGAGTTAAATCACTTTGTTAATGACACCCAAGTCACACCTCCCCGCATGTGACTTACACAGCCAACCTAGACACTTCCTGTAAAGAGTTATCTAATGTTTACACTTCCTTTTTTGCAAATTCTGTTTAATTTAGAATGTCTTATCTCCTACTCTGTTCATAGCTTGCTAGACCCTTAAGGAGCCTCCTGTATGTAATTAAAGTTCAATTTACAGAGCAGGAGATAAACATTTTCAAAGTAAGTTATATCTGATTGAAAATTAAACCTCTTTGTTTTTTCATGCAGGCTGTGTCAGTCACAGCCAGGGGAGGTGTGGTTAGGGCTGCATAAACAGAAACAAAAGTGATTTAACTCCTAAATGGCAGAAAATTGAGGAGTGAATCTTCAGAGGCATGATCTATACATTAAAACTGCTTCATTAAGTGAAAGTTGTTTTGGTGACTATAGTATCCCTTTAAGTTTCTTTGTTTAAATTAGAGCTTAGTTGCTGAATTGCAGCATCCAGTTCAGTTAAGTTTTAGTTTGTTTGAAAAATAAATATCCCGTGTTATTTAAATATATCACCGAGTGTGTGACCTTGAAGGTTTAGGTGGAAGAGACCAAAAGTAATATTGGATCTTTACACATGTACAGAATATGTGCATGGCAAAGGACATACAAATGTTTTTAACCAACAAATTAAAATAGTTTGGAAGCTCAAGTAGTTGCAGATGAGATATCTTGTGCAGAGGATGTCTAAATATTCCTACATTAAATTCCTCATCTTTTGATATCTTGAGATATCTTGTGCAGAGGATGTCTAAATATTCCTACATTAAATTCCTCATCTTTTGATATCTTGAGATATCTTGTGCAGAGGATGTCTAAATATTCCTACATTAAATTCCTCATCTTTTGATATCTTGAGATATCTTGTGCAGAGGATGTCTAAATATTCCTCATTAAATTCCTCACTTATACTAAATATAAGTGGACATCACTTCTTACTGGTTTCATAACACTCCATGAATTAGCTAAGCTAAACTAAATCATTACAGCCTACCATACCATGCTGAGTTACATAAATAATCACAGAATCCTGAGATGAAACATGGTGTCAAGTGCTTATCTAAGTGCCAAACATCTGATTAGGAGAGAAGAGCCGGTGCCCATGTCACTGCCATTAGCCCATATTCTATTTCTGGCTGTTCTTGCTGGTCTTCCAATCTGGCTGTCCAATACTAGTCCATTTAATGCAGAAGAAGATCCAACGAGAAGAAGCTGTTACACGGGTTGTTGATCACTTGCTATTTAGTTTGTGGTAACACGAGTGGGTTTGCTACAAGGGCCGAGTGGTGGCACACCATGTTCCGTCACAACATGTCACATATGTAAAATTTTCTTTGTGAATGTTTTAAATCAGGTGTCTTTCTGAATAACCCTGTACTTAGTTTACTTAGTGACAGACGAGCAGGCCAAAGGTTGCATTCTTAGATGTTGCAGAGCCTACCTACATTCCTTTTGCAGCAAAGAACAGCTATTCTTTACATCCTTGTCCTTGCGTCATGGGAAAACACACCATTGTACCAACTTAAATGGATGTTTATTTTCACAAGGTAATTACATTTAGTGCCTCCCACTTATGTAAGGTTTAGTAAAGCTCATTAGAATTATCCTTCATTTTCAAAGCTCGAACATTAAGCAGCATTGTATGTTGGGAGGTTGGAGTGTAGAACATGTTATAATAAAGTGAAACATTTCAAGTAAATGAAATTGTGAACAGATGTCATGTTCTCATTGTAATATTGGCCAAAAGGATTGAATGGATGACCCTGTGTGAAGAGGTTTAAATAACAGATATGCATTGGGCCATAATAGTTTATAGATCCTGACTATGACACAGTTAATTGAGGGCTATGAATAAAGTGCAATTCTGAGAATAATTCTAAAAATGAAGCAGTCGCCGTGGAAACCAAAATTTGCACTTGATACTATTCGGAATCCTCCCATGCTTTCCTCTTGATGAGTAGTGCTGATGGGAGTAGCAGTCTTATGTAAGTTAACTCATATGGACACAGCCTTTAGGTATACAGGTCTGTCTGCGAGAGTGCACAAAGCTTTGCAGTTAATTGTATGCGGTCTCTCATTTCCTCTCCTTTCTCACCCTTCCTTCTGCTGCTGACTGTTTCCTCTGTGCAGTAAAATGGTAGCTCAAGTTCTCTGAATGAGAAGTTCTCTTTCACTTTGTCTTTCTATCTGTTGTTCTGTATATCCCTCTCCGTTTGTCTTTCTGTCTGTCTGTCTGTCTGTCTCTATATCTCTGTCCCTCTTTATTTCTCTATCCGTATATATATATATACACAACTGTCTACCTATCTGTCATCTTTTCTCTCAGAGAGAAACAATGTAGATCTTCAGGTCTCCTCATCACTGTAACAAGGAATGAAGAAATGAACGAATGAATGAATGAACCAACCGATAAAAAAGAAAGCATGAGTTTCGTATTTGTTGGCTTCCACCTCTCGGTCATGCCACCTTGCATGCCTACATTTAAATTCATGATTTATTAAAATAGCTGTTCAGTTGCATAGAAGGCCAACTGGCGATATGAGAATGTTAAAAGCCTTCCTTTTCCCTTGAAAACATTATGCATTATACAATGTATCTACATGCCATGGATTCACACTACAAACACTGTATAAATCACAGGGTTTGAGTGGTGTCAGAAGAAACGATAACTCCATCAGCCTGATGTGATTGGAATTAGATGGGCATTTGGCTAAAGCTTCATATTCACAGCACCAGCTGATTGGGTATTAGATAAACTAATCACAGACAGACCTTATTAGTTAGATGTCAGTACAAGTAATGTCCTGAGTGTCCAGTAACCAGGACAGTTTATACTTCTATTATTGGGCATTGTGGGGTTGTTTTCATTGGACAAGCTGTCCAGTAATGGGTCTCTGTGCTGTTTCTCCATTGAATACACCAATGATATTAGAAGTATACATGTAGGTTCAAATGTGGTAATCAAGGTCTAGGGGTAGAAAGAGGATTTGACAGCTCCAATGACATTTCCGGTGTTCTAATGGTCATTTCTAATGACAAATAACAGCATCGATTAGTAACTCCCAGAAGCAACCAAGCACTGTAGAAATGCCTAAGCAGAGGTATAATCATACTTTTCCTATCTCATTAGTTCATGCTCCTGCAATCCCAGGCGTCTCTTTGACACCTTTAACTCTCTTCTTCTTTGCTGTGGCAACCCCTCAAGCTAACCTTACAGGCGATAGCTTTGCATGTTACTTTACCAACAAGATTGAACAGCTAAGGAAAGAATTCTCCTCACCCTGCCTTTCTCAACCACACGTAGATCATGCCTTTCCTACCCTTCAGACTTTCTCCCCGGCTACTTCTCCTTTTCTCTCGCCCCACCACTTGCCTGCTTGATCTTGTCCCATCTCACCTTATCAAATCTCTCTCCCCTTGTTTTGTGCCTTCCTTAACACACATCTTCAACTTCTCTCTCTCCTCTCGCATTGTCCTTGCTAACCTTAAACATGACACTGTAGTACCAATCCTGAAAAAAACATCCCTCGACCCTATCGTCCCATATCCCTACTCCCTTTTTCCTCAAAGCTTCTGGAAAGACTTGTCTTTACCCATATGTCTCACTTCCTCAATTCCAACTCTCTCCTTGACCCTCTTCAATCTGGCTTCTGCCCCCTCCACTCCACTTATCAAAGTTACTAACGACCTAATCGCAGCTAAAGCCAAAGGCCACTACTCCATACTAATTCTTCTTGACCTCTCTGCTTCCTTTGATACCTTGATCATGCTCTCCGTCTTCAAACTCTTCAATCACTCGGTCTCTGTCTCTCCCAAAGCTCATTCAGTGTCTCCTTTTTCTAATAATACCTCCTCCCTTCGTCCTGTTTCGGTTGTAGTCCCCCAAGGCTCTGTCCTTGGTCCCCTTCTATTTTCTCTTTATACTGCCTCTCTTGGCAAACTTATTGCCTCATTTGGATTCCACTACCACCTGTACACTGATGACACCCAGATATATCTCTCCCCTGTCCTCTGTCACTGCTTGCCTTTCTTCCATTTCTAACTGGATGTCCTCCCGCTTTCTGAAACTAAATCTCTCTAAAACTGAGCTCCTTGTCTTTCCTCCTAATACTGATCCTCCTCTTTCACTCTCCCTTCAAGTTGGTGGTATCCACACCAGTCCATCCTTGCAAGCGCGCTGTCTTGGTGTCATACTTGATTCTGGCCTCACCTTTTAGCCTCATATCCAGCATATTACCAAGTCCTGAAGATTCCTCTTAAAAAAATAGCCCGCATCCGCCCCTTTCTTACATAAGATGCTACTTAGGAGCTTGTCCATGCTGTAGTAATTTCCCGCAAGGATTATTGTAACCCTCTCCTAATTGGTCCTCCCAAAAACTGTATTTCCCAGCTGCAGTCTGTAATGAATGCTGCCGCCAGACTGATTTTCCTCTCTAGTTGGTCCTCTCACACCTCACCCCTCTGTCAGTCCTTTCATTGGCTTCCTGTTTCCTATAGGATTCAATTCAAAGTGCTAACCCATACCTATGGGATGATCAGGTGATTGGTCAGATTCCCAAAATCTAAGCCAAAATGTACCTGAATTACAGAGCAACCAAACTATGCAATGTCAAGCATGTTCAGGGATGTGATTCTGAATTCATAACCCCCCACCAGCACGGGTGCAGCAGTCATATTCCAATAGACTGCCACCAGACTGATATTCCTCTCTAGTTGGTCCTCTCACACCTCACCCCTCTGTCAGTCCTTTCATTGGCTTCCTGTTTCCTATAGGATTCAATTCAAAGTGCTAACCCATACCTATAAAACATTGACCAATTGTTGCCCCTCTTTTATCTCTTCACAGATCCATAGGTATGCCCCTTCTCGGTCTCTCCACTCGGCCTGTGACCTTCTCCTGTCCGCTGCTCGCACGTGTATGGCCAACTCACGCTTGCAGGACTTCTCGTGGGCGGCTCCCTTCCAATGTAATAGCCTGCCTACGGCCATCAGATTCTCCCCTAGTCTTCAATCGTTTAAGAAGTGCCTTAAAATCCATCTCTTTAGGAAAGCTTATGGCCCCCCAGAGTAACCTCTACCTCACATACCTGTCTCTTGTTCTCTCCTAAATGGTAGCACTTTACTCTCTCCTCCAGCTCTGCTTCACTCCCACCTAATTTGTTTGCTATTTCCTGTCCTAGTATGTTTTATACCCTACCTCCTATGGACTGTAAGCAGGGTCCTCTTCAACCTATCGTTACTGTAAGTTTTCTTGTAATTGTCCTATTTATAGTTAAATCTCCCCTTTTATAATATTGTGAAGTACTACGGAATCTGTTGGCGCTATATAAATGGCAATAATAATAATAATGATCTTTCTAATGTTCTAACGGGCAGTTCTAATGACACACTGTTCTAATGACATGTCGGAGTATTACATTTTACCAGACAGAGCAAAAAATTAGACACGAACTGAGACATAAAAATAATCTATGTATGGAGTATTTGTAGCCTCTACATACAGTAATAGTAGAAAATATGTTGACATCACAAGAAGATATGTTTACTTATCTAAATACTTCTATGGTGGATGTCTACTTGGAGGGCGCACATAGTACGAATTCTCACTGCCTCTAACAGACTCTTCCACAGCTAGAGCTACATGGAGGCCATTAGACTTGGTCATTCGTTTTGGCCCAAAATCTAAGCCAAAATGTACCTGAATTACAGAGTAACCAAACTGCGCAATGTTCAGGGTTGTGATTCTGAATTCATACCCCCCAGCCAGCACGGGTGCAGGAGTCACATTACAGTAGGTCTATAAGCTCACAGTGAATGCCACCCAATGTCTTTCTCGATGTGGCCACTCCTCCTGCTGGCATTCTTACCATCAGCCGCTGCACGCCGGAGCCTTTTAACCCCTTAAGGACACATGACATGTGTGACATGTCATGAGTCCCTTTTATTGCAGAAGTTTGGTTAAAGGTTAAAAGCTCCATATTCTCAAACCTAATTGATGACGCAAACGTGCGTGTGCTTCGCCTCTCTGGTGACTCGCGCTTACGTTCAGGGTTCAGGGAAAAATGTAACTTAAGGCTGCCCTCTTAAAACTATATAATCCACTTTTTAGCTTGGTACTGTGCCCTATCATGGTTTTTCATTTAATGGTTATTCCGAGAGCATGTTATCCTTGTATATCTTTGGCTTATCTGACCCTGGTTTGTCTTTAAACATTCTCCTATCTATTGTCCTTGACCTTTGGCTAGTTTTCTTGTTTATTCTACTATCTGTCTTCCTGACCTTGGTTTGTCCTGCACTACATTGTTTTGCATTCAGTCCGGCCACCCTAAGGCTAGGTGATATGCTTTTCTCCCATAACGTATATTTTTCATTGTTTACTTAAGTACTACGTGTTCTATAATAGCGAACTGTGACAATTCCACAGTGGCACCAAAAAAATACAGATGATGATGGCTATGGAACAGTCACTAGATGTTGATTTTACTCATAGATCAAGTAAGAAGTGACCAGAAAGGGGGAAAAAAGAAGCATTAATATAAACCTTTTTATATATGTATATATTATATATTTAAGAAATACAGTATCTCACATTTTTGTAAATATTTTATTATATCTTTTCATATGCCAACTCTGAAGAAATGACAATCTGCTACAATCTAAAGTAGTTAGTGTACAACTCAACACACAACCATTAAAGTACCATTATAGTGCCAGGAAAACATACTCGTTTTCCTGGCGCTATAGTGCCCTGAGGGTGCCCCCACCCTCAGGGTCCCCCTCCCGCCGGGCTATGGGGAGAGGAAGGGGTTAAACTTACCTCTTTCTCCAGCGCCAGGCGGGGAGCTCTCCTCCTCCTCTCCTCCCTCTTCTCCTTCTCTTCGGCTGAATGCGCATGCGCGGCAGGAGCTGCGTGCGCATTCAGCCAGTCCATAGGAAAGCATTCACAATGAAAATCACAATGAGAAGCACGCAAGCGCTTCTAGCGGCTGTCAAGAGACAGCCACTGGAGGCTGGATTAACCCTATTATAAACATAGCAATTTCTCTGAAACTGCTATGTTTATTAAAAAAAAAAGGGTTAACCCTAGCTGGACCTGGCACCCAGACCACTTCATTAAGCTGAAGTGGTCTGGGTGCCTATAGTGGTCCTTTAATGTCTAAACCGTTGCCAAAAAAAGTGAGTACACCCCTAAGTGGAAATGTCCAAATTGGGCCCAAAGTGTCAATATTTTGTGTGGCCACCATTATTTTCCAGCACTGCCTTAATCCTCATGGCCATGGAGTTCACCAGAGCTTCACAGGTTGCCACTGGAGTCCATTTCCACTCCCATGACGACATTACGGAGCTGGTGGATGTTAGACCTTGCGCTCCCCCACCTTCCGTTTGAGGATGCCCCACAGATGCTTAATAGGGTTTAAATCTGGAGACATGCTTGGCCAGTCCATCAGCTTCACCTTCAGCTTCTTTAGCAAGGCAGTGGTCATCTTGGAAGTGTGTTTGGGGTCGTTATCATGTTGGAATACTGCCCTGCGGACCAGTCTCCGAAGGGAGCGGATCATGCTCTGCTTCAGTATGTCACAGTACGTGTTGGCATTCATGCTTCCCTCAATAAAATGTAGTTCCCCAGTCTCGGCAGCACTCATGACACTCCCACCACCATGCTTGACTGTAGGCAAGACACAGTTGTCTTTGTACTCCTCACCTGGTTGCCGCCACACATGCTTGACACCATCTGAACCGAATAAGTTTATTTTAGTCTCATTGGACCACAGGACATGGTTCCAGTAATCCATGTCCTTAGTCTGCTTGTCTTCAGTAAACTGTTTGCGGGCTTGTGCATCATCTTTGATACAGTGTGCAGCGTATGGTCTGAGCACTGACAGGCTGACCCTCCCATCCCTTCAACCTCTGCAACAATGCTGGCAGCACTCATACGTCTATTTGCCAAAGACAACATATATGATGCTGAGCATGTGCACTCAACTTCATTGGTCGACCATAGCGAGGCCTGTTCTGAGTGGAACCTGTCCTGTGAAACCGCTGTATGTGTCACGATTCCGGAACCTAACACGCTAACAGGACACAGAGAGGAAGGGTGCTATACCGGTCCTTAGAGTGGCCGGGCTAAGCACACTAAGAATAGTCAGGAGACAAGCCAAGTAAAGGGAGCCAGAAAACGGGAGAACGAGAAACAAGCCGAGGTCAAAGGAGTGGAGAAGACAGGATAATCGGAATAACGAGCCAAATAATCAGTAACCAGAGAGCAAGACGAGAAAACTACACTACAGGTATCACAAGACCACAACAGGGCACTGAGGGACAGGAAAGGTAAGTATAAATACCCTTGGTTTAATTCTGATTGGATAACTTCCAATCAGAATTAACAATCACACGTGGTAGATATCTATACTTCCCACTGTGATTGAGGTACTGTTTCTTTAACGCCGGGTCACTCACGTGACCCTGGCGTTTGCATAATTTAGTGTCCTCCCAGCGTGCAGCGTTATACATGCTGCAGCTGGGGGACGTGGAGGACACGAGCGGTGAGTGGCAGAGAGGAGACGCCGCTCGCCGACAGGTGAGACGAGGGGAGACCGCGGGCGGCGACGGACTGAGGGTGAGTGCTGCAAGTGGCGTGCAGCCTCCCCTCCTAGCCACCCGCGGATCCCTGACATAACCCCCCCTCGAGGCCCGCCCAACGGGCGGGAAGCCGAAGGCTTCAAAGGGAACCACGCATGAAAGGAGCAGATCAAAGAGGGCGCATTCAAGTCAGAGGCAGAAACCCAGGACCGCTCCTCAGGGCCGTAACCCTTCCAATCAACCAGATACTGCAACCGACCCCGAGAAAAACGAGAATCAAGCAGAGCAGCCACTTCGTACACGTCATTAGAGACAGCGCGGAGGGAATCTCGACGCCTGAGAGGACCAGAGAAACGATTACAGAGCAGGGGCTTCAAAAGGGAGGTGTGGAAAGTGTTAGGTATACGCATGGAAGGAGGCAAGGCCAGGGAGTAGGACACAGGATTGACCCTACGCAATACCTTATAGGGGCCAAGGAACCTGGGTGCAAATTTCATTGAGGGGACCCTGAGGCGGAGATTCTTGGAGGACAACCAAACCCTATCACCCGGGACATAAGAGGGAGCAGCACCCCTACGACGATCAGCAAATCTCTTCTGAGTAGCAGTCGCACGAGAAAGAGTAGCATGGACCTGATCCCACATCTTCCGTAAGGAGGTGAGGTGCTCGTCCAAAGCGGGTATTCCCTTGTCAGAGAACACGCCGGGAAGGACAGAGGGCCAAGGAACCTGGGTGCGAATTTCATTGAGGGGACCCTGAGGCAGAGATTCTTGGAGGACAACCAAACCCTATCACCCGGGACATAAGAGGGAGCAGCACCCCTACGACGATCAGCAAATCTCTTCTGAGTAGCAGTCGCACGAGAAAGAGTAGCATGGACCTGATCCCACATCTTCCGTAAGGAGGTGAGGTGCTCGTCCAAAGCGGGTATTCCCTTGTCAGAGAACACGCCGGGAAGGACAGAGGGTTGGAACCCATAGGCAACTATAAAAGGACTTAAGCCAGTGGACGAATGAGTCACAGTGTTCCTGGCGAATTCAGCCCAAGGAAGGAGGTGAGACCAGTTGTCCTGGTGTGCATTCGTGAAGCAACGTAAATATAACTCCACAGATTGATTCGCCCGTTCGGCCGCTCCATTAGATTGTGGATGATAGGAGGAAGTAAACGACAAGGAAATCCCCATCTCAGCATAAAAGCCCCTCCAAAACCGAGAGACAAATTGAGGACCCCTGTCAGATACGATATCCTGTGGTATACCATGCAAGCGGAAAACCTCTTTGGCAAATACCTGAGCCAACTGAACCGCAGAAGGTAGTTTCTTAAGTGGAATAAAGTGTGCCATTTTAGAGAATCTATCAGTCACAGTCAAAATTACTGTCATTCCATCGGATGAAAGAAGATCCACAATAAAGTCCATGGATAAGTGGTTCCATGGTTTCTTGGGTACGGATAAAGGCATTAGGAGTCCCGGGGGTTTGACATTAGGGGACTTACACTGTGCACAAACACGACAAGCCTGCACATAATCCACTACGTCTTGCTTAAGTGAAGGCCACCAAAACTGTTGAAGGAGACTCTTGTATGTCTTGGTAACCCCTGGGTGGCCAGCCATTTTGACGGTGTGAAATAAAGCTAACAATTTCTTTCAATCTTTTTCCTTCACGTATAATCTACCAACAGGTGTCTCAGAGGGTGCTTGGGTTTGGTATGCCTTGATACCATCGAGGAAAAGAGACAAAATAACTAAACGAGTAGCAGCTATTATCTTAGACGTGGGTACAATGGGTTCAGGAGCGGGGGTGATAGACTCCAAAGGTTCGTATTGTCGGGAGATAGCATCAGCCTTGACATTACGGTACCCAGGCCTATATGTGATAATGAACTGAAAGCGTGAAAGAAATAAGGACCATCTGGCTTGACGAGAGGACAACCTTTTAGCATCAGCTATATAGGAGAGATTCTTATGATCAGTTATAACCAGGATTTTGTGTCTAGCTCCTTCTAATAAGTACCTCCACTCTTTAAAAGCCATCACAATAGCTAATAGTTCCCTATTCCCGACATTGTAATTCTTTTCAGAATCAGACAGTTTTTTAGAAAAGTAACAACAGGGATGGAGGGGTTCGTTATAGGATAATCTTTGTGATAATACAGCTCCTATACCTGATTCTGAAGCATCTACTTCCATTATAAAGGGAAGGGAAGGATCAGGATGGTGTACCACAGGGGCAGTGGCAAATGCCTTTTTGAGAGTTTCGAAGGCTTTAATGGCTTCAGGAGTCCAAACCCTGGGGAACAAACCCTTTTTAGTTAGTTTTGTGAAAGGAGAAATGACCGATGAAAAGTTTTTAATAAACCTGCGATAAGACAGCAGGAGCATTACACAGTCCAAAAGGCATGACTAGATACTCGTAATGCCCACTGCGTGTATTGAACGCTGTCTTCCATTCATCATTTTCTTTTATACGAACCAAGTTGTAAGCCCCCCTTAGGTCTAGTTTAGTAAAATAGCTAGAACCTTTAACACCGTCAAACAACTCAGTAATGAGAGGGATAGGATAAGCGTTTTTAACTGTTATATTATTCAGGCCCCTATAGTCTATACATGGCCTCAAATCGCCCTCTTTCTTGGCAACAAAAAAGAAACCAGCACCAGCCGGAGAGGAGAACCTTCTGATAAAACCTTTACGTAAGGATTCCTGTATGTACTCCTCCATGACCTGGTTTTCTTTCTCAGAAAGCGGGTAGACCTTACCCCTAGGAGGCATCATTCCAGGTAACAGATTTATGGCACAATCATAATCCCGGTGTGGGGGTAGTTTATCAGCTTCCCTCTTTTCAAAGACCAATGCGAGGTCTGCATACACAGGAGGGACAGAAACAGAAAGTGGTTTAGCTGTAGGCACATTAAGTAAACAAACGGGATGTAAACGGGCCATACAGTCTTGTTGACAAGAGAGAGTATATCTAGAGAATCCCAATCAAGTACCGGGTTATGCTTAACTAACCAGGGGAAGCCCAGAATGATGGAAGCTGTAGGTGAGTCAATTATTTGGAAGGTTATCCTTTCTTTGTGTAAGGCACCCACGACCATAACCATTTCTTGGGTTTCATGGGTCACCAGAGGTTTCTCAAGTGGTCTACCATCTATGGCCTCAATGGCCAAGGGTGTGGCCTTTTGGATCAGATTCAAGGCTGCGGTTTTAGCAAAGTTCTCATCCATAAAGTTGTCTGCAGCACCTGAATCGATCAAGGCTTTAGTTGTTATCGTGGTTTTCTTGACCAAAAGAGTAACCGTGATAAATGGTCTGGAGATGGACACATGAGGGGAAAAAACCATAACACCCGAGGCCGACCCCTCTCTAGGCCTTAGGTGCCGGAGTTTCCCTGCAAACTAGGACAGTTTCTTCGGAGATGCCCCCTCTTACCACAATAAAGGCACAAACCCTCCCTTCTGCGGTACGTTCTTTCAGCTTCAGATAAGCCTACCGCACCTAATTGCATGGGTTCGGGAGGTGGTTGATTAGGGGGAGGTAACGCTAGTAATGCAGTACTGGGTAAAGCAGGTAACCCCTGTGTATTCATCCTTCTTTGACTACGCCTCTCTCTACGGTTTGTCAATTAGAATGACATAATCTATTAGATCATCCAGAAGAACAGGCATTTCCCTGGATGCTATTTCATCTAATATGTAAGCGGCCAAACCCTCCTGAAAAGCTGTTACGAGAGCGTCGTTATTCCAGACCACTTCAGCTGCCAGCTTGAATAGCAGGTTGCAAGTGGGCAGTACGAACCAGTATGGTTTGTAAAGCCTGAGCAAACTGATCCATACGGTGGTCTAAACCATCCATTCTAGCCTCCTGATTTACTAACAGCTGTGGAATGTCAGCAGGTTCCATGGTGGCCCTGTTGTAATGTCATGATTCCGGAACCTAACACGCTAACAGGACACAGAGAGGAAGGGTGCTATACCGGTCCTTAGAGTGGCCGGGCTAAGCACACTAAGAATGGTCAGAAGACAAGCCAAGTAAAGGGAGCCAGAAAACGGGAGAACGAGAAACAAGCCGAGGTCAAAGGAGTGGAGAAGACAGGATAATCGGAATAACGAGCCAAATAATCAGTAACCAGAGAGCAAGACGAGAAAACTACACTACAGGTATCACAAGACCACAACAGGGCACTGAGGGACAGGAAAGGTAAGTATAAATACCCTTGGTTTAATTCTGATTGGATAACTTCCCATCAGAATTAACAATCACACGTGGTGGATATCTATACTTCCCACTGTGATTGAGGTACTGTTTCTTTAACGCCGGGTCACTCACGTGACCCTGGCGTTTGCATAATTTAGTGTCCTCCCAGCGTGCAGCGTTATACATGCTGCCGCTGGGGGGCGTGGAGGACGCGAGCGGCAGAGAGGAGACGCCGCTCGCCGACAGGTGAGACGAGGGGAGACCGCGGGCGGCGACGGACTGAGGGTGAGTGCTGCAAGTGGCGTGCAGCCTCCCCTCCTAAACGCCTGCGGATCCCTGACAGTATGGTCTTGCCCACTGTGCTGCATCTCAGTTTCAGGGTCTTGGCAATCTCCTTATAGCCTAGGCCATCTTTATGTAGAGCAACAATTCTCTTTTTTCAGATCCTCAGAGAGTTCTTTGCCATGAGGTGCCACGTTGAACTTCCAGTGACCAGTATGAGAGAGTGTGAGAACGATAACACCAAATTTAACACACCTGCTCCCCATTCACACCTGAGACCTTGTAAAACTAATGAGTCACATGACACCAGGGAGGGAAAATGGCTAATTGGGCCCACTTTTGACATTTGCACTTATGGGTGTACTCACTTTTGTTGCCAACGGTTAAGACATTAATGGCTGTGTGTTGAGTTATTTTGAGGGGAAAGTAAATTCACACTGTTATACAGGCTGTACACTTACTACTTTACATTGTAGCAGAGTGTAATTTCTTCAGTGTTGTCACATGAAAAGATATAATAAAATATTTACAAAAATGTGAGGGGTGTACTCACTTTTGAGAGATCCTGTATATAATATACCAATATATATATTTTTTTCTTTACTGCTCCTCCTGTTTTGCCTTGATAGGTTAGTTTTTCTCACTTAATCTATGAAGCAATTTGCATATAGTGAGAAAATGCTCCAATCACTGTACTGCAAAATATATAGCTAATATTATACAGTATTATGTACATATTTGGCAGTACTTCGATTGGCCCATTTTTCAGCTCTCTTTTGTTCTCTAATTTATTTTTTTTATCTTGGTTTCAATATTCTGCCTAGCTGAACAAACATTCGAACGAAACAAAAAATTCTATTTTGGGAAAAAATGGTTGAGCCAAGCCGAATTTTCTAGCCATGCACAATTCTAGTGACCATCTATCATCTGAACAATGTAACCATAAACCGATGAAGAGCAAAACCTGCTGGTGTTAGCAGCTCCGTGACCCATTGTAATAAAATTGAAAACCTGTACTTTGGTAATACTCAAAGTAAAATCAGCTACTGCAGACTTATTGACATGGGACTTCATCGGGGTACGTGAGCAAACGTTGGAATGAAAAATATTCCTGTTGAATGGATTTCCTTTTTGATCCAGAATCCTAAAGTGTGGAAAATACTTTAATTTACCAAAGTCCGTTTAAAAAAAAAATAGTAAGGGGTGCAGTATTAAAAGGAGAGGGGAGATGGTTATTGAATGTTTTCGCTGCTGGTGAGACACAGATGTTACTATTATCTGGCTTTCTTGTTTTAGGATTGCCAAGTCTGGGGACTAAACTAAAACTATTGTTGGAGAAAGTCCAAGATGATGTCAGAAGCAATTTGCTGCATCAACAGCAATGCAGCGATCTATGCCTCTGTCCTGTCTGGGACGGAAGGATTTCCTTGGTAAAGCCGGTGTGATTATTTGTCAAGTGACTACAAGAAGAACATAGTTCTCTCTTTAATAAATAATAGGCAAACTTGAGTCATTCTTTTTATCCATTATGTGAGTCAGAGATCTTGCAATGTTGGATGAATACAGGTCGTCTCCTCCATAAATGCTGTTTTCTGATCAGAGAGCTGACCTCTCGGCTATTGTTTCCCTTATAGACAATTTTATTGTCTATTGATTAACCAATTTGTACTCAGGGTAAAGACAATTACAATGATGGTTTACCTTGCTGGAGCATTTACTTAAAGAGATAAAACAAAAATATGTTGTTTACCTGCATCCAGTCAGTAAGAAAGTTCATTATATTATACTAGTGATGTATAATCAACAAACATTTAACCTACTGGCTGTGGAAGACATTTTATAATATGTGACTTCATGACCCCATGTTGAACATATGATGCAATATGTAACTTTATGACCTCATGATGCACTCATAATGTAATATGCATCATTATGAGTCCATCATGTATCCGTAATATCACATGTAATTTTGTGAACACATGATGCACCTATCATGCAATATGTAACTTAATGAATCATCACGGCCTGATTAATTACTAATTGTAGCAATTTCTACATTTCAGAGGAGGTAAACAATTAGGAATAATTATTTTCATCCAGCAAACAGGAAATCAAATGTTACTGATGCCAAGAAGTACCCTAATGCAGATCCATTAGACACAATGCCAATTCTCAGAGAATTATTTGATACTTCATGTATTAAATCCTACATGCCCACTGGTGTCTTCATTCCCAGACTTTGATAAGTTACCCACAGACGGCCAACAGCTCCCATAGAAAGGTCTTTATTGTAACTTATGTTGACAGGTGTTAGAGCTGTCCTGTGCTCCAGGTAAGCTGTCTGTTTCTCAATACTGTCAATATGGCTTTCCTGGTTAATATTCAATAACTTTCCTTTGAAGTGTAGAGTGAGTTATGCTGAGCTTATCTTCTGTTTGTACTTTGTTTTCAGTTGGCCTTTAACAAATGATTGGTGTCTATATTACTGAAGCAAATAAGAGTGAAAGATACTTCCTAAAACACGTTCAGGTCTCCTTCTGTAAATAGCTCCTTACTGGCTCGTGACACTGATTATCATGATACGACAGACATGTTTTCTAAGTCAGAGGAAGAAAGTATTGATGATAAATACCCAGTATATGCTCCGTCAAGCATAAATACAAACTGGAAAATCCAAAGATAACCAAGGGTGTTCTGTGTAAAGGCGCTACTTATATCAAGAGTTAGCAGCTACCACACAATGTGAGTATCTCCTTAACAACACACAACAATCTATAAGTAAACACAAGTAAACTGAGTTCCACTCAGCAATCTGGAGAATGGTTGGGATTATGCCTGGAAGAAATATTAAAGTGACACATGTCATTTTTCGACAGTCAACAGAAATCATCACTTTTGTAGCTGGGGCAGAAACACCGCCATGGCCTTTACTCCACAGAGCTAACAGAGGTGGCAGGTGTGCTGGGCTACAGCGTGTCTGCCTTCTACTTTTATCAATGAGATGTAGTACAGTTCATTGGGAAGCTCTGACTCCCTCCTTTCTCTCCTTCCCTGGCGCTCTCCTCCCGTGTAAGCTGGGAGGAAGTGACGGCTTCCTCCCAGCACTCTGATGTCATTACAGGGGGCCCAGTCTCGCTCTTAAAGTGCTGCAGCACTGACCGGGCCCCAGGAAATTCATTGCCATCGGGTGGCCCCAAGAGCATGTGTTTCCTAATGGGCCCCTTTAATGCGGCCCCGGCAGTTGATCCGTGTGGTGGAGCCGCACCACCATGCTGGCAGACCCCCGGTCACAGGGCTTGAAAGGGTGGCCAGGCCTGTTGGTGCGACGCATGTGACCTTGGTAGTTCTGCCACTGTCTGTAGATTTATTAGTGAATCATGGGCAGAGAAAGGGTATATCGCAGAATCATTGTTCATTTTCAACTTAATTTATTTAAATTTATTTTAAAAATGTCTTTATTTATAGACAGTCAGAAGACACAATCACTGGTGTATTCACAAAATGGTGCGGTCCACAAGTGACCAATAAGACTGTGCCATGTTATAGAAAGAATGAAAAAACTTAAAATAAGAACCTTTGGTGTTAAAATGTATTGTTAACAATCCAATTAACAAGAAAGGAGCAGAGAGAAAAGAACATCAGTAGAGGAAAAATAAAAGGAGGAGTTGCCGAAGGAGATTGAAATGAGCCTCATCCCATGTAATGAATAATCTCACATTCCAATTTCTGACATGTTTAAAAAAACACAAAAGCCATAGTCTAGTAAACCTGAGCAGTCAACTTGTCTATGAGATATGTATCCTTAACATTAAACGCCACCTCTGCCATGCTGGGAACCTCCACCTGCAACCATGATTAGCTCAACGCCCCATGGGCAGCTTGGGTAATTTTGTTAATAAGCCATTGTTCACACGGAGGAACCCTGTCCCAAGGTTTGGACAACAAGAAAGTCTATCGGTCCAAGGGTATGGATCTACCAAATACCCTAGAAAGCAACCATGAATCCAGATCCTAAATTGTTCCACCTTAAGGCAAAACCACCACATGTTGGCATATGTGCCTCTAATACCGCCACCTTTGCCAACAGGTGTCTGTGGGAGCCTGTCCCATATGGCAAAGCTGTACAGGTGTGGTGTACCACCTCCTCTTTCAGGTCTGCAATGATTCTGCAAGGTTTGCTAACACTCTCAACCAATGTTCAAAGTTGGTATGCTATTGAACTTTTTGATTTAAGCAGACGAGAAGGACCTCAGGCACCCAACCAAGTGTAACAGTTTGGAAATGGCTTGACAGTATACTGTGGGTTGGCAGCAAGAGAAGGATTAAGGTTCCACCGGGCCCTAGGCAGGCTACCAGTCACCCCATTCATTCTTCATATAGAGATGGTTAATGAGGCCAAGCAAACTCATGGGTCCAAGGCCGATGTCTAACCCCCGGGCCCTAGGCTGTCAATTAGGGTAGCCTTATGGTTAAACTTGCTTTGCTGGCACTATCACCACTACAGAGCTCTATAGTATTTTTGACACTTTAAAGTATCCAGAAAAAAAGGGGAATTGGGGGCACACCTGGAACATGTATTTCTAAGTAGTGGTGCTGCCGTAGGACCAAAATATAAACAAAATACAGATTAAGGAACAGCGTACACACATAAAATACAGTTTTAAGTTTCATAAGGCTACTTAAATTTGCCTATCTTAACAAACAAAGGTGGGGATTAAGTTACACCATATGGCCATATTGTGATAAACCCACCATTATGTCACAGTACCCCAATATCGGTGGGTCCTACACTAATTTTATCATTGGAGATTAACATGCTAACTGCAATACTTACTGCTTCCAGAGACTCTTCAGTTTATGACACACACACACACACCCCCACCCCTGTGACGTAGTGGTGGTCTTAACATGACATGGCCGCATGGTCTAACTGAATCTTCATATTTGTATGCTAAGATACGTGATTATAAGTTGCCTTGTAAAATTTAGATCTGTATTTTCTTTGAGTGTGCGAGCTGCTACCTAATCTGTACTTGAAGAGTATCCCTTTAACATATGTGCCTAGCATGTGAATCACATATTTGCAGTTGCTGTTTTTCATGATCAAATAAAACAGGGCAAAGTTCAGCTTAGTACAGATAAGAGGTAATGTTTGCTTCCGAGTTAGCACAAACTGCACACATTTAATCTGTTCTATCTGTAATCTCAATGGTTGCCTTATTGTATGTTCACACGTTTACTGGTTCCTTTCTTATAAAGAAAATATTTAGTTCTAACATATAAATTCTAAAAAAATTCTCCTAAGACAATCTGTCCCTAAATGGGGTAAATTCATATACGTTATATCCAGTTACATACGTGTTCTGAAGGTAAACAACCTACTGATTAGTTTCTAGATAGAACCATAGCCTTAAACTCATAGTAATAAATACAGGTCAATAAGCTACTTGCTAAAGATTTATTTATTATTATTATTAATATTTCATCATTTATATAGCGCCATCAAATTCCGTAGCGCTGTACAATTTACACCTAATAAAATGCTTTACAACTAGTAGGAGAATAATAATTAAATAATCTACAACATGCGCATGAAACTATTTTGAAACCTCAAAATGAAAATCAGTCTGAGATTATTTGATATGATTATTGGTTGGCATTTAAATCAATGATTCGGTTTTTGTTTTTTTCTGGAGACATGAAGAACAGTTATTTTTGCAGTTTTGTGATTGAATTAGCACTTGCTTTTCATGAAAGATCATGATCCCATCTCTAGACACCGTGCTCAGGGCTCTGGGGACTTCTGTAAGTCCCATCGTGGGTCATGACTTTGGCCTGAGTATGAATACACTGCAGCAAGGCACATTGATTCAGGGATCCTGTATTTTCTAACATTGCATCTGCAACTTCTAGGACTATGAGAATCACCATGTACTAAAGGTTTTTCCTGTTCTGCCAAGATGCACCATATGAAAGCCGCAGCTGCTGTCCCAGTATCTACCACAAAGAAAATATTATATTAATTACCCAGCTGAGGAGTGCTCCACTGAAGACCCAACCATCTGATGAACAAGAGTTATGTTAACCGTGACACTAGGATAAAGAAAACCAGACTCCTTTCCCTGGATTTTAGGATTTTTGAAGAATTTCAGTATATTTTATTGCCATCAGCAACATAATGTCCATCAGGTTAGTGCTACCTACACCAAGAGCCTCCAACATGGTGCACCAACTATCTTGTGAGACACAAGGTATGATTTACCAAAGCCATTTTTGGTGGGGGTTGTATATATAGACTGTTTGTGACGCTGCAGAAACTACACAGGACTGAGACATTAGCGCAAGATGTTACGACCTCCAGATTTTGGTGGAAACTCGAACTCCCTGTTAGCGTCAAAGTTGAATTTAGCTGCTGCCCATACTTACCTTCTTCCAAATGCAGGTCAGGAAGGGGTTACATATATATATATATATACACTCTCCACTGCACTTTGCTCACTTACCAGGGAATTGAAAACCAAGTTTTGGGGAAGTAATATGCTGATTTGGAAAAAAACATTTCTCCAAGTCTAACTTACAGCTTGCCTCGTTCTAGCCTTTTTGCATTTTTTCAATGCAGTTTTCAGTTATTGGAGAATAAACGCTACATTTTGTAATTAAACACGAGTCAAAAATAGAATTGCTAACTTCTTGTTCCACGTGTAAAGATAGCAGAATTAAAACTTGCCCTAGAAATTCAAATGCTACACCATGCCTTGTCACATCCTGGACATTCCTGCTCAATAAAGGTGATCTTAAGCTGAATATTCTGACACATCTCATAGAAGCAGGGTGGGGATCTGTTACATTCCCCTTTACCTCGAGGCATAAAACCAAGGAAAAAGAATGGTGCTAGCTGCTGCAGTGTGATACAAGGCCGGGAAGAATTTAAAAAATGGGGCGTGCATTAACACACCTATGTCAACAGCTGTCTGGATCTGTAGTTGCCTGCTAATTTTCTCCTGGGCACGGCAGGAGAACGTCTGCCGTATTTGCAAGGAACGCCCTGTGATATTTACGTAGGTATCATCCAAGTCCTTATTCATTAAATGATTCACGTTCTTGTAACAAATCATAGAGTCACACACAGGAAGATGGGGGTCATTTTATTTTTCTAAAGGTGTTTGACAGATTGCCAGCAGGAGAAATGATATATATTTCATTTATTTCATATAATACATTCTCCTTTTTGCTGTGTCACCAGACAAAGACCTCTTAGCAGGTCAAAACTTTGCGGCTACTTTTTTGTTCCAATAAATCTGCCTGCGGCTTAAACAGCTAGAGTGCCTGGAGATTTTCTTTCTGTTTGCCTTATCGTTGTGAGATTGCTGGTCCTGCTCCAGTGCACCAGGTGTCTGCTGGGACTGAGTGCAGTTCCTATCTTCAATTTTTGAAACACAGATTGCATAAATTAACTCATCTGTGTAAAGCACTTATCAATCTGTTCCTGTTATTGCAATTTATGTTAAAGCCCTGGTAAATTTATTTTATGACCTCATATATAACAAGGGATTTGGACATGCTAAACGCTAAGGAAATACAAGATCCGAAATCCCTGTACCTGCGACAAGAGAGGGATCTTGTATTTCCGTAGTGTTTGAAATGTCTTCATCCGGATTCCTTGTTATATATGAGGTCTGTTTTACCATTAAAAATAAAAATATTTCTTTTAATAATAAATTTACATACACAACATTTGAAACACAAGACAGAATAGGACAAACATGCTGAAACACAATTATTTGGTTAGTTTTTATGTCTTCTGTATATTAAAACCAACAAACAAAAGTGCATTAATGGCCCTGGAAGAGATGCAGATATGATTTAATATTAGCAATCTAAAATGTTTCACGATTTTTGTACCATGTTGTATAGTGCGTGAATAAACCAAGTACTTTAAATGGAACCACCCTGTTGGATTTGTCTGGATTTTTCTGCTAGCGTGTCCACCCTGGACTTTATGGCTACTTTTCTCTGGTGCCGAGGCCCAAAGTTGGAACAGTGCTGCTGAATTTGGGACTGTTACTAATGTGTCTAAATATAAACAATAACAAGTTGTTGTTGGAATAATCTATATGTGTCAGCTATCCCTGAGGCTTGTATATAACGAGAAGGTGAAAGAAGTTTAAAGGAGGCCTGGATACCGGTCGCCCCCACACCTACATCGATGGAGGCACCAGTGACCGCAATGCGTTCGTGATATATTTTGAGTGAAATTATCATTAGCCTGTGCAATTTTCACAAATAGTATGATGCTCGTGTGCTATTTTTATTTTTGCTTTTAGATAACAAGTTGTAATCCCAAAATATTGTGCTTCTTGCAAATATGCCTATATCAGATCTGCATAAACACTGCCATCTTCAATTTATCTATTGGAGCTCTGGGGTATGTATTTTTAAAAGTACTGTCATCACTTAGATTTTTTCCACATAGGCTATAAAATATTTGACCTAATTTTACCCTATCATTTGCCAATTTGTCTTCCAGCTGCATGTTTAGGGATAGATAAATGCAAGAATGTAATCTTTATGCTTGGAATCAGACACTTAATTGATTAACATAGTGTCAATCATACTATAAGAAAATGATCCTTTACATGGTATACGCCACGCTGCGCACGCTTGGCCACCTCTGCTTTGTTTTAATATAGTGGCACATTGAACATAGCCTAGCTGAGAGTCTTTAGAGTTGCAAATTAACAACATATTATTAACCTCCTGTAGCCTGCTTCAGATACACATAGCAGAATTTAATTTAAGCTATAAGCCAAAAATAGTCCTATAGTTATGTTTATTTTAATGGGAGAAAAGGGAGAAATGTGTGTTCTGCATTATTGTTTAATTTGTTAAACTTGTTTGTTTTTTTTGTAAACATTTGTACTGGGACCTTAGTAAAAAAAGTACAAGAACAATGGAGAGGGATAACCACAGACAACAATGGGGCAGGGAAGGGTGTGATAACAGGGGCTTCAAGGTAAATACACTTGTTTGTAATTGCAAATACCATTGATAAGGGTTTTATAAACACTGAGCCAGGTTGACTGGTATGTTGTGTATTGGAATGTGGCCAAACTAGATCGGACGTCCATGAGGTTTATCTAGTCGTTTTGCAGGATTGCTGGGAGGTCCTCCAGGATATAATTCGTATACTAAATATATAGTGATGGGCAGGGAAGTTCTACATTATGTAATCACCAAGGACTTCATAAATGTCTTATATTATTACAATGGGTGGCTTTTTGACCTATTGACAGGTATTTATATAATTGAACAAGTTATATCAAATGTACATACATTAATTTGGAAATACTATAAGCACTACAGCTCGCTGCAAAGATTTAGGTACCAGGAATGCCCTGAAGCCTCCCAGAGTAATTTGTGAAGTGTTTCTTTTTAACACATATTGCTGTTTGGTTTATTGCCTGGACGTGTATTGATACACTCACACAGATACCATATTTTATTATGAGTTTTGTTCAATATCAAATTATAGGAATTGCAAATTGATCAATTTGGCTAAAATACCAAATATTACTGTGGATCTTTATTGTAAATACATTCTCGCCTTATTAGAAATTTGGCCTAGGACATACACTGATCAGCGCCAACACCTGGCTCATATCGTGTAGGTCCCCCTCATGTTGCCAGAACAGCTCTGATGCCTTGAGGCATGGACTCCTCAAGACCTAAGAACATAAGAACATGTCCTCTGGTATCTGACACCAAGACATTACCAGCAGATCGTTTAAGTCCTTCAAGTTGCGAGGTGGGTTATCCATGGATCTGATTTGTTGTTCCAGCACATCAAATAGATACTCAATCAGATTGAGTTCTGGAGAATTTGGAGGCCAAGGCATTACCTTGAACTCTATGTCATGTTCCTCAAACCATTCCTAAACAATTATTGTAGTGTAGCAGGATGCATTATATCGCTGAAACAGGCCACTGCCACTATGGGACACCATTGTCATGAAGGGGTGTATGTGATCTCAAACAATCTCTAGGCTCTAGCTAGGTGGTACATGTCAAAGTAACATCTACATGAATGTAAGGCCCAAGGTTTTCTAGAAGAAGATTGCCTACAGTATAACACTACCTCCCCTGGTCTGTCTTCTTCCTATGGTGCATCTTGCTGACATTGCAGTAAACTTTGCACATGCACCTGTTCATCCACCTAATCTAAAAGAAAGCGTGATTCATCAGACCAATTAACCTTCTTCCATTTCTCCATGGTCCAGTTCTGACACTTACATCCCCAATGAAGATGGTCATCATAGGCACTCTGACCAATCTGCAGTTAGACCTCCCTATACACAGAAAACTGCAATGCACTGTATGTTTTGACACCTTTCTATCATGGCCAGCATTAAAACTTTCAGCAATTTGAGCTACAGTAGCTCTTCTGTGTGATCGGACCAGAAGGGCTAGCCTTCGCTCCCTATGTGCATCAATGAGTCTTGGGGCCCATGACCCTGATGTCAGTTCACCGGCTGTCCTTCCTTGCACCACATTTGGCAGATAAGAACCATTCACAAGTGTTAGTCTGAAATGACTGTTTATTCTTTTTCTGATCCTTTAAATAGAAATAGGATAACATAATTGTCAAGGAATAACCATCCATCTCTTTAAAGATATAATGACACTTGACGAGCTGCAAGTTTTCAGGGTTTATAAGTGAGATTCCTAATATCTAAGATAAAGGAACGAGAAAGACTTATGATGAGCTATTATATAATAATTCTCTATAGGTATTTTCTCTATTCTGTGGAATCCAAAGTATAGAACCCCAGTGGTTGTAAGGCATTATGGGAGTTGAAGTTCTACCCTGTTTCCCTGAAAATTAGATTCCCCCTCGAATATAAGCCATAGCTTATTTTTGAGTGATGCTCGTAATATAAGCCCTACCCTAAAATAAACCCTAGTCGCTAGTTCACTAATCTATGTTCTGGGAATTTTTTTCTCGAACAGAGATTTGCGGGATTCCATACGTTAGTAAGCTAATCTATGTTCAGGTAAGTTTCCCCGAACATAGATTCTCTGGATTCCATGCCCTTGTGAGCTGGTCGGAATTCCTCCAAATGTAGACCTGCTTTCTAGCACACACTTGCTACTGTTTTCCCCCGAAATAAAACACCCCCTGAAAATAGGCCCTAGTGCATTTCTTTTTTTGGGGGGGGGGGGGAAATGACTTATTTTCAGGGAAAGACAGTACCTTTTGGCCAACACTGCCCTATACCATCCTTAAACTGGTTATATCCTAATATACTTCATGGAAGTAATGCACCATAATTGTATTACATGCTACAGCCAGAATATGTACAGCTATTTATATTCAGCATGCTATCACAGATTATACATTTTTAATGTAGCAGGGAAGGGTATATGGATTGCTGGAGTGCAGTAAATAGAGCAGAAGTCCTGGTGTAATGGAATGCAGTGATACAAATGGCTCATGTTCTGTGAGCAGAATTCACATCAATCTATACAAATCTCTTTCTATATACTGAAAAATAAAATATAGAGTTTATTTGACTATATTGAAATAACGTCTGTTTTCAGTAAAGATAATGTGTAACTCACTGGGATTCTAGTATTTCTGTAATTATGTTTACTTTTAAAGGGGCTCTATATTCCACAGTGCTGTACTATTTGTTAACAGAAAATAATTAGTTCCTACAAAGGAATTCAGGAAAATCATCAAAACGTAAGCTATTGCCTTGTGTGTGAATGTGGTTCTACAAAAAGCATGAATGGAGCAATTGGTGGGGAAGATGTTGGCTGCTGTGACTTATAAGACATGAACATGGAAAACATTTCCAATTATTTTTATTAATTTGTTTACTTTTTGCTAAGACCAAAATTTTGACTTTTCTGAAATTCAGTTTTACATAAATGCGGTGCAAATGTTCATTGACACCAAATGTAGGTCGACTGTTAATCTCTGTAGCCCGCTGGGAACACTAACAGTCGGGGCAAATAGTTAACAACCCTCAGCGATTGCATATTTTGGCCTTTAAGGGGACTGAAATAAAAAACAAGATTTAGTAGAAAAAAGACATCTCATGGTAAGTATTATTTTTTTTTACTCTTCGCTTCATTGCCTCCCTCTTTCTATTTTTAGGGTAGATAGATAGACTATTTGGGGTTGTTGTGGCTAAATGTTTAGGGACTCCTAGCCACCTGCGTAGGACTGGACAAATTAAAAATACTAAGAATTTTTGGAGGGGAGAGTTTGAACAATGGCATGCCCCCCCTTTATTTAATCTTTATTTTAATCCCCCACCCACCCATGGGTAGGGGTTGGGGGAGAAAAAAGGTTCCCCATACTTATATAATTAGAGCCCCACATCTGCCGCCTATGGGTGAGGGCCAACATGTCACACCCTGGCATTATAATTGGAGCCTCCATCCACCACCCCTGGGAGAGGTTTTTCGGAGGGCCACTAGGTCCCCCTCAGTAATATAAATAGAGCTCTTCCTATGGGTGTGTGCTGATTTAACACAAGTTCCCCCTCTGGTATTATATTAAAGATAACGCCTATGGGTAGGGGCTGATGGGACACTAGGTCCTCCACTTAATAAGTAATCCCTGCTGACCACAGGTTGGGGCAGGGAAGAGATATGGATGACCCTCCCCCCCCTTTTTATATTAGATCCCACCTGCTGGCTATTGGGAGCAGTGGGGCATTACCCCTGTTTTAAATAACTTTTGGGGTATTATAGCCACACAATGGTATAAATAGGTTTTATACCTCCCCCATCATGCAGCGAGTGGGGGCATGTCTGCTAAACAGCAAGAAACGATTGGCTGCTTGCAAAAATGAACAAATGAATTCAGTCTGTGAGCCTTTCGTTCAATCTGTCAATGGCGGCTTTGTATTATTTTTCTAAATAAACAACTGAAAATCTAAATTTTATGTAAAGACAAGGTGGCTCATATTGCAATATCTTTCATAAAATCATGAAACTTTTGGTCGTCAAATAGCAATATCGAATAATTTTTGGTAATTTTTTTCAGAATACATTTTACTTTAAATGCATTATATCCAGAACATTCTATAAACAGTTGAGTAAATCCCAGTCAGAAGCGTCCCATTAACAATTTCATGAAGAGTTGCGTATTTGTGTCATGAAACGTCTGTATCACAAACCACTGCAGTTCCAAATCCAGAATGTCCCTTTGACCCTTATTTGCAAGTTTCAGTGGAATGTTTGATGTGATCTTAGTCTGAGATGAATCACGGTTAGGGTGTTGTCCATATCAGCATGAAGTCCTGTGTGATAATCTCTTACCCTGCCAGGTTTAACACACAATTCACAAGTACACACAAGAAACAGCGGGGATGCCAATTCCGTGTCTTACTTACTCAGAGTTGCAAATGACTCACTCGCAAGAGAATTTCATAGATTGTTTTCTGTTTTTTTGGTTTTTTTTTACACTTTCATCTTCTTACATTTTTAGAAACATTATTGGCTATATTGTTATTATGTCAATTATAAGCAATCGATAATCATTATACATGTAGTATAAACAGCTGGTCAGCAGTTTTCTTTATGCAAGTCATAAAGATCCACTTTACATACAAACAAGATTAACCCGTTCTAAATACTTTGATCAACCCTGAATGTTAGAAGTACTTGTTCTGTTGTTGTAAAGGAACAATAATGATCAAAGTCCTAAATAATTCATATTTTATATTTACATAATTTTTTCCCCTTCACCTTTCCTTTCCCTTTTATTTTTATTTTTATAATTCATTATTTTTGAGTGCAGTGTTAATACACAAGATATCAATGACATAAAGTATAATCATACACTTGACATGTCTGGATGAACTGCACATTTTTAAGATAACTAAGATATTAGACAAGAAAGAAGGTAACCAGGCTAGATATGCATGAGGGTAAGCCAGTTGCTTGAATAGTGAAAATATAGGAAGTGTAGATATACATAGCTAGGTGAACAAGAGGTAATTATCACTGTGTGGTATACGTTAGTTAGACTACAGCATAGCATATGAATCAACAGAAGAACAAAATAACAGAGACTATTTCTAGCTATAAAGAAAAATAAAAGGGGAAAATAAGCCTTGCTGTAGAGATGTTCAGGAGTCAACTCAGCCAAAACTGGAGTCCATCCAAGTTGCACAGATCACCACACTGGATCTCCGTCACAATACACTCAGAGGAACCGGTCCCCAAAGCCCAATCCCGGCTGGCTGCTGAAGATATTTTCTGCGATCTTCCCGTAATAGACAGCCAGCGAAGCATAGGAAGTACCCAACGGCTGTGTAGGTGGTGCCTGGGGAAAGAACCCCAAGTGGTTCGCATGCCAGGTGGGTAGAAGCTGGTTTGGAAGGCAGATCATCGAGGCTTAGTTACCGGTCTCAGAATCCATCTGCGCCTCCACCTCTGTGATGGTCTGCGCGCACCACCCGGGAGAGAGACCTTACACTGTGTCGTGGGTCTGTTGCCCGCATACATGATCATGGCTTGGCTCATGTGAGTGCCGTGCAGCATTTGATTTCGTAGTTTAGCGGGTTGACATGGGGATTAGGCTGTGGGAAGGCTTGCGAAGCAGCAGGCCCTGGTATGGCGGCCATCTTGCAAGGTGGGCCTCGACCCTATGGTTCCATGTATATACGCAAAGAAGGTCACTAGATTCCACCAGTGGGGACTGGGATAGCCCCCACCGGTTCAAAGGGGGGGGGGGAAACAGGACTGTGGAACAGGCTTGCTTCAGCAATGAGTATCACAGACACATTCACCTGCCAAACATACCCCCCCACATCCACTTGCTGACCATGTCCCCATATCCACCTGCCAATCATATCCCTAAATCCACCTATGGACCATGTCCCCACATCCACCTGCCGACCATGTCCTCACATCCAACTGCTGACTATGCAACCACATCCACCCGCCGACTACACTTCCACATCCACCTGCCTACCAGGCCTCCACGTGCGCCTGCCAACCATGTACCTACATCCACCTGTTGACCATGTCCTCACATCCCCCTGCCGACCATGTCCCCATGTCCAACTGCTGACCATGCCCAACATCCACCTGCCATCCATGCCTCCAAATCTAACTGCTGACCATGCCTCCACATCCACCTGTTGACCATGTCGAACACATCTACCTTCTGACCATGCCTCCATATCCACCTGCTGACCATGTCCCCCATATCCACCTTCTGAACATGCCTCCACATCCACCTGCTGACCATGTCCCTCACATCCACCTTCTGGCCATGTCTCCACATCCACCTGCTGACCATGTCCCCCACATCCACCTTCTGACTGTGCCTCCACATATACCTTCTAACTGTACCTCCACATACACCTGCAGTCCAGATCACATACTCAGCTAAACTGAGTGACCAGAGTATTATGCACAGTGTCTAGGACACATCCACAGCATCACCATCTATGATAGAGGTGTTTATGGTATCCATGATCTGGCATTCTGAACATACAGAGATGCCAAATGTAGAACTCTGCTAAATAATCTGCCTCCTGCTATTATTGATTAAAATGTCCCATCAGTCTAAGGCAGTCAATGGCCGTCTGAAAGTACATTCTAGCTTAAAGGACCACTCTAGGCACCCAGACCACTTCAGCTTAATGAAGTGGTCTGGGTGCCTGGTCCAGCTAGGGTTAACCCATTTTTTCATAAACATAGCAGTTTCAGAGAAACTGCTGTTTATGAATGGGTTAAGCCTTCCCCTATTTCCTCTAGCCGCTGTCTCATTGACAGCCGCTAGAGGCGCTTGCGTGCTTCTCACTGTGATTTTCACAGTGAGAGCACGCCAGCGTCCATAGGAAAGCATTATGAATGCTTTCCTATGTGACCGGCTGAATGCGCGCGCAGCTTTTGCCGCGCGTGTGCATTCAGCCGACGGGGAGGAGAAGAGGAGGATCGGAGGAGGAGAGCTCTCGCCCAGCGCTGGAAAAAGGTAAGTTTTAACCCCTTTCACCCTTCCAGAGCCGGGCGGGAGGGGGTCCCTGAGGGTGGGGGCACCCTCAGGGCACTATAGTGCCAGGAAAACGAGTATGTTTTGCTGGCACTATAGTGGTCCTTTAACATCATTACAGAAGATATAGCAGTGCACTATAATGCCACACATGGAGTTATTCACTGAACAGAAAAATGTGGAGAACTGACAAGGGTATTGAAAAATGTAGGTAGAAAAAATACCAAATGAAAAAATAATCTATATGGTTTTAGCTCCTCTATTTTGAACAAATATTTAGTGAATTAACCCCGCTGTGTTGACATAATAACTAAAAAAAAAAATCATAGTAGCCATTAAGAGCATAAAGAGTGTCCCATTTTGTTCAATTTAAATGTATTTGCCTTTAAAATGAGAATTACAAATTAACAGGGCTAAGGACTTTGGGTTTTCAAAAAAACTTTGGCTTTCCATCTATTATTCTTACCTCTTGCATCCGCAGTCGCAGTTTCTCACCTTACTTTTTCACCTCTGGTAAGATTTTTGCTGCTATCCCAGTCACACAGTTACATTCCATCCTGCAGGGTGACTGTGCAATCCACATGTTAGAATATGTGTTAAGATTGCAGTATCGCCATATCAGAGCACATTACTGCTGTGCTGGCAAGACTATACGTTTACAAAGCAGGGCTCTCTCAATTTTATTGTACCAGTGTGTAGATAGATATGTGGACATATTGTTACAATTATGTAATGCTTGCTAAATATCAGCTTGTGCGCTAACTTGATATATTGCGCAGCTCTGCAGAATCTGCTGGCGCTTTATAAATGAAATAATAATAATAATAATAAAACCAATTACCAAAGTTTTTTTTTATCGAAGCAGATCTTATTTATTTTATACTACACAAAGAAAAATAAATCATATATGATTAACAAGTTGCAGCAACATTTATAAGACACTCTTACATATAAAAATGGATACAAGGAATTGACTTGCAATGTACAGATGGTTGGTCTAGATTCATGTGTCCATCATGCAATCCAGTAATTCTAATAGTGTCTATACCCGTAAGCGGATTATATGCCATTTTTATTTATTTATTTTTGTCACGCTTGCGATGTACGACAAAAATATACAAAATATCAGTTTTATCTTTTATATATGGATATATGTATGTAAATGTACACATATTGGAGCAATTTAAAAAACATAATAATAATAATAATTTGGTAACTCGTAGACAAGGGACTAAATAGCCTGAGTTACTAGGCTAAACGCAATGTATTCTATGGTATTCAGTAAAGGAGATGCCCTTCTTGTTTCTTATTTTTAGCTTTCAGAAATAACTGCATTTCAAGTCATGATCACAATTTGTCTTCCATTGTTGTTATTCACATGCTTTGAAATTCCGCCCAGTTGCTATGGTTATGACAGTTATTTGCCCTGTGTCCGATCTCCCACCCAGCTTTGCCCCTATTTGCCCATTCACAGCCCTTGTTCTCTGTCCCCAAAGGAATTCATTATCAAAGTTAGCGGAGAGGACCGAGGATTCCAAAAAGAACGCATCTAAGTAGTTGGTTTATCCTCTGCTAGCCTCTATGTGCTCAACTTGCCATTACTTTCTATATTGTCCATGACGTGCGCATATATGGGGAGAAATTTATTGTCTGAGCATGACCAGATCTGCCTACATGGATCCAGAGTTTGGAATGGAATAGTTGGATTTGAGCCTGGTGAGACAGAGAAGTATAAGAGTGCATTAACCCCAAGGTATACTTACCTATGACAGGCACAAGAGTAGAAAGGACTGTGCACAAAGTTAACAAAGTAGGCCAAGGTAGATTTATTGGAGACAAAGAGTCACAACATTTCACCTGACATATGAACATTTATCGAGCTGCATCAAAATACTGAATAAAGATTGCACCTGGGCATAAATATATCCTTAGCATGAGTGTGTGGCCCCCTTGCAACAGTGTATATATTTTATATAGTACACTACAAGTAGGCAACATATATTCCAATATAGTAAGAGAAAGGACACTCATAGAAATTATATGAGAATAAATGCATTCACTCATCGAAACACCATGTACAGCATTAACGTTTCGGAACTCACAGGGTTCTACGTAAAGATTGACCCTGTGAAGTCCAATACTATGACACTGATGTTATGTTAATTAAAAAAAAAAAAACTATAAAATTGCCATAGAAGAAATATACATTTGCAAAAAATTAAATAAACTTCTAGTAATTCTGTCATTGTTCTTGTAAAGTGTTTACTTTGGCAATTCTGAATGTTTCTGCTCTACTCCATAACGATTCCTTGCTGCTTGTCCCGGCCCCTTAGACTATCTATAGCCAGGGCCGGTGCAAGGATTTTTTTCCGCCCTAGGCAAAAGTAAAGTTTGCCGCCCCCATGTGACATCACAATGCCCCACCCATATGATCTGCCATGTTAACTAACGCCAGTGCTGCAGTGCCGCCGTGTTTACATTAAAAGGCCTGAGATGTTAGACACCAGAACCACTACATTAAGCTGCAGTGGTTCTGGGGACTATAGTGTTTCTTTAATGTGAGGTAAATTAGAGATTAGTGCCACGAATAATATACTAGTTTCTGTGTGTGTAAGGGATGCATTGTGTGTAAGGGTTACATTGTTTGTGTGTGTGTGTAATGCATTGTGTGTTTTTCTGTGTGCAAGGGGTGCATTGCATGTGTGTGTGATGGATGTCAATCTCTCCCCCCTCCCTTGTCACTCTCTTCTCCCCCCTCTCCCTTGTCACTCTCTTCTCCCCTCCCCCTTCCCACTCTCATTGCCCCTCCCTCCCCTGTCACTCTAAACCCCGTCAATTTCTTCTCTCCCCACCAATTTCTTCTTCTCCCCCTGTCAATTTCTTCTTCTCCCCCCTCCCCTACCAATTTCTTCTTCTCCCCTCCTACTAATTTTCTCCCTCCCTACTAATTTCTTTTTTCTCCTCTTCCTATTTTTCTGCCCTCCCTACTACCTCTTTTTCTTTTCCCTCTTCCTATTTTTCTCTCTCGCTACTCTCTTTTTCTCTCTGCTACTTCTCTGTATTTTATCCATACGTTACTGATTTCATATAAAACTATAAGTGGCTGTTGTTTCATACTTAATGCTGTGAATGTACATCTGGCTCTCTATGTGAAAATATATCATTAGTGTAGGCTGTTTTTTCTTTTGCCACTTAGGACACGATTAAAGCTAACATAAATGTGCAATGTTTTATGTAAAGTTTCATGGTTCATGTGATCTTCCATGAAAGCATTATAGTATAACAGCTTTAGTAATAATATAATGTGATTGGCCAGAAAGGCTAGCTGTGCAGTAAAAGAACAGAGGCCAGTAGCAACTAAACTTGCCAGAGTTTTATTCTCTTTGGTGATAGGCTAGTTTACAACTCATACTCAGCACGTTGTCATAGAGCAGTATATATATATATATAGTGTAGACATGGCATGTTCATGGAATGTTCAGATGCAACATCATGTGTAAATCAATCACTGTATGTATTTCCATTCTAGGTGTGGGCAGCTTGACAGTGACTTGAAGGAGGTCTCCCCCTACCAATTTCTTCTTCTCCCCCTTCCCCTGCCAATTTCTTCTCCCCCCTCCCCTCCCAATTTCTTCTCCCCCCCTCCCAATTTCTTCTTACCCCTCCCCTCCCAATTTCTTCTCCCCCCCTCCCTCACAATTTCTTCTTACCCCTCCCTCAATATTTCTTCTCCCCCCCTCCCCTCTATTTCGTCTTACCCCTCTGATAATTTAATTTCTTCTCCCCCCCCCCCTCCCCTCCCAATTTCTCCTCCCCCCCTACTTTGCTGTAGCGTGGCCGAGCCCTGCAGCATTGATGGTCCGCGGGTACAGGGAGCAGCTGTCTCCTGTACCCGGCCGGACTAACAGGAAGTGCACACTCAGTGTTCACTTCCTGTTAGTCCGGCCGGGTACAGGAGACAGCTGCTCCCTGTACCCGCGGACCATCAATGCTGCAGGGCTCGGCCAGGCTACAGTGAGGGAGCTGACAGGAGGGAGCGCTGAGCGCTTCCCTCCTGTCAGCCTCTCCTCAGGTTGCGCCCGGGCGGTGTGGTCAGCCCTCATGGACGCACCGCCCGGGCAAAGCTGCAGCCGCCTGAGGCTCTCTACAGAGCGCTCGGGCGGCTGCAGCATGGGGGGGGCGGCGCTCTGTACAGGTAGCGCCGGCCCTGTCTATAGCTATCCTGATCTTGACCTATTATTTATTAAACATAGAAACATAGAATATGACGGCAGATATGAACCATTCGGCCCATCTAGTCTGCCCAATTTTCTAAATACTTTCATTAGTGCCTGGTCTTATCTTAAAGGACCACTATAGTGCCAGGAAAACATACTCGTTTTCCTGGCACTATAGTGCCCTGAGGGTGCCCCCACCCTCAGGGACCCCCTCCCGCCCGGCTCTGGAAGGGGGAAAGGGGTAATAACTTACCTTTTTCCAGCGCTGGGCGGGGAGCTCTCCTCCTCCTCTCCGCCTCCGATCCGCCCGCCGGCTGAATGCGCACGCGCGGCAAGAGCTGCGCGCGCATTCAGCCCGTCGCATAGGAAAGCATTTACAATGCTTTCCTATGGACGCTTGCGTGCTCTCACTGTGAAAATCACAGTGAGAAGCACGCAAGCGCCTCTAGTGGCTGTCAATGAGACAGCCACTAGAGGATTAGGGGGAAAGCTTAACCCATTCATAATTATAGCAGTTTCTCTGAAACTGCTATAATTATGAAAAAATGGGTTAAGCCTAGAAGGACCTGGCACCCAGACCACTTCATTAAGCTGAAGTGGTCTGGGTGCCTAGAGTGGTCCTTTAAGTCTAGGATAGCCTTTTGACTGCCTATCCCACGCATGCTTAAACTCCCTCACTGTGTTAACCTCTACTGTGACGGTAGTAATCCGTATCACCGTCCAGCATTCCCTTTTCCCAATAGCAGAATCACAACAATAATCCACAGGGTAAAATAACGCTGGTATCGCCAAATAATCCACACATGAGCCAAAGCTTAAAGGACCACTCTAGGCACCCAGACCACTTCAGCTTAATGAAGTGGTCTGGGTGCCAGGTCCTTCTAGGGTTAACCCATTTTTTCATAATTATAGCAGTTTCATAGAAACTGCTATAATTATGAATGGGTTAAGCCTTCCCCCTAATCCTCTAGTGGCTGTCTCATTGACAGCCACTGGAGGCGCTTGCGTGCTTCTCACTGTGATTTTCACAGTGAGAGCACGCAAGCGTCCATAGGAAAGCATTGTAAATGCTTTCCTATGCGACGGGCTGAATGCGCGCGCAGCTCTTGCCGCGCGTGCGCATTCAGCCGGCGGGGCGGAACGGAGGCGGAGAGGAGGAGGAGAGCTCTCCGCCCAGCGCTGGAAAAAGGTAAGTTTTACCCCTTTTCCCCTTCCAGAGCCGGGCGGGAGGGGGTCCCTGAGGGTGGGGGCACCCTCAGGGCACTATAGTGCCAGGAAAACGAGTATGTTTTCCTGGCACTATAGTGGTCCTTTAATGCTGGAACAAGACTGATTTACTGAAAGCAACAGGCATTCAATTTATACAGTACAAGCTGCTCCTCTGGGCCAGGCTAGATAATTGAGTTTCAGCAACATACTAAACTCAATTATCTGCTGGCCAGAAACATGAACAGTTTTCCACATTTTTACAAATATACTTTCTACATGTCATAAAAATATGAAATTGGTAGCAAGAGCCGGTCTCCGTTCGTGTGGAATTACACGAAAACTACCATAGTTATACAGCATCTGGTTCCATATGAATGCTCCCCTCATTCGGTTGATTGAAACTCCCGAACGCTAGTTTGATACTGTAAGTGGAAATCGGTCAGACGGGACTTCCATAGAGACCGGGTGTTCGTGTGTTTGTCATTCCGAAAATGGTTCCAGGTAATCCACGAGTAAGTCCCGCTGACCGCATTCGGGAGATCTAAGATGGCCGCGATCCTTTGTTCTCGCCACGTGTTCATATGCCGAATGGCGGCCACCTAGAAGCACTCAATTACCTTGCGGTTTTCATGGTTACTTGGTGTTTTAAGTTCTGATTGATACCCAGGGTGGTCTCCGTTCGGTAGAACGAATAAATGTCCCCAACACAGAAATAACAACGAATTCTTTACAGTCACTTAACTAGCAGAGAGAGGAAATAACCGAATGGGTACAGATAACTACAAGGAAATCCTTTACATCTACCACTTCAGCTGGAAGGCTATTCCATGCATCCACTACCCTCTCAGTAAAGTAATACTTCCTGATATTATTTTTAAACATTTTGCCCCTCTAATTTAATGTCCTCTTGTTGTGGCAGTTTTTCTTCTTTTAAATATAGTCTCATCCTTTACTGTGTTGATTCCCTTTATGTATTTAAATGTTTCTATCATATCCCCCCTGTCTCATCTTTCCTCCAAGCTATACATGTTAAGTTCCTTTAACCTTTCCTGGTAAGTTTTATCCTGCAATCTATGAACCAGTTTAGTAGCCCTTCTCTGAACTCTCTCTAACGTGTCAATATCCTTCTGAAGATACGGTCTCCAGTATTGTGTACAATACTCCAAGTGAGGTCTCACCAGTGTTCTGTACAATGGCATGAGCACTTCCCTCTTTCTACTGATAATACCTCTCCCTATACAACCAAGCATTCTGCTAGCATTTCCTGCTGCTCTATTACATTGTCTGCCTACCTTTAAAGGACCACTCTAGGCACCCAGACCACTTCAGCTTAATGAAGTGGTCTGGGTGCCAGGTCCAGCTAGGATTAACCCATTTTTTTTTATAAACATAGCAGTTTCAGAGAAACTGCTATGTTTATAAATGGGTTAATCCTTCCTCCAATTCCTCTAGAGGCACTTGCGTGATTCTCACTGTGAAAATCACAGTGAGAGCACGCAAGCGACCATAGGAAAGCATTGTAAATGCTTTCCTATGCGACAGGCTGAATTCGCGCGCAGCTCTTGCCGCGCGTGCGCATTCAGCCGAATGGGAGGATCAGAGGAGGAGAGCTCCCCACCCAGCGCTGGAAAAAGGTAAGTTTTTACCCCATTTCCTTTCCCTAGATCCAGGCGGGAGGGGGACCCCGAGTATGTTTTCCTGGCACTATAGTGGTCCTTTAAGTCATCTGAAATAATCACCCCTAAATCCCTTTCCTCTGATGTTGAGGTTCATAGGGTATCAAATATTATGTACTCTGCCCTTGGGTTTTTACGTCCAAGATGCATTGTCTTGTACTTATCCACATTAAATGTCAGCTGCCACAACTCTGACCATTTTTCTAGTTTACCTAAATCATTTGCCATTTGGCTTATCCCTCCTGGAACATCAATCCTGTTACATACCTGATTATCATCAGCAAAAAGACATACCTTACCATCAAGACCTGCAATATCACTAATAAAAATATTAAAGAGACTTACAGCACTATTCACTGAAGTGCGAACTATCGTGAACTCAGAATAAAGGTAGAATTTGAGGCCAAAGTAGATGAACTGAAATTATCCTGACTTTGATGCATTTCCCCAATCTGGTTATTTCAGCCTAAAATTTGAAATTTGCGTTGAATTCTTGGCAACTAACACTGCTGTTCTCTAATTTCACATTGTGTATAACATGGATCCACCACCTATCTGTACCATCTTGTGGTACTGGTTATCTTCACAGATAATTTGGGTAGAAGCTAACCACTTTTGAATGAGGATTTAGAAGCTAGGAGATGTTTTTAGATCAAATTAGAAAATACAATACAAGATTCACAAGAAGGCCTTCAGTTGAGTTCTAAGGAATTAAAATTCTTCACTTCTCTAATATTGCACAACATAGCATAATGTTCAAAAAAATAAAATAAAAATTGATTGTAGTCAACTTTGGTAGGTACAGGCTAAGATAGAAAAATCTTAATTATGAGAGATCCATTTTAAACGAACATTTGGAAGAGGAATTAATAATAACAGGTGCATTCATAAATTACAGAACATGTTTTCTGCCAAAAATATAGAATGTATTTATATTCTGTGATGTTCTCAATGAGAAAATATTGTTCATCAAGCATGACAGATCATTATGGTTCTCTTAAAGAGGATCTGTCATGCCCAAACTACTTATGCTCTATTGAAAGAGCATGACATTTTGTTTATACATTGTGCTAGCTGATTTACTAGCAAATGTATAGATTGGGAGAAAACACTTCTTTCTCCCACTTCTCAGTCAAATATTCAGCATAAGCTCCACACTGACGATCTGACCGACAAGGATACACTGTGGTTGCTACGGAATGGAGTTGCTATGGACCATAGGAATAGAGTGACTGATGTTACTCCAGGTAATGGAGCCAGCGTGTCAGCGTCATGCAGGTGCCTTGCCCTGCTTGCGAAAGCCTTCTCAAACAGGGCAAATCGAAGAAGAGCAAAAGATGGCAGTCTGGAGGTTGGTGTTGCATGAGGCTTTGAAAGTGGCAGGAGTTGGAACTGAGGTGATGTGACTATTTCTCGATATTGTACATTGAATACACCATTTATCTTGGCGATATGTTATTTTTTTCTTAACATGTTCCCTTTTACAGATATGCATGACATTTAACTCATCTTAAATATCCTCTATTTTTAAAGGGTAACCATTACTTCTCAGAATATTCCCTAGTCTTCAATCATTTAAAAAGTGCCTCAAAACTCATCTCTTTAGGAAAGCATATGGCCTCCCAGAGTAACCTAAATTCTACGTCACATACCTGTCCCTTGCTCTCTCCTAAAGGGCAGCACTATATTCTCTCCTCCAGCTAGGCTTCACTCCCACCTTGTTTGATTGCTATCTCCTGTTCTACTGTCTTTTTCTTTTTTACACTCTTTATTTTGCTTAGGTAGTAGGCAAAACAGTACATATGCAAGTAGACAATAAGCATAACATTGCATAACACATCTTGTGCACTTATTTGATTACTACTCAAATTATTGTGGCACATTGGTAAGTGTCGTTGCTACACAGTACAATAGTACAGGTATCAGGTAGCTGTTTCCTCGGGACTGCCTTGTGGTAGTTCAGCCAACATAGTCGTCAGTTGAAATACGAAGGTGTTCTTCCAACTTTTAGTCTTTATCAAATGATGAGATATCTGTCATTGTGTGACATTGCTTATGGGCTATGCTGGGCTTGTGACCTAAGAGTGTTTTCTGAAAAGTGTAAGAAAGTGCAGAGAAGTGAGGGTTGGAAGAAAGGAAGGAGGAGAGCAGGATCGAAAATTGGTCAGGAGAGGGAAAGGGGGAATGCCTGGTCGGCTTTGGAGTTGGTTGGGCACACATATCCTCTATGGCTTCTTAATCAGGATCGGTTTTACCAGCGTTCCCAAATGTTCGTGAATGTTTTTGTGGTTCCCCTTACTAGTGTAGTGAGCTTATCCATTAAATAGGTATCTTTAAGTCTCACAGTTACCTTTTCAATGGATGGTGTCCTGGGCTGGAGCCAGACCTGGGCGAGGGCTCTCCTGGCTGCTAAAGTGATTTTGTTTAGAAGGGACAGTTCCCTTCATGTCAAGTCATCGAGTGGTTTAGATAATAGAAAGGTCCATGTGTTTTGATCTATTTGCTTATGTAGTATCCGTGAGGCAAGTTCTCCTATTTTCTTCCAGAAAGATGCCACCTGTGGGCAGCTCCCTGGAATGAGACCCAGAGATTTTAAAGGCATTGAATATGCAAGAATACAAAGGATCCATCATCTATACAGCAGTAACACAATGGTCACATTTGAAGAACTACAAAGCAGAACACCTCTTACATCCTCAGACTTCTTTAGATTTATGCAAACCCGAGACTTTACCAGCAAACCCCACATTAAAAAGTCAGCTCTTACACAATTCACATTCTTCTAACGTTTGTGCGAATCTGAAACACAGCCCAAAGGCCTGATTACACTATTACACACACATATATGCTCCAACACAACTGAATGGGGATGACTACACGATACAGACCAATGGGAGGCAGAGCTGGGCAAGGTCCTAGAGGGTATAGACTGGCAGGATATCTTGGAGGCAAATAGCAAGACTTCCATCTGCGTGACCATGCAGGAGCAATCTTACAAAACAATGCTCAGATGGTACACCACCCCAGTAAAACTCTACCACATTCGGAAAGTCCCAACAGATTTGTGATGTGATTTGTGATGTGATGTGCGGAAACAGGGGACCACACTGATACCGGAGCCGGAAGATGACGTCATTTTCCGGCGCCAGCATCCCTACGCGGCACACGAGAGAGCTGAAGAGGAAGAACTCAGGGGAGAGTGCTCCCTCACGCGCCCGCCCACCCGGTGACACCACTAGACCCCAGGGAATTCCTTCAGCTCTCCAAAAGGTAAGGAGGCTGGGGGGATTACATTTTTTTATTAAAAGTGTGTGTGTTAGAGTGTGTGTTAGTGTTAGAGTGTGTGTGTTAGTATGTGTGTGTTAGTGTGTTAGTTTGTGTGTGTTAGAGTGTGTGTGTTAGTGTGTGTTAGTGTGTGTGTGTTAGTGTGTGTGTGTTAGTGTGTGTGTTGTGACGAGACCTATCTCGCCACTGGTTGCCCTTCTGCCTTTAGACTATGGACCCATGTTGAAATGCTTGATTTTCCCCTGCAAGGAGACGAAAGCCTGGTCATTCGGTACTTGCCCTATTTGAATAGTGATACCCCAGATGCTGATTCTGAAAATGTAAGTTTTATGTGAATGTGATGTATACTTTTAAAGTTTTAAATAATGTGGGAAAACTGTATTTCTCTGTCTGTAATAATTACATTACCCCATTGTGTAAGGTAATTGTTTCACAGGCAGAGGGGAGGATTTTGTGTGGGAGTGTCTGAGTGTATTGTACGTGTTTATTGGTGGTTTTCCAAAACTCTGTGGGTGGTACTAATGTGTAAGAATGTGTATATAAGAACAATAAACCCACAGCTTTGTCTGTTCACTGCTTGACCCTCAACACGGAGCTTTGTCTCGTTCTTGGGGGGATTTATTGTATGCTGTTCCAGTTCGACTGCTAGGAGTGTAAACCTTTCGTATGGTTTTTCCTATTCGGCTGTTTACAGCGTTCGTATGGTTCCGGTTCGGCTGTTTACGGCATTCACATGCTTTTCCGGTTTGGTGGCTTGGTGTCTACAGTAGCTGCCTGTATATCTGGAAGGGAATATCCTCTAAACGGCGTTTAACCCCTTTTATGCCTGGGGGTGCCGTTACAATTGGTGGCAAGCGGCGGGATCGTTCCTTCAGCCAGAAGGACAGCTACAAGGAGACACCATTGTTTGGATATACTAATTTTGGACAACGCTTGTCTGAGTACAGCGACCCTGACAGCACCAAGATGGAACCAGCAGTGTCGTATGAGGAAGGTGACATGGACGATATAGATGCAGTCCGAAAAGGCATCTGGTACCAGGCACTGGGTATTGCGGAGTACCAGCGGGGCGAGAGACTCCCCAAGGAAGACCAGCGATTGCAGAAGCGACTAGCCCTGCGCATGCCCTTCCTGGGAGAGCAGCCCCTGGAGGAATGGGTGAAGGAAATGGAGCTCCGGGTATGGCAGGAGATGTGGCTGGAAGATGCCTACCAGGCGCTCTGGTGGTATGGGGCACAGTACCTGCCCTGGACAGCCGAGCATGACAAGCCAGTGGGAGAGAAGTTTGATGGTCCAGGCTTGTTATGGGAGACTTTCTCAGAGCCTGCATTTGGGAGCCCTACACAAGCCCGGTTCCGTGATCTCTTTGAGTCGAGGGAGAGCAGGTATGACTGGGACGATACTCAAGAGATTGAGCAAGACCTGGTCCACCTGGTGACCCGGGAGATGGAGCTGTAACAGGGCTACCAGCAGCTGTTCCACTCCAGTGAGAAGGCTCAGCAGGAGAGCAGAGTGACAAACCCAGAGCCAGACCCATTCAGCTGGGACAAGATAGAGTTTAGCTGGGAAGAACCCCAGGTGGCCGGTGAAGATGGGACCAAGGTCTCTCCACCGGTCCTGCAGGGAATAGGGAGCCCAGTCTCCATTCCCCACCGGCAGTGTGATATGCAGGGAATTGGAATATATTAACAATAGGTGTGGAATATGTGGCGCTGAGTAATTAATGTGAACAGTATATTTTAGCTGCTGTTTACACTCTATGGGTACTCCTAAAAGCCCACCATACAAAGATAAACACCAAAAGACGAAAAAGATTTCAGATCTAATGGGTGTTGCCACCCCTTAGGTCTTCTATCTTTATGAGTGCAGCGCTGTGTAGTATGTGAAAACACAGTGAATTACCTGTGATTCAAAGGCAATTATCCTTTATATTCTCCAATGTAATACATATACAAAAGAAAACAGAAATATATACAGATAATTGTGCAGTATATCTATTACTTTAGTGAAGTGTTTAGTGGGTAACATATATATCTCCACTCACATTTTTTAGAGCCTTTTCAAGTGAATTAGGCTCTAAACTTAGGTGCATCTGTGTCTTTAAGGGTAGACCACACGACCCCTCTCTCCAGGTTGAGTGTGTATTTTTTCTCTCCCCAGCGTATATATGAAAGACACAGAATTATCCAACTAAGTGTAGCATCCTCTATGATATTTTCTTATAAAAAACAAATTGAAGTGCTCACCTTATTTAGAGCCTTTTGGTAACTGGCTCTAAGTGTATAGGCCTAGTGTCAGTTTGTGGGGTGACACTGCCCCTTCCCTGGAATCACTGGTGCTGGATACAGTGGATAGTATAAAATAAGGGAATTTATTACAATATATATAAAAACAGTATAAAAATATTTTTCTAGAAAATAAAAAATTGGATAAGAACAAATTATTGCAAGTATTGGTGGTTCAGGAAAAATAATGAGTCCACTTTAAAAGCCAAAACGCGTTTCGCCGGTAAAAACGGCTTCCTCAGTCAGCTTGTGAGTGTCCTCTTCATGTTCTGTAATTTAAGCGTCCAAAATCCCGCCTAAAATGTCATCTTCCAATCAGATTGGTCCTTTTGTGTCATGTGACGCGGCTAAAATGCCGTCGCGTCACTTCCGGTTTTCGGCACTACAAGATCCAGAGTGCTTTGCGCTTGCCGCGTCACTTCCGGTTTTCGTCCGGTTCTTTGTGGGAAATATAGTCCGCAATGGGGTTTTTTTTTGCAGTTCATATTAGAGCCCTCTTTGGCTCATATACAGTTATACAATGCAAAATAGAAGAAAAAAAAAACATTGTAATAAAATGTTGTGTTATTGTATATGTCTTATCATATTTTGCTATTTCTCCATATGTGTTCTAAATTTTGAAGGGCAATAACTATAATTATATTTCAACTCTTTTGTCTTACTATTTGATCTCTATTTTAGGCAATAGTATCTTTTACATAGAAAAAACATGCAACATTAGACATAGTGTAAAAAGGTGACCTTTGTTTCAAAGTGTGCATTCTTTATGAAATAATATTTGTGCAAACATATTCCACATTTTGTTCATATCTAAAATTCCAACTGTTTTTTGTTTAAATATATAAAATTAGTATACACTTAATTATTCTTTATTTGAAGCAGTAGGGACTTTTATATGGAATAGTGCTAAAAATAGAGCCCAATAAGAAAAAATGATGTTAATTGGTGTATTATATATATATATATATATATAGTCTAGTTTATAAGAAATGGCATAATTCGAAGTCTGCATTTAGACCTGTGGGGGCTAGAGTATTAAGATCGAAAATCCATTTTGTTTCAATTTTTCCTAATTTTCTAATTTCATCTTCCCCTCGCCAGTTGAGTGTGATTTTCTGGATAGCCATAAATTCTAGAAATTGAGGGTCTTTATTATGTGTTAGGCTAAAGTGTTCTGAAACACTATGTTTATCAAAACCTTTTTTAATGTTTCTGATATGTTCATTTATTCGTGTTTGTAGAGGGCGTTTTGTTCTACCTACATAGAATAGATTGCAAGAACACCTTAAAACGTATATAACTCTCTTAGAAAAGCACGTAATCATTTGGCGTATCTTATATTTTTTCTCCCCTTTAGAGTCGCAAAATTCTGTAATGTGTCTTTTTGTGCTTTTTGTGCTTCTACAAGCTAAGCACTGTCCACGGCCAAAAAAACCCAGTCTCCATTCCCCAGCGGCAGTGTGATATGCAGGGAATTGGGAGCCCAGTCTCCATTCCCCAGTGGCAGTGTGATCTGCAGGGAATAGGGAGCCCAGTCTCCATTCCCCATTGGCAGTGTGATATGCAGGGAATTGGGAGCCCAGTCTCCATTCCCCAGCGGCAGTGTGATATGCAGGGAATTGGGAGCCCAGTCTTCATTCCCCAGCGGCAGTGTGATATGCAGGGAATTGGGAGCCCAGTCTCCATTCCCCAGCGGCAGGCTGAGTTACAGGGGGCAGAGACAGTCGGTCCTGTCCCCCAGCAGCAGAGTGTTTTATTGGGAGAGGAGAGCCTTGTCCTCCATCCCCAGCGGCAGAGTGTCCATAAGGGAATAGAGAGCCCAGTCTCCTTTCTCCAGCAGCAGGACACTGTATTGGGAGCAGAGACAGTCGGTCTCCCTCCCCAGCGGCTGGAAGTATGTATGGGAGAGGAGCTTGAAAATGTAAGTTTTATGTGAATGTGATGCATACTTTTAAAGTTATAAATAATGTGGAAAAACTGTATTTCTCTGTCTGTGATAATTACATTAACCCATTGTGTAAGGTAATTGTTTCACAGGCAGAAGGGAGGATTTTGTGTGGGAGTGTCTGAGTGTATTGTATGTGTTTATTGGTGGTTTTCCAAAACCCTGTGGGTGGTACTAATGTGTAAGAATGTGTATATAAGAACAATAAACCCACAGCTCTGTCTGTTCGCTGCTTGACCCTCAACACGGAGCTTTGTCTCGTTCTTGGGGGGATTTATTGTATGCTGTTCCAGTTCGACTGCTAGGAGTGTAAACCTTTCGTATGGTTTTTCCTGTTCGGCTGTTTACAGCATTCGTATGGTTCCAGTTCGGCTGTTTACGGCATTCACATGCTTTTCCGGTTCGGTGGCTTGGTGTCTACAGTAGCTGCCTGTATATCTGGAAGGGAATATCCTCTAAACGACATTTAACCCCTTTTATGCCTGGGGGTGCCGTTACATGTGTGTTAGTGTGTGTTAGTGTGTGTTTTAGTGTTAGAGTGTGTGTGTTAGAGTGTGTGTGTTAGAGTGTGTGTGTTAGTGTGTGTGTGTGTTAGAGTGTGTGTGTGTTAGTGTGTGTTAGTGTTAGATTGTGTGTGTTAGTGTGTGTTAGTGTGTGTTAGTGTTAGAGTGTTAGTGTGTGTTAGGTTGTGTGTGTTAGTGTTAGAGTGTGTGTGTTAGTTAGTGTGTGTTAGTCTGTGTGTGTGTTAGAGTGTGTGTGTGTTAGAGTGTGTGTGTTAGTGTTAGAGTGTTAGTGTGTGTTAGTGTGTGTGTGTTAGTGTTAGAATGTGTGTGTGTTAGTGTGTGTTAGTGTGTGTGTTAGTGTGTGTGTTAGTGTTACATAGAAACATAAACATGTGACGGCAGATAAGAACCATTCGGCCCATCTAGTCTGGCCAATTTTCTAAGTACTTTCATTAGTCCCTAGCCTTATCTTATAGTTAGGATAGCCTTATGCCTATCCCACGCATGCTTAAACTCCTTTACTGTGTTAACATCTACCACTTCAGCTGGAAGGCTATTCCATGCATCCACTACCCTCTCAGTAAAGTAATACTTCCTGATATTATTTTTAAACCTTTGTCCCTCTAAGACTATGTCCTCTTGTTGTGGTAGTTTTTCTTCTTTTAAATATAGTCTCATCCTTTACTGTGTTGATTCCCTTTATATATTTAAATGTTTCTATCATATCCCCCCTGTCTCGTCTTTCCTCCAAGCTATACATGTTAAGATCCTTTAACCTTTCCTGGTAAGTTTTATCCCGCAATCCATGAACCAGTTTAGTAGCCCTTCTCTGAACCCTCTCTAAGGTATCAATATCCTTCTGAAGATACGGTCTCCAGTACTGTGTACAATACTCCAAGTGAGGTCTCACCAGTGTTCTGTACAATGGCATGAGCACTTCCCTCTTTCTACTGCTAATACCTCTCCCTATACAACCAAGCATTCTGCTAGCATTTCCTGCTGCTCTATTACATTGTCTGCCTACCTTTAAGTCATCAGAAATAATCACCCCTAAATCCCTTTCCTCATATGTTGAGGTTAGGACACTATCAAATATTCTGTACTCTGCCCTTGGGTTTTTACGTCCAAGATGCATTATCTTGCACTTATCCACATTAAATGTCAGTTGCCACAATTCTGACCATTTTTCTAGTTTACCTAAATCATTTGCCATTTGGCTTATCCCTCCTGGGACATCAACCCTGTTACATATCTTAGTATCATCAGCAAAAAGACATACCTTACCATCAAGACCTTCTGCAATATCACTAATAAAAATATTAAAGAGAATGGGTCCAAGTACAGATCCCTGAGGTACCCCACTGGTGACAAGTCCAAGCTTCGAATATATTCCATTAACTACAACTCTCTGTTGCCTGTCACTCAGCCACTGCCTTACCCATTCAACAATATTGGAATCCAAACTTAAAGATTGCAGTTTATTGATAAGCCTTCTATGTGCAACAGTGTCAAAAGCCTTACTGAAATCTAGGTAAACAATGTCTACTGCACCACCCTGATCTATAATTTTAGTTACCCAATCAAAAAAATCAATAAGATTAGTTTGGCATGATCTCCCTGATAAACCCATGTTGTCTCTGATCTTGAAATCCATGTGTTTTTAGATGTTCATCAATCCTATCCTTTAACATGGTTTCCATCACTTTCCCCACTACTGAAGTAAGGCTTACTGGCCTATAGTTGCCCGACTCCTCCCTATTACCTTTCTTGTAAATGGGCACAACATTCGCTAACTTCCAATCTTCTGGGACTACTCCTGCTAACAATGATTGGTTAAATAAATCTGTTAATGGTTTTGCTAGTACACCACTAAGCTCTTTTAATAGCTTTGGGTGTATTCCATCAGGTCCCATTGACTTATTTGTCTTTACTTTTGACAGTTGAAATAGAACCTCTTCCTCTGTAAACTCACGTGTAATAAATGACTCATTTATTCTTTTTCTCAACTGAGGTCCCTTTCCTTCATTTTCATCTGTAAATACAGAACAAAAATATTCATCGAGGCAGTCAGCTAGACCTTTATCATCTTCTACATACCTTCCTTCTTTTGTTTTTAATCTAACTAATCCTTGTTTTACTTTTCTTTTCTCATTTATGTATCTAAAAAATGTTGTATCTCCCTTTTTTACTGACTGTGATATTTTCTCTTCTGTGTGTGATTTGGAAGCTCTTATAACTTGCTTAGCCTCTTTCGGCCTAATCGTATAGATCATTTTGTCTTCCTCACTCTGGGTTTTTTTATAATTCCTAAATGCTAACTTTTTGTTTTTAACTGTTTTGGCCACATCTGTGGAGTACCACAGTGGTTTCTTGAATTTTTTGCTTTTACTGACAAGCCTAATGCAATTTTCTGTTGCCTTCAATAGTGCAACTTTTAAATAATCAAATTTCTCTTGGACTCCATTTAAATTCTTATATTAAACCACACTGACTGATGATCACTGGATCCTAAACTTTCACCTACAGTAATATCTGATACCAAATCTCCATTTGTTAACACTAAATCTAGTATGGCCTCTTTACGAGTTGGCTCCTCAACAACTTGTTTTAGAGACAATCCCAGTAGGGAGTTTAGAATATGTGTGCTCCTGGCACAAGTAGCTAATTTTGTTTTCCAATTTACATCAGGAAGATTAAAGTCACCCATGATGATAACTTCCCCCTTCATTGTCATTTTAGCTATTTCCACAACTAGTAGATTATCTAACTCTTCAATTTGTCCTGGGGACCTATAAATCACACCTACACGAGTTACTGTGTGATTACCAAATTCTAACGTAACCCAAACGGACTCTATGTTCGCCTCACTAACTTTTATTAGGCTAGATTTTATGCTATCCTTAACATGCAAGGTCACCCCTCCCCCTTTCTTACCTTCCCTATCTTTCCTATATAAAGAGTACCCTGGTATTACTATGTCCCAGTCATTTTTCTCATTATACCATGTCTCAGTAACAGCAACTATATCTACACTATCAGTTGCCATTATTGCCACAAGTTCATGGATCTTATTCCCTAAACTGCGAGCATTTGTAGACATGACTCTAAGCTTATCGTTTTTTAACACACTTGCTACAGGCACCTTTTGTTCTTGTTTTGGGGGACAATTGGATTGATGTTTTATCACCCTAGCAAAACCTCTGAACTGCTCACTGAGAACATTTGTTCCCTTTTGAGAAAGATGCAAACCATCTTTTTTGTACAGCTTATCTCCATTTCAAACAGAGCTACCATGAGAAATAAAGCCAAATCCTTGCTCCCGACACCATTCACCAAGCCACAAATTAAAGTCCCTAATACGCATCCGCCTGTCGTTCTGAGTGTTATGCACAGGCAGAACTTCAGAGAATGACAGTGTGGAAGCAACCTGCCGTATATCATTGGCAAAACACTAAAAACTTCCTTAACCTCTGAAACCTCATTGCAAGCCAAGTCATTTGTCCCTAGATGGACAAGTACATCCAATTCCCCTTCCTGCTTTGCTTGCTTAACAATATTACAGATACGTCTCCTGTCTCTGTGAGCAGTAGCTCCGGGAAGACACCTCACAAGACCACCATTGTCCATCTCCACACCTCTTATAATGGAATCCCCCAACAACAACTACTTTCTATTAGGCCTCACCATAGTCTCTCTCCAAAACACCACTAGCCTCAGTGCCTCTCTCCACAACACCACTAGCCTCAGTGCCTCTCTCCACAATACCACTAGCCTCAGTGCCTCTCTCCACAACACCACTAGCCTCAGTGCCTCTCTCCACAACACCATTACACTCTGAAAGTGCAGAAAATGAATTATGAAGAGTAACAGACTGTGCAAAATGCCTTTTATCCACAACTCTAGGTCTACCAGATCCTACAGTAATCCATTTGCCATTCCTTGTATGTCTCTGCGGCAGTGGCTTTGCAGCAGTTCCAGTCTGAGTTTGTTCACCAGATAATTTACATATCTCAGACTTCAAAAATACAATCTCCTGCCGCAAAATAGAGAACTGTCTACAGATTAGACAACAACCAAACCTCCAAAAAGTGGAACGTGAAACAAATGCATAGCAACTATTACACTGAACTAAGTCTGACATTCCAATTAGGAGAATAATTTAAATCAAACGAATCTTAACTTTGTATTTATCCTCCTGAATACCTCAGATTACCTCCAGTTTCTCTCCAGAATATCTCCAACTACACACTTAGAAACAGCACTTAGAAGTAGCAACCAAGCTATATTAGCCAAGCTAATGGCAACAAGCCTTATATAACTCCTAAAATCACCACCCACTAGGAATGTTTAACACCTGGGTAGGCCTCTGCTTATTTGCAAACAATAGCTAATTTAAACAGCAATCAATAGCAAGTAATCTAATTAGATGCCTTATAATTACCAACAGGAATTCAAACCTTGTGCAATCAGTAACCTTTTCCTACAGATGAATCTTACCTGTAACAGTAGAAAAGAAAGCTCTTAGCACAACTCTTAGACAGTTGAAGCTGATGTAAAACTCTCCAGAATATCTCCAACTACACACTTAGAAACAGCACTCTAAGCACTTGTTAGAGTGTGTGTGTGTTAGTGTGTTAGTGTGTGTGTGTTAGTGTTAGAGTGTGTGTGTGTTAGTGTTAGTGTGTTAGAGTGTGTGTGTGTGTGTGTGTCTGTAGGTCAGTGAGTGTGTTACTGTGTGTGTCTGTTACTGAGTGTGTTAGTTTGTGTGCGTCTGTTAGTGAGTGTGTATTTTGTAAGTGAGTGTGTCTGTGTCTGTCTGTCAGTGAGTGTGTATGTATGTCTGTCACTGAGTGTGTGTCTGTCAGTAAATGTGTGTGTCTGTTAGCTAGTATGTATGCATCTGTTCGTGAGAGTGTGTGTGTCTTAAGCACTTACCTTTCTCCAGTGCTGGACTCCCTTGGCGCTGGGGATCTCTCCGCCCCGATCCGCCTCTCAGCTTCAAACCGCCCATAGGAAAGCATTACTCAATGCTTTCCTATGGACGTTCAGCGTCTTCTCACTGTGATTTTCTCTGAAACTGCTATGTTTTCAGCTGCATGGTTAAAACTAGAGGGACCTGGCACCCAGACCACTTCATTGAGCTGATGTGATCTAGGTGTCTGTAGTGGTCCTTTAAGTGTATGTGTATCTGCATGCACTGGCGTACATACCGCGGTCGCAGGGGGCACAACCCTGCGACCCCTGCGACCAGGTGTCCGCTGCCATGTGTTGCGGCCCCAGCCCGCGCAGAATAAGCGCGCGGGGAGGGGGCCACGGATCAGTTTTCACACCGGGGCCCCATGGGTTGTGTGTACGCCACTGTGTGCTGTGGGGGAGTATGTGTAGTCTCTGGCATCTGGGTGTTGTGCCCTCCTCGTAGCTATGAGACCTGTGCGACAGATGAACCTGCGAAGTAGCCTATCCTGTCTGCCTAAGCCATGGGACCTAGGCACGCCCAGACGGGAGCTCCTGTTGGCAGCAGGACACATCGCCGAGTTTAAATCCCCCCCAAGGAGTATGATTCCGTGTGGTAGTGATTCAATGAGTTTGGTCAATGCATCCCAAAAGTCAGGTACGGGCGTGTTTGGAGTGTATATGTTGATAAGGTGGATAGTCTGGGAGTGCAGGCAGCCGGTGTCCAGGACATATCTGCCTTCCGGGTCTGGGACAACTTGGGTCATTTGAAATGGACATCGTTTATGAAAGAGTATGCCTACCCCGTTACGTTTGCGATGTGACCTTGCTTCATCTACTGTAGTGTACATGTGGTCCTTTAATGTAACATGTGTAGTCATAGGGACATGCGTTGCTTGTAGGTATGTAATGTCTGAGTTTAGTAATTTAATTTCTCTGAACAGTAAGCAGTGTTTGTTGGGGGCATTTAGGCCTTTGACATTAAGAGAAGATAATTTTAAGGCCATATTGTAATGGTATCGAAAGTGCTAGAGTACGCATTGCCTAGGTGAGATTTTACAACTGCTAGTTTGCCCTGCCGCCCCCACCCCGTCATAATCCCTCTGTTTGATAGAGGTATCCTGATGCCCGAGCCTCCTTGGCCAACAAACAAGGAAGAGGAGAAAGAGAGATAGAGAAAGGGAAATAAGAAGGAAGATAAAATTGTAGGAAAGATTCTGTGCATTGTGTCTGGTCTTACTAGCATGAAGGGATTCCAATAGGGAGCAGAGGATCATGGACCTGGATACTGGTACATCCTCACTAATGTCAATATTGGGTGTATTATCAATATGCAAGAAACTTGCTGTTTCCTAAAACCACAGGGATTTCACCTCCCAGGATATATGGTTTAGTCCTGAGATGTCTTCTGGGAGTCAGAGACTGGGCTGCGCCCTTTGATTGGGGCTACAGCTGTGTAATGTGAACTAGGGGCGAGTGAAGTGTCGCTATGTTGGCTGATAACCTATCACTCTGTACATGCTAGGAGTCAGTTGTGGAGTACATTTCATTCCAGGCTTTGTAGCGCTATCTGTATCAATAATCTAAACTACTGCAGTAAACTGCAGGTTGTTTGTTGCAGTTGGTAGGATGCTAGTCGAGAGCGGGATGAGGCACCGATCATGGGCGCCCATTTTGCCTGCGTTCAGCGTTCAGCTTGACATATGACACATTTTTCTTTGTTGAAGGAGTCCTCAGATTTTGCAGTTAGCAACACTCTGTCAGAAGGTAAAGATCTTCTGCTACCTCCTGCTCCACGTATGTTTATGAATTTGAATGAACGGAAAATCTGAAACAAAAACAATATCAAAAAACTTACCAATATGATTACTAAAACCCATCATTAAAGGGCCGCCATTTTGGACTTATTTGATGTCTCTGTTTGACTATGTTTTTACACCAAAATGAAGTATACAGGCCTCATGGTTCCTGAAATATTATATCATCACTGCAACACATCCAACATTTTTAAAAATGTCATTATGAAAAATTTGGCCCAGATTAGCAGTATCTACCCACGCTAATTGACTTCTCTAATGATCCAAAAACACAAATCAAACATCATGAAGGTATATGAAGGCTGACCCCACCCTCAAGGATGTCCAAAACTAAAGCAAGTCCCTTTCTGCACAAGGGATACCACAAATCCAAATGATCATTTCAGTCTTTCTTGGGCCTCATCAGTGACATTTACACCTCTAGTCACTGAGAGGAAGGCGTCCTTTCCCTCCTGGAAGAGATTTGTCTTTGGATCATATCCTGCCCAACAGATGTGGTAGATATCTATCATCTGAATTAAGGCTATAATTACGATGATCCTACTGAAATCTCATCTTTCTCCCAGAAAAGTCACAATGTAGATTATTTAATGCTATTTTCACTCACACAGCCTAAGAAGTAGAGCTAAAATGGCAAGTGCATGGAATGATACTAACTCGGGAAGCACCTGACTCATTTTGCCACTTGGTTACCATGGCCAAACCATAATACAAGACCGATGAAAATGGCTATAAACACTAGGCTGTGGGAGTGTAGTAACAGTTAGCCGTAGAACATACCCATTGATCTACATTCTTATCTTAGCACAGAGTGTTGCTTAATATGTATTATTAATATGCATTAATATTGTATTTTTAATGTCATACTTCTTGGAATCTAAATTCAGCCATGCATTCTTCTAGCTTATTCACAACAGTTAGTCCCATTGTACTACGCTACGGAATCTGATGGCGCTATATAAATAATAAAATAATAATAATAATAATACCGATCTTGTTAAACTGCACACGGTGGATTAGTTAGTGTATTTTTAGTCTTTTGTTTTAATATTTTTTTTTATTAAGGAGACATTAAATACACAGTCGGGTTGAAAGTGTACATTTCTATATATCAGCAATACAGTTGGTGCTAAATATTGTAAAGGATAAACAATTTAGCTGTGTTATACTTAGTGTAGGCTTGCTGGTAAACATACAGAGCTATTTACTAAAGTGAGCCTTCCACATGAATTCAAAGTGAATTGTCAAATTCTTTATTTTTGCTGTGTATACGGATACATTCAGGCTTGTAGTGCCAGGGTAACAATAATAAGCATCACAGAAACATATGCTGACATGGCATATCAAGAGGTCACACAGTTTTTCTGTTTAGTTATTTTAAACCAGCAAGAGTATAAGGTTAGTTAGACACGTCCAACTGTTGGGTAGAATATAGGTAAGTGAGGAAAAATCACAGACTAAGCTCTGAGACATGCAGGGCTAGTTAAACATATAGATTAATATAAATCCTATTAAACATGCTAAACTCTAGTGCTTTGGAAATAATTAAAAAGTAAGCTAGAGCGACAAATAAATTGCAAAGCTGAGTGTGGAACAGGAGTGCACCGCAGGACATTGCAGAAGTCTGCACCTGGAGGCCATGAAAAGTAGCAGGTTCGGAGTAAGGACCAGAAAGGTTCCAATCAGTTCACTGTGATCCCCACAATGTGCTGTGCGGTGTTTTGCCGGCAAATCCGTTGACTGACTTGAAATAATAGTGTATTTGTCGTGTTGAGCCCAGGAGCTCTTTCATCATGTGTCTAGTCTGCTTGCCAGTCAGGCTCTGGCCCCCAGAATTTTCAAATTCAATGCCGGAGTAGCAGAACTGAAAGCCAAGCTGACTAAGAGAATTTGTCCAGTTTGACTATTGTAACCTTAAATTTGTAATTCTCTTTATTGGCACTTTAGTGAATAACCCTGTCAGTCTCCAATCTTTTTTTTTTTTTTTTACTTTTTGGCATAAAAAAAACATACAGTAAACCAGGGGTGCCCAGAAGGAAGATCCCCAGATGGTTTAAAACTACAGCTTCCTTGATGCTTTCTCATTCTCATGGCATTCTAAAGGCATGCAAAGCATCATGGGAGTTGAAGTGCTACAATATCTGGGGATCTACCCTTTGGGCACCCCTGCAGTCATTGGTTCCATGATATGTTTTTTTTATTTTTTTTATCTTGCATTCTTGTTTATGTTTACTGTATATTGTTTCACGTTCATATTATTCATACAAACGACAATAGCTTCTAGGTGCAGGGGATAGGTTAGGAAAGTGCTCGCAGTCTGTAATTGGATTTAGAAGCAATATTTATGGATATCAGCGAAACAGGAACATCTTGACAAAATAAGAAGGGCCAGTACCCAAAGACACCTAGCAACATAATGACTACATTTATCTGTAGTGGTACTTAAAGCACCACTTTATAGCTGCAAACTCTGGCATGTACTTAGTGTAAATTAGATGGGATTAACTAGCCTGTAAGAATTACCACTGAATGGGCTATTTAGCACGAGTACAAAAACCTCTGGAGCTTTGCTTTCTAAAGTGGTAGGACACGGCAGAAAATAAATAAATAGCAATAAAGAAAAAGAAAAAAAAGATTGGTGTTAACATCAGCATGGGTATATGAGGGCATAAAAATGCAAGACTGGGAGACAAGGTTAAATAAACCCTTGAGTGGAGCGGGTTATGTGCTCAGGATAGTAGGTCAGTTTTGGCCAATGCCCTTGCTCGAGATTGCAGGATAGACGCGGAGTAACGTGGCAAGCATTGGGGGGGCACCAGGGTACTTCTACAGACCCACGCCTGAGAGAAGACTTGCATCCTGTAACCAAGGACCCGGGTGCATACGCAGTCTGAGTCCTTCGCTGTCGGGATAATGCAGAAGCTCCTGGTGGTCTGCCGCCCCTAAATGGGGCAAGTTTTCCACCAACGTAATCGATGCTTTAGGTTGATAACCAGGACAGCCCTCAGCTTAAGTAGAAGGTACAGGAGCTTGTGAGGATGCATTGCTAAGAGGTGGCCCAGGCTCCCTGTGCCTCTCGCCTCCTCGCTCTCCCTCTAAAGGCCGAGCCAGTGGAGCTGATATACGCACTTCTAGTTGTTGCCAGAGTCGCTCAAATAGCATATGTAGGCGCTGTAGGCTTCGATCAGCTAAGCCATGCAGGGCTTTCTAAGGCTGTTGGTGCTCGTGCCCATGTAAAGAGAGCACCGGTCCATCTTGAGGGTATCAGCCATGTTCACCATTCGTGCAGGGTTGGTATTTCAGAATGGTATTTCAAGACACATTTTCACATCTATTTTTGTTTTTTGTTTTGGCAACTGAAACTCGTACAGTCTGTTATAATAAATTAGTCGGCATTTAATAATTTCCTATGCTATGTTACGAGTGTATAAGTGATTGTCTGGGAGCATTCACAATGATACAAACATTATTTGTACTTTGGAAGAGGCGTGGAGCTTTACAGAATTAGAGATTCCGTCATAAACCTGGAATGATTGCATTTACTTCCTCTTTCTTTACACAGTACACAGGAGGGAGTCTAGGTTTTCAGGTCATCTGTAAAATATTTTGGACTTGACATTGTTATCTGCCCTTTATTGATATGGCATTTGGATAAATTAAAAGCAGGTCTTGATGACACGTTCACCTCTGTACCACAGAGCAGGAGCTATTATTCTGCTTGCTTTGAAAAGATATGATTCATCTTCATAGATTCACTGCTCGGTTATAGTTTCCAGTTGGTCTATTTTCAACAAGGACAAAAAAGCAAAGGAAAGAAAGATAGAAGAAGAGGGAGGTCATTCTGACAGTTCAGGTAACAAAGCCAGCAATCGGCATCAAAATCTCTCCATTCAAGGAGCAGCTTGAGAAGAGGTTTGACGAAAAGAACAAATTCCTCCTGCACTATTTCCTATTGAGGCATTAAATGGTTACTCCAACCCTTATAAGAAAATGTGTGTATTAAATTAAACATGCCCTACAGGCCATTACTGATAGGTCTTTCTCCTTCAAATCTGTAAAAATAAACTTTTACTTAATTGACATCAAGTGCCGGGCGAAGTTCCTGGTGCTGATCTTCCACTCCTTCTGCAGTCACACGGCGCATGCGTGTCCAAGATCCAGCTTCTCAGAGAAAAGCCTGTGAATGGACTCTTTCGTTGGCTCAGAGTGTATGCATGCAATCTCAGTTGGCAAGGGGAGGAGGCGGGATGGACTTTGGGAAGGAGGGTGGGAATTTTCATAATTTCAAAAAAAATAAATGAAAGGAACAGTGAAATCAGGAGGGGAGCACCCACAGGGTAGGAGGTAGCTATCATCCCCTTGCAAGATTTTTACATCTGATGGCACTGTGCAGTGCGCACTGATGACAAACGTTTTTTAAGCCCAGAAGTGACATTAAGCGGTCCAGAACTCACATGTGCTGGGGGTGCAACTAGCTCCCGACACATAGAAAATTAACTTTGCAAGTGCAAACTCTGCACATCCAGACTCCTACCACCAAGACCACTTCAAAAAGCAGAAGTGGTTATGGTGGTTTTAGTGACCCTTTAAAGGGACACTCCAGAGTGTGTCTTCTTTTTTCATTTTACAAAAAGTGCATAGTTTAATAGAAATTGACACTTTTATAACTAACTTAACCTTGCTACACCCCCCTGGGCTGTCAATCAGACAATCGGTTCTGTAACTTCCTGGTTGGAGCTCAAGAGTCAGCAATTGCCCAGAGCAACTGCCTTGAGCTGCATTGGGAAGTCTGTGATTGGACATCCACAGAAAGTCTGGGTTAGTAAGGGACGGCAGGAGGGAGGGCAGACAAGAAATCTGAAGCTTTTGCAAGCTGGTTTTAGATATAGCTCCAATGAAACAATACAAAATTACATGCATGCATGTTTACACTGGGGGCATATCTACTAAACATGGGTTTTTATACTTTTTTTTTATATTTGGGTGAAATGTGCTGTTATTTTTCTTACTTACAATTTAACAAATAGATTCAGTGCCATAAAGATAATATAGCTTGTAATTTACTAACATGATTAATCATAATTGCCTCAGTTCAGATTTACGAAAATCATCCGGATTCATTCTGGGGCATTTGGACTGTTTCAGTGCTCTCTTCATGGTCCTAGTGCCCAGAGTGAAGCGTGAGTGCATCCAATGATGCTCTCATGCTACGCTTTATGGGGACAATTCTGTGATGTCTCCAAAATTCAGAAAGCAGGACAGTGAGACAGGAGCCTGAAATAGGGACTGTCCAACAAAAGTCGGAACTGTCAATATGGTCTTCCAAACATATTGCCAGAAACACGATATTGTGTCTGCAAATTATACTTTTCTGGATAGTTTTTTTTTTTGTCAAATCAGCAAGGGTGCCCATATCAACTTAAGTGAAATTCTTCAATTCATCTCTGACCGGGACCCTGGCCGTCATATTCTTATATCTCTTTGTCATATAATAGCCACACTAAGTGCTTTTCACATTTCAATTTCAGCTTTTGACATTGGAGCTGAGAAAATCACAGCACGATATCTCACTGTTGGCACAATATTTAGCTACCAGCTTTAAAAAAAAAAAAAACGAGAACTTGTTTCTCTCTGTTTAGCTGTGTTACAAATGTGTAATAGTGAACAATGATAATGAACCGAAATTGTCAAGAATGTCTGAGTCTAGATTCATATTTCCAAACCTTTCCCCAGATATGATAGCAGGACTGTCACTGTCTACAATCCAGGTTCTCTCCCACTATCCCTAAATTCCTCTGGGTTTCATTTGAGAAGCCAATGATTAGAAATAAATATTGCCCAAAAAGTGCATGGGCTGGTAGGTCACTTTGAACACATGCAGAGCTGACCAGATGGCAAAATGTCATGTATGTTAATATCATAGGCCACTGATACACCTCTTTACACAGACATGCTTTCCACCTTCGCTCTTCCCAAATCCCTATGTATATTTAAACAAATGGAGGCTATTTAGTTTCTCCAATGGCCATAAGAGACTTTAGCCCACCTGCCATGTCTCAAGGCTATTGGAGAAACTAATTAACCTCCATTTGTTAAAATATGCATAGGGATTTGGGAAGAGCGCAGGTAACTTTTTTTCTTTGTTTTTTACTGTATGTATTGGGGCTGATATGGTCATTGCTGCCGCCCAGGAGTGATGGGAGTAAGTGCATGACTTGTTTTTTTGTATTTGTATTCACTTTTGTATCACACAGCTAGGTTACAATGCTGCCGCCCATCCCATGTGTTCCTTATTAAGGGTTAATAAGTATGTAGGGGTGTATGTAAAAAAAAATACCCCTCTCTGTCTCATTAGAGATGTCTTTGCCAGAAGCTCAATGAAGCAAGGTAAATAGTCACAACAGGACCTATCTAAGAGGTTTTCCTTGACGTGGCAGGTGGGCTAAACTCTCTCATGGCTATTGGAGCAACCAAATAACCTCCATTTGTATAAATATACATAGGGATTTGGGAGAGAGCACAGGTAACTTTTTTTCTTTGGTTTTTACTGTATGTATTTGGGCTGATGTGTACTATGGCCGTTGCTGCCGCCCAGGAGTGATGGGAGTTTGCTGCCGCCCAGGAGTGATGGGAGTTTGCGCGCCGGACTTGGTTTTTGTAAATGCTTTCCACCTTCACAACTACAACACGCATAAATATTCTGTCATTCTGGAAACTGGAGATAACATTGATGTGTTTTGATCACGTGGCAGATGATTTGCCCAATGTTTTGCTAACTCCATGGTTACTAAAACTGAGATGGTGCAAAACTGCAAAATCCAGAAAAAAAAAAAGATTTATTGGATAGAAAGCCCGCTGGCATCCATACATCTTTTTCTTGATTTTTTTTTTGATTTTTTTTTTTTTTTTACGAGCTGTTTGTTGACTCTCTACACCTCCTGTTTCACAGCAGAAATGATATATTAAATATTGCTCCTAAAGGGCTAAATAAAATCTTATCTGCCGTCAATTTCACTTTATTGTAAAAAAAGAAAAAATAATACATTTTCTAGGGCAAAGGAGACATGACTCATATCTTTTGGGATTCTTTGTAAGACACATTTTCATATGACTAGAAATGACATCTGAGAAATTAAACAGTGTTAATTGCTAGGTTTCTCCTTTCATTTATTTTTTAGCAGAACACTAAAATCACTACTAATTAGTTTTTTTTAAAATTTCCATGTGCCTTTAAGTCGAGGCAAACCAGCAAGGCAAAATTATTACCCTAACACCCTGCCTGGGGGTTGCTAAATTTCTCACGACGATTAATAAATTGATTTCCTTCCTGAAGAGTATGAATGCTACATACAAGTCAGCATTTTTCATGCACTGCCCATCTACATGAAGAAATGATTTGTTGCCAGACAACATGTTGGGTCTGGCAGTCCCCCTCTGTCTGTGATCCTGACACTTCCCTAAACCAGTTGTACCAGGCCTGGGAGGTTGCAATCATTTATTGCGAGGGTGCAGAGTAAAATGTCTTGCTTTTAAAATTTTATTTTTCATTTATATGGGTAACAAGAAAGCAGTGCAGCATTTCAGCAAACTTTGCGTACTCTGAGTCATATCTAGTTACATTACACACAGTAGTTCTTTATTGCAGTGCTCGTTGTGTGAGGTGGCACGCCCAGCAGACGAGACGGAATATATAAGGTAAGTACAGAGGCAAAGTACGGCGTGCTAGGTGATGTCACTGAGCACTGTCAGTGTATGCTGGCAGAGAGGCTTATTCCGTGTGTATGTGTTACGTTGCTAGGATGTTTCTTTCTGCATGTTTCTACCTTCGCAACATAACACTAAGCATGTATTCTCAGTGGAAACGGTAGTATTGCATGTGAATCATCGTGAAACTGCAGGGAAGGAATATATCTGGGCCCTGCCAGGCCTATGTCACAGCATGACAGCATGCAGCCTGTGAATATGTAATGCATCACTTACTATAAACATTAATTTAAAAAATGACATCCCGCAGTCCTACACAAAGGCCTTGATGTTGAGGAAGGCAAATTGGGCAAATGGTTTTATTCCACTAAAGTGAAAACGTGGGCAAGTAGATTTAAGTTGTGCAAGGATATTCACTATATCTTTGTGTGTATTTCTGCATTTTTGTGATGTTCTAGGTCAAAATTATTTAACTGAAAATATAGCAGAGTTGGAGAATATGTCCAGTTAATCTATTTTGACCTAAAATGTGAAATTATCTTTGAATTCCTGGCAATTCACACTATATAAAAATGCTGATGTTCAAAACTGAATAATAATAATAATAATAATATCAGTCAGGGCGGAAAATGTCTGCTCCCATGCTCGGCATTTGTGAGAGGAAAGTGAGCGTCGGTGAGTGAATTTGACCTTATAGCAGTCAGAGTCTGCGCTAGCTGCGTGATATGCTGCCACAGGGAATATTGATACTGCTACTAACAGCTCTCTCATGTGGGTCCCACTGTTATACTAGGAGTTTGCCATTTTTTTGTTTTTTTTTTACAGGAGCTGATATTGTGATGTGCAGATCTGAAAAACACTGTAACAAAAACAGAGAACTCTGAGATCGGACAAAAGTTTAGAGAAACTTAGTAACTTGCCCTTGGGTTAGTCCCCGCTCGGGTCTCAACATGTTTTTACTCCCTTGTGCCATTACCAGGGGAACCTATACAATTTGCAAATCAGATTGACCCCACCCACAGGGGCAGTCCCGAACTGAAATGTCGTCAAGCTCTCTCTGCACGAGAAATAGCATCCTGGACAATGGTTACGGCCTTCTTTGGGCCTCGTCAGTAAGGTGTAGCTAGGGTTGCCACCTGGCACAGCCAGTATTTGGTGCTGTGTGGCCAGTGGCGGTGTTGCAAAAATACTGGCAATATTTTTCTTTGAAGAGAATATTCTGCAATATCAGCACCGGCCACCAGGGTGTGCAGTTCTCTCAGGCTCGTTGGTGCTAAAGCTGTTTGAAGAGGGCTGAGATGGGAAGTCGCAGTTTGTCCCTGCCCTCTCCACTGGTAGAGTCCGCGTGGGAGGGACAGGAGCTGCAAGTCAAGGAGATGGAAGCATGGCAGCAGGTCCTGAGTCTTGAGAGCAGGTACGTGTGTGTGTATGCAGCAGTTTGTGTGTGTGTGTGTGTACTCAGCAATCTGTGTGTGTACTCAGCAATCTGTGTGTGTACTCAGCAATCTGTGTGTTTGTTTGTGTTCAGCAGTTTGTGTGTGTTCAGCAGTTTGTGTGTGTTCAGCAGTTTGTGTGTGTTCAGCAGTTTGTGTGTGTTCAGCAGTTTGTGTGTGTGTTCAGCAGTTTGTGTGTGCGTGTACTCCGCAGTGTGTGTGCGTGTACTCCGCAGTGTGTGTGCGTGTACTCCGCAGTCTTTGTGTGCGTGTACTCCGCAGTCTTTGTGTGCGTGTACTCCGCAGTCTTTGTGTGCGTGTACTCCGCAGTCTTTGTGTGCGTGTACTCCGCAGTCTTTGTGTGCGTGTACTCCGCAGTCTGTGTGTGTGTCCTCAGCAGTCTGTGTGTGTGTCCTCAGCAGTCTGTGTGTGTGTCCTCAGCAGTCTGTGTGTCTGTACTCAGCCGTCTGTGTGTCTGTATTTAGCACTCAGTGTGTGTCTGTATTTAGCACTCAGTGTGTGTCTGTATTTAGCACTCAGTGTGTGTCTGTATTTAGCACTCAGTGTGTGTCTGTATTCAGCATGTAGGGGAAAGCAATGGTAGCAGGGCTTATTCTCCACTGGTCACTCCAACAGCTACTCAGGAACATGCAGGTTACTTCAGGACAGCAGGCAAAAAAATACAAGAGGTTATACGAATATCCCATCACCCTTCCCAATAACTGGACGACACTCTATTAGGAGCAGAACTGATCCTTTATGGCCAGGCTGGCCTTTTATGCAAGTTTTGCCCCAAAGGTTACAACCCAGGTGGACCTTGTGGGGCACCAATACAAATATACAGCAACCAGTAAAAACATAGCTCATTTACAAGACACTCCCACATACTGTATACAATCCCTCCCCTCTGCTCAGGGAATAATCACATTAATTACTGTATCAACTCAATTATCCCAAAACAGAAAAATCATACTTTTCAAATTTTTCTGAAAACACCCCCAAAACATCATACATTCATAATTCCAACATCCCCTGATAGCCCCGATCTGGCAGAGCAACATACTGAAAAATCACCAAGATCGGTTCAGGAGTTCGAAAGCTTTATGGAGGTCTTAATTTTACCGACCGCACACGAGGTGTAAGCCAAGGATAGTTCCATGCGTTTTGGCCGTGCAGTCGGTCTCCATTCGTGAGGCTGAAATGCACGAAAATGGATAACAGAATGGGTTGAGTCTTTGTTCAGATGATTCCCATCATTCGTATGACTCTTTTCACCAAACGCCGCTCTGTTCCCTTGATTTCCCACGAACTTATGCGAGGATGGAAGTCTCTGCAGTTTTGGTGCCATCGAGTGTCCGATTTGGGTTCCAAACACTCGACGACCAAACACCGCTGGTGCATTAGTATGTAAAGATGGCCCAGGGAATACCTAGTTAGTTTGTGCGGTTGGCAATTAAAGCAGTGTGAATAATGTTTGGGAGGTCAATTAGTGCCACGCTCCTCTCCTGGGTGGCCTGATTGTTCGGTAGTTTGTTCGTTTGTCGAACAATATGGCTTAACATAGTGGGAATAGGATTCTTACCGAACAACCGGACGAATGATATAAAAAGGACAGCTTGTTACTTGTTCCTATAAGTAATGAACAGTTGCAATCCGGGGCGGAGCCTAGCACCGGACCGGAGTGGACGCACATTGCCGGAGCTCCGAGGTACCGCACGGCAATCCGGCAAAATCGGAGGCATCTCGCACTAATCCCGGCCACACATTCAGCCACAGCCCGCAGGGAACCTCACTGCGACCGCCGATGCCGTTTCTCCTGACGCCCGGCTCGAAAAATAGACGCCGAGGCGGCAAGGCCTACCGGGCGAGGAGGCAACCTCAACCCAACACGGGAGAACATTGGCCCTGGAGTGTCCCAGACTTTGAGGACTGGTACCCCAGCACACACAGCTCAGGTGAGATGGGGCGCAGAACGCAGAAACTGCCCCAAAACGCCCCAAAACCGCAGCGCGACATAGGCCAAATGCTACAGGCCCCAAGCGCAGTAAAGGCACAGACCCCCCCGTGAAACCTCCCCGGCACCATCAGAGAAGGGAGAATCGCTAGACAGCCCACACCTCAATCCCCAACACCCCACACACACGTGGATGCCAGAAGCCAGCGCACCGGCCTCCAAACAAGATATACAGGCTATGCTGACAGGCCTGCAACAGAACCTAAGACAAATGTGGGAAGCGGACCTGGCAGTGCTTAAACTAGACGTGCACGCCGTGTCCACGCGAACTCAGGCGGTAGAAGAGGAGGTAAAGGGACTAAGAGAGAACTACCAGGAATTGGGGGAGACGATGCGACACCTTCAAGCTGCACAAGCAACAATGTCCAGGCAAGTTACCCTCCTAGATGATAGGGGGCGCCGAAAAAACATAAAAATCCGAGGGGTACCTGAATCAATACCGCTGGAAGAGTTGCCACATTTCATCAGACGCCTTGTGGCCACACTCCTGCCAATTAGACAATCTAAAACGTTCCAGTTCGACGGGGTTTACAGGATAGCCAAATCCCCACAAGCATCCAACTCAGCCCCACGAGACATAATATTGAGATGCCAATCAATGTTGGACAAACTGGGGCTAATGTCAGCTACACAAGGGAAGACACCTCTTGACTTTGAAGACAGCAAACTTTCCTTCTTTCAGGACTTGAGCAGGGCCACACTGATATGGCGCAAAAGTATGCAACCAATCACCAAACAACTCCAAGCCGCAGGAGTAGCCTATAGATGGGCAACACCAGGAACTCTCTGGATCACTAAAGATGACAAGCACTACAGAGCCACTGACCACGCAGAGGGCCCAGCACTGATGACCGCATTGGGAATATCGAACCTCGCAGCGACCTCAATGACACAGTCAGCTCATCGACCAGGGACAACGAGCAGAGATTCATCCGCAACCCCTGGAACAAGCAGAGGCCCGAAAACCAAAACCTGAACGAACTGCCTCACCGACGGCCTCATAGGCCTTAGTTTCACTAGTTTAAATATTTTAAGTTGATAAATCTGTTTATTTAAGTTAAATGTAGTTCTCCCACACTCTGACGGCTATAACAGTGCTAAAGAGGCCCACCAGAGCCACGCACACCAGCTCCGATAACAATCCCCCCCCCCTCCCTTGGGTTAATGGGAAACGACATCAAAGGCGACATAGTAACCCTGACTGGAATCAAGCTCACCGCAAGGTCTGATGCCCCAAGGGCACAACTTGATCCTGTCACACTACAGCGACCTATATATATACCTAGACACAAATTTATAGTTACCACTAGGGCCAAAAAGACACCTTGGGACACCTAGAGCACCACACGCATGGGTACCCACCAATAGCTACAACCAGAAAAAAAAAGAAAAGAAAGAGGAGCGGACATAGTCCTAGAAAGGGCACAAATAGAGAGACCCCGTAATTACCGCAATCCGCTTCCTTATCCAAACTTGAAAGGGTCAAGAGACACACCCAACACCCATAACCTATAGTCGCACGACCTGGAATTGGGAACAGCCACTTGACCTAGCTGTAAATGCCTTTCCCCCCTCCACCCACGACTCCGCAGACCTTAGGGTGTCTTAGGCAGACAGAAGTCTTCCACCCCCACAGTTATTAGATTTTAAAACCTCACTATGACAATGTGACCGATTGTAAATATAAAATGTGTGTGACTAGCACACAACAATGCCTTGTATTTAATATGTACTGATTCTAATCGTTGTGTCGAGGCTGTTGTGGCCAACTTCATGAATCTGTTATCTTTCCACATGAAAAATAAAGAATTAAAAAAAAAAAAAAAACAGTTGCAATCCAAATAAAATAAAGCAACAAAAAGAGTTATGGACAGCGAATAACATAAAAGGTGGATAGTAGCAAAACCCATTCCGCTACACAGCAGTCAGTGTGTGTGTGTGTGTGTGTGTGTTTGCGCTCAGCAGTCTGTTGGTGTGTATTCAGCTGTCTGTGTGTGTGTTCAGCAGTCTGTGTACTAAGCAGTCTTTGTGTCCATATTCAGCAGTCAGTCTATGTATGTGTGTGTGTGTACAGCAGTCTCTATGTGTATGTAGATGTCTGTGTGTACTCAGCAGTCTGTGTGTGTGTGTGTACTCAGCTGTCTGTGTGTGTGTGTGTGTGTGTATGTTTATTCAGCAGTCTCTGTAGAATATCCATCTCTGTTATAAATACACACATTGCCATATACTATATGCACACACAATAACATACACAGAGATTGTAGACACACTCAAAGTATACAGACAATGACACATGCTCAGACAACCGTATGATCATACTGTTATACACCTTTAGACGACACACTACTACACACACACTCATACAGACAGACAGTACATACACACACTGCCTTATATTTACAATGCTATACACACAGTTAGACAAAGTACAAACATTGTAAGTAGTGTATTAATAAATATAGGAATTTTCTACTTCCAAATGTTCTTATTCCTTTATGGACGTCGTGCCCTGTGATGTCACATATATATATATATATATATATATATATATATATATAATTAATTATGCAAATTAGAATGGCCGGTATTTTTTTCCATAAAAGGTGGCAACCTTAGGTGTAGCTGATACTACTCTAGCCACAGTGAGCATCGGGTCCATGTCTGGATTACCCTTTTAACTCGTGGAGAGCCAAGTCAATGCATTGCAACAAAAACTAAAAATATGAGAACTTTGAGAATGAGCAAAAGTTTAGAGAAACTCAGATTTTGCCCTTTGGTTAGTATCTACTCCATTACCATACCATTACATAGAGAACCTATATTATTTCAAGCCTCAAGTTCAATCTATCGCCAAATCCCGTAATTTCCATCTCAAAAACATTGCGCGCATCTGCCCCTACTTGACGCCAGATGCGACTAAGGTGTTGGTCCATTCCACTGTCCTTTCTCGCTTTGACTACTGTAATCCACTTCTCAGTGGTCTTGCGTGCTCCCAACTTGCGCCGTTACAGTCCATGATGAATGCGGCGGCGAGGCTCATCTTCCTGTCTGCCCGCACCTCCCATGCCTCACCATTCTGTCAGTCCCTACATTGGCTTCCTATAAAATATAGAGCTCAATTTAAAATTCTGGTTCTTGCTTTCAAATCTTTACATAATGCTGCTCCCACCTATCTATCCTCCCTTTTACACAAGTATGTCCCGTCTAGGCCCTTACGATCTGCTGAAGACTTACGTCTATCTTCTGTCCGTACTCACACCTCTGATGGTCGCCTTCAAGATTTCTCGAGGGCTGCACCGTTCCTGTGGAACTCGCTTCCCTCCTCCGTTAGATGCTCACCCAGTCTCCACTCCTTCAAAAAATCGTTAAAAACCCACTTCTCCATAAAAGCGTATCAATGAAACTGTTAATAGCTCCTGACGGATTCCTCTTCTGCAACTGTCACTAGTCTAATACTATCCTTACCTTTTGTGTCATTTTACCCCACTCCCTCTAGCATGTAAGCTCATTGAGCAGGGCCCTCAACCCCTCTGTTCCTGTGTGTCCAACTTGTCTGGTTACAACTACATGTCTGTCCGTCCACCCATTGTAAAGTGCTGCGGAATTTGATGGCGCTCTATAAATATCATAATAATAATAATTTCCATATCACACTGATCCCACCCAAAAGGACACTCCATAACCCAAATGCCAGTAAGTTCCCTCTGCACGAGAGATCTGAAAGTAGACTCCACCTAACTGCTATATGTGCAGCCTGTATATTGTGCCAGTATTGTCGGGATCCCGCGGGCGGCTGCGAGGGGAGGCTGCACTCCGCTCGCGGTACTCACCCTCCAGCCGTCCGCGGTCCCCTCCTCCTCCTGGGTCCGGCGAGCGGCATCCTTCCAGCCTCGGATGCCGCCCGCCGTTTCCTCCACGTCCCCCAGCGGCAGCATACATGACGCTGCACGCTGGGAGACCGCCCAAGTTTGTACACGCCGGGGTCAGTCACCTGACCCGGCGTTAAAGGCACAGTGCCTCAATCACAGTGGGAGGTCTAGATATCTCCCACGTGTGATTGTTAATTCTGATTGGAAATTATCCAATCAGAATTAACCTGATGGTTTAAATACTTACCTTTCCTGTTCCTCCCTGCCCTGTTGTGGTCTTTGCTTGCTAGTATTGCTTCTTACCTTGTGTTTCTGGTTACGTACTCTCTGGCTTGTTTCACGTTATTCTGTCTTCTGGTTCCCCTTTCTCGGCTTGTTTCCTGACTATTCTGTGTGTGCTTAGCCCGGCCACTCTAAGGTCCGGTACGGCACCTTTTGTGTGTGTGTGTGCCAGCGTGTTGGGTTCCCCGAATCGTGACAAGTATATCATATACACTGTTAATAATAGTATACACAGTCTTAATTAGTGCTGTAGTTGTCCCCCGATCCTTATTAGCCACAATGAATAATGATAACAAAATGCACATGTTTTATGGTTAAATCTGATAAACAGAGATATTTTTTTTTTTTCATGTAATTTTTTTTTTTTTTGGAAAGCGGAGTGTCCCTATAAACTTCACCAGGTACCATAGACATTGGGTAAAATCAGTGTTGTTGGGTTCTCCAATACTTACCCCATATCTTTTTTTATTTTTGCTGTAAAACGCTTTCCTTTTACCTATTTGTGGATAAACGATTCTTACTAGATAAATCCAGCACGACCTTGTCTCACTGTATGAAATACTTCAGTACCTTCTATTTTAATTAGTTATTTTATGAAACTTGAGTGCAGGTCCGAGATACCCACAAGTACCTGCACTCCAGGCCCTCCTTCCAGACAAGAAAAGAGTACATTGTGACCCAGATTTACTGGCCTGCCCTCAATGAATGCGCTATTACAACCCATAAAATAAAAACATTTTTAGTGTAATTATTGTAGGATCTAAATGTAACATTTCACAGATTAAGAAAACTGTGTTAACCTACTTATCGTGCCTCTGCCCTGTGTCTCCCTGGGAGATTATAGAAACCTGTAACAACTATTAAAACTGCGGTCTTCTATTCAACAAGCTCTTAACTCTAAGTACAAAACACCTGCGCTAATTTGTGTATTAACTTCAATTGCTTCTCGTCAGTACGTCCAATAGCTGTTTTGGAAATTATATATCAGTGTAAGGAGGTTATATTGGTTATCAGAACCGATTATAACATACACTTTTACAGTATTCTTTTTTTTTTTTTAATCCTTTATTTTCTGTTGTGCATGGTTTAACAATAGGCTTACTCAGCCACGATAGCAGTAACAGGCATAACAGTCAAAACATGGCATATGAATAGACAGCACAATTTTTTAGATTATATTGAGGGGATGTATAGACAGTGGATAGACATAACATATAAAATAAAATGTAAGCTTTCCTGTCTGTGGTGGTCATGTTAGGTAATGGTCTGTGTGTAGTGCATGTTAGGCAAGTCATAAGTTTAACATTTATAAATACTAGGACACTTACAGGGAATGCTAGGCAGATTAAATGTGTATCTTCTATGTGTGGGCAATCTAAGACATAGTTTAATGCTCGCAGGATCATGTCTTAAGGTGATATAGCACCAGTGTGTAAAGTGGGTTTGCGTAACGATTTTAAATAGCCATATGATAACTATTATCGTGATTGATACATTTAGAGAGGTCATTCATTTTGGTCTAAATGCCCCATTAACATTTGGATGACCAAATTTCTGTAGGTTCTCCTGAAAGAATACAAGTGAATTTCTTTAGCAATTTTGCCCTTCTCTTCTTCCACATTGTTTTCAGTGTGAATCCAGTCAAAATGAAATGTTTGCGAATTCTATAATTGAGTGACAATTACTGATTTTTAAGCAGACACCGTATTTTACCAAATAATATATCTGCATTCTGAAATGTCGTCAAGCTCTCTCTGCATGAGATTTAGCATCCTGGACAATCATTTAGATCCTTTATATCTGCATTCTGTCGAAATAACCAGTTTTCAACCGAATTGTTTGCTTATGAGATGCTAGAATTGCCAGATTGTTAGAGCAGGCCCTTCTTCACCTCTTGTCTATGGTCATTTCTGTATGTTAATTACTTGTTGTCATACCTCTTTCTATACTTGTGAAGCACTGCAGAATACTTTGGCCCTATATAAATGCTAGTAATAATAATAATAGTAATAACAGAGAATAAGATGGTTCTGTATAACAGACTGCAGGAACGTCACTGATTCAGGATTACTCCGTGGTCTGTCTGATTATTTTTTTTTTTTTTCTGGTAAAGCAGATTTCTCAAGGCTGTAATAATTAATACGGATTAACCACTTATTAATCCAAGGAGGAATTTAATTGCCCCCTTTAAATCAAGAGAGATTAATTTTGGTGCAAAATAGGAAATCCCTTCAAACCAGATTATTTACCTTCTTTTGGATCAACAGTAGCAATAGGAGGAATGTGAGTTTGAATAGATTGAATTATTTTTCCAATCTGCAATACTATGTAACTTTATAACACTGTATACGAAATATTAATAATATCCCGTGACATTTTGAATAAGAGAAAGGGGGCAGGGAGTTTTTAATGATAGTAATAGGAAAGAAGTTACAAAACTAATGAAATGAGGGCCTGGTGCAAGAATTAATAGCCACCCCCATAAGGCAGGGGTGGCCAAAAGATACAACTCAACTTCCAAAATGCTTTGCCAGCTGGAGATCTACCATTCACCCATCCTTGCAGGGTCTACAATTGTGTGCAGTGTTTGTGTTTTTGTATGTTGGCGTGCTTTTGTATTGAGTTGTATATGTGTGTGAATATTTGTGTGCAGTGTTGTTTAAATGTAAGGAAGTGTTTGTTAGTAGCGTTGGTGTTTGGGTACACTGCATTCACTATACACTCACTACATCTACTACACACTCGCTGCATTCACTGTACACACTCTGCATTCCCTATACACACAATACATCCACTACACAAACACACTCTGCATTCACTATACACACTCTGCATTCACCATACACACCACTCCAACTACACAAACACACTTTGCATTCATTACACACAGTACATCCACTACACACAATACATTCACTCACAAACACACACTGCTTCTAATACACACAAACACTACATCCATTACACAAACGTACAATCTGCATCAGTGGCGTACACACAATCCATGGGGCCCCGGTGCGAAACTGCTCCATGGGCCCCCCCTCCTTCACCCTCGCCTCTCTCCTCTTCCCTCCCCTCTCTTCCCCAATCCGTGGGCCCCCCGACACATACATAGACACAAACACATACAGACAGACAACCCCCCCGACAGACACATACATACATATATATAGACGGTCTCCATTCGTGAGGTTGAAATGCACGAAAATGTATAACAGAATGGGTTGTGTCTTTGTTGTATGACTCTTTTCACAGAACGCCGCACTGTTCCCTTGATTTCCCATGAACTTATGCGAGGATGGAAGTCTCTGCGGTGTTCGTGCCGTCGAGTGTCCGATTTGGGTTCCAGACACTCGACGACCAAACACTGCTGGTGCATTTGACACACACACACAGACACATACATACAGACACACATACAGAGACACACACATACAGAGACACAGACACATACAGACAGACACACATACAGAGACACAGACATACACACACACACACATACAGAGACACACACACATACAGAGACATACAGACACACATACATACAGAGACACAGACACACACACAAAATTCTTCCTACCTTTTGTTACTTTCCCTGGGGTACAGTGGGAGCTCAGCCTGATGGTAGTCAGAGTTCCCACTCTGACTCCCTCTTCCTTCCTGCTTCCTCCCGCATGGGCTGATCGCTGGGAGGAGTGACCGTGGGAGTCACTTCCTCCCGGCAGTGATGTCATCACAGGGGGCCCGGTCGCGCTGGTAAAGCACCCAGCGCTGACCGGGCCCCCTGACAATCCATATCCATCGGGTGGCCCTGACAGCATGGGCCACCCGATGGACCCCTTAACATGCGGCCCCGGCGGTTTACCTTGCGGGCCGGGGCCGCAAAATGTGGCAGCTGGTACCTGGTCGCGGGGGTCTGCAGGGTGGCCAGGCCCCCTGAAGTGACGGGCCCGGTCGCAGCTGCAACCAATGCGACCGTGGTATGTACGCCGCTGATCTGCATCCACTACACACACACTGCATTTATTACAACCGCACTCTGCATCCACAACACACTGCATCTAATACACACACACACACACACACACACTACATCCACTACAAAAACACACAATACATCCACTACACAAACACACACTCTGCAACCACAACACACAATACATTCACTACACTAACACACTGTATCCACTACACACACTGCATCTAATACACACAAGCACTACATCCATTACACAGATGTGCAGTTTGCGTCCAGTATACACACTGCATCCATTGCACACACACACCGCCTCCACTTTACACACGCACTCTGCATCCACTACACACACCACATCCACTACTCACACACACACACACACATACACTGCATCCTTGTGGGTGGTGTTAGGATTGGCCCTGTGCACAGACTCGGTGGCGGGCCCAAACCGGACGAATTTTGGGCAATTCGGACATTCGTGTACTTCCGAATGTCCAAATTGCCGAGGTTCCGAAATTTCCGAAGTGCCGAAACACAGTATTGCCTCAGTACTAATATACTTACACTTACAGTGAAAGAAGAAGAATGTTACAATGTATACAATTTTAAATAAAAAGTATACAAACATAGCCAGGATTCAGCTGTAAGCATTTGCAACACTTACAACAATCAAGTAACATACATTCATATAAAATGTAAGTTACTTAGCCAGTCAATGTAATGACAGGAATGAATAAGTAGATAACTCCCTAATTCCCACGATATTAGGGAGCTATCTACTAAAAGGCTGAAAGACCTAAATTGGTCTTTCAGCCAAATTTACTAATACTAAGTAAAGCTTACTTAGTATTAGTAAATTATGCCCCTGGTGGATTAAATAACCAATCAGAGAGTTATGAGTCAAATTACACAACGTTTGAAAATTCCAAAGAACTTTCCCACGCTGTATAAAATGACACAGCAAAACCAACCAATCAGAGTGCTGTGACAGGTAAATGTAGAGCCCTCGCTGGGTGAAGATGTGTTTTTTTTTTTTTTTTTTTTAATTGCATCGGTTATTATGCATTTTTTATTTGGCCTTTTGGGGCTGAAAAAGATTTTAGAAGAAAGAAAACCCAATGGTAATTTTTACCGGTACTTAGTTAAAGGTCCCCTCATTATTTTTAGGGTGAGGGGGTTGGTAGGGGTTAATTTTTTGGGGAGGGGGTGACTAGGGGTTTGGGAATCCCTAGTCACCTGGAGGGTAAATTTATTTATTTATTTTTATTTTTTTTAGGGCCCCCACCCACCACTCAGGGGTGGGGGCCAGGGGGAGGACATTAGGTCCCCCCTTTATTCAAATTTAGGGCCCCCACCTGCCACTCAGGGGTGGGGGCCAGGAGGGAGGACATTAGTATTAGTATTTAGTATTTAGGGCCCCCACCCCTGCTCAGGGGTGGGGGCAAGGGGGGAGGACATTAGCCCCCCTTTTTAGTATTTAGGGCCCCCATCCGCCAGTCAGGGGTGGGGGCCAGGGGGGAGTACATTAGGTCCCCCCCCTTTTTAGTATTTAGGGCCGCTCAGGGGTGGGGAACAGGGGGGGCAATAGGTCACAGGTATTTTTTTTTATTTTATTTTTTTTTTAACAGTGAGCAGCCACAGGTATTAGTAAATTTGGCTGAAAGACCAATTTAGGTGTTTCAGCTTTTTGGTAGATAACTCCCTAATACCATGGGAATTAGGGAGTTATCTACTAAGCGGCTGCAAGAGAAGACCCAAAATTGCGAAGTTGCTGACGTTCCAAATTTCGGAATGCGGAACCGAACCGCAAATTTTCCCCACGCACATGCCTAGCAAACAAGGCATTTGCCTTGGTCGGCATTTTCCAAGGGGCGGCAAAAAAAGCCACCCCCAAATGCCCAGGGCAAATGTCTTGTTAGCCTTGCGGCTAACAGTCCAGGCAGGTGGTTGTCCGGCTAAAAATCCGGGCGGCGCTGGCGAGGTAGCACTTTCCCTGAGCTCTCTGCTCAGCTCCCTCGTGCAGAGTGATGGCGGACACCTGGAGCCGGAATATGACGTCATATTCCAGCTCCCGGCATAACTCTGCGGTGAGGGAGCTGAGCAGAGAGCTCAGGGAAAGTGCTCCCTCGCCAGCGCCGCCCAGCAGCCCCACTAGACCCCAGGGAGAGGGAGAAACCCCCCCAGCATTCCCAAACGTAAGGAGGCTGGGGGGGTGGGTAAATTAAAACAAAAAAAATTGTTAATGTGACTGTGTGTTAGTGTGTGTGTGTGTTAGTGTCGGTTGGGGAGTGTGTGTGTCTGTTAGTGAGTGTGTGTCTGTTAGCTAGTGTATGTGTATCTGTCAGTGTGTGTGTGTGTGTGTGTGTGTGTGTGTGTGTTTGGCAGGGCAGGGGGAAGGGTGTGCTGGGGTGGCGCGCCAGCGGCGCCTGAGTTTTGTCCTGCCTAGGGCAGCACAAAACCAGGATACACCACTGGCTGGTAAGTCTGGCTCCAAACAAGCTTCCCGCAGGCCTGCCTCCCTCTTTCGCGAGGTGACAACTACAAGTGGTGTCAGCACAGCCATGGTGGCTTTGCCATAATTTGTGTGAGAGGTGGTGGTGGGCCCCCTGAACAACTGGAACCTTAGTGAGGTTGCACCAGCTGTAGCTCCAGTAGTTTCACATGGGTATAAAAGGTAATAAGTAACCAAGTCCAAAATACCTAATAATAGGGCACGGAGTCCCTAAGAGAAGTGTCCCTTCTCTTCATAATGTATGCTGGGGTTTTCGTCCTGATTGGAGGAAATTAATCGTGATGTGAGACACGTTATACTCTTGCCAAAAAGGGCTTGTATATTTTTATTAGTAGTACTTATATAACACCACATTTTTTGCAGCACTTTACAATTATACAATGTGGATAAATAATAATGTTGACAGACAGAGGTGAAGATCGGCCTGCCCAGTGGAGCTTACAATCTTGAATGGTATAAAAAGAAACAGGAGGATCTTCTCCATAATGGGTTTTTATAATTTGCCCAGTGATTTCCAAGCAGTACAAATGCAGCAAATGTGGAAGTAATCCTCGAGACTATAGGGAACTGTAAAGAGAACATTGATTCTAATTCATAATTTACTCTGATGTTATTGCAAAGCACAGGAGGGGGGGGGGGGAGAAGTCTTAGTAGAGGTTACGAAAATTCCATTATTGAATTTCAACCCTTACCTAGGGTGGAGGCTGTGTTGAGTCTTGGTTCAGGTCCCCTCTGGTTTTTACAGGTATCATGGGGACCCTTACCACTTCGTATAATTTATTTAACACTCTTCAAGCCAGCTAGTGCTACACATTACAGGACAGAAGTAACAGTGTGGTCAAGTTAAATGGTGCGAGTTTTATAGCATTGTCTCATGTTACTAAGTGTAAAGTAGCTATGAGTACATCACTTGCTATAACATGGGGCCTTCATTCCTAGAACGATTTTGTATTTACATTCATGACATATTACAAAAAGCATCATCTTGTAATAAACTGAGAAATAAAACCTATATGCCATATATACACCAAAGCCAACAGCTGAAACCACCCATATAAGGCAGTTTAAGTTAAATTAACTTTATCATTACCAGTGGGAGTACCGGAGTACTCATGATTTATGCTACCCAACCTTTCTACCATCTTGAAACCCTTCATGTTAAATGCTTTAAAATGCTCTAAACACCAGAAGCAATACAGCTTAATGTACTGGTTCTGGGTCAAACAGACTGTATCTGCAGTCTCAGCAATCTAAAAAATATTTTCTAACAAAAGTCAGTATTTAAATTGTCGTCTAACGCCAGCTCTAGTGTCTGTCATTCTGACACCAAGACATCTACCATAGAGCTTCAATGAGTTGATGTGTCTTTATGACATGTTGATTGGTTTAGTGTGATGACTGTCGTGCATGCACACTAGCCATCCAATGCTAGGGATTGGCTGAGATCATCAGTCATGCTGATTTCAGGCAGGGAGGATGTGAGATCGGCATGCTGGTGGACTAAAAGTGAGTAAAACTATTGTTTTATTACTTTTGAGTTGGCATGCATGTATACTGATAGCCTCATTAACATTAGGAATACGTGTTTGTATACCTAACATTGGAGAGTTCCTTTAAAGGTTCCACCACAGCCCACTAACCAGCGCCAATCACTTACAATCGATTACCCCCATTAGGGATGTTCAGAACTACAACGGCATTATCAGGGATGGTCTCCAGTTGCTTGCAAATACATGGTGTTTGTCCAACTACTCCTGAACAGTTTTACATTATACTGGAGATTAGAACCAGGACACTTTAGACCAGGATAGCCCTAAATGTAGATCCCCAGATATTGTAGAAATACAACTCCCATGATGCTTTGCATGCTTTTTAGAATGTGTTTATAATGACAAAGCATCATGGAAGCTGTAGTTTTAAAACATCTGGGGATCTATGTTCTGGGCTCCCCTGCTCTAGACAATACAATGATTGCACCAAGTTGTAGTAGATACATTGCATAGAATTTCACTTTAATATTATGGGTCGGTGATTCCTGATCTGTTCTCAACTATTTATTCGTCCTCTAAATTGTAAGCTCTTTAAAGCAAATTGAAAGCTCACTTTACTTTCCCTACCAAAGTGCATGCATCCTAAACTGGGTCCCATCTATTTATGGAGAAGGATGAGCAGACAAGAGTCCACACCTGTCCATTCACCATGCAAAGGCCACCTTTGGAACCCAAGCTGCATTATCTCCTATAACAACCAGCCCTAATCTAAAGCCGCTATGTTAGTCATAGCCGTAGCAATTGACCAAACAGGTTAATAAGATACCTGTTTCTCTTGTGGGGCTCAAAGTGAATCCTGCCAGGCACTTTCCTGTTACTTGTAGATGAAAAGATAGAGCAGAATAGGGAGGAATCGCTGGCTGGCATAATGGGAGTTGTAATCCAGATCTGGAGGGCCTGTGGATGAGACCTTGCCGCTCCACTGTCTGTGGAGAGGATACATTTTATCTTCTAGGTTATCTTTTCGCACTATGCGATTTTTCTCACTGACATAATTGCTGTGACACTTGGCTCCAAATAGAGTGAGCTGTGCTGTGTGCGGCTAATCAGACACATAGCTGTTGACCTGGCACTTGTTCTAAATACCAGTCTGCTGAAGCTTCACCATAAGTCTGCATTATATTGCCGTGCAGATGGAAATCCACACAGTTATTGGGTACTTGGGCCCTGACTTTCAGAAAATTACGCCATTCTGGGCTAAATAAGGTATAATCACCATGGAAACCAAATTAATGTCTCTCAACAATTATCTACTATCTATTTTACAGGGTATGGTAAGTGGGTCTAAACGTGTTTCTCCCACACAAATTACAGTCACAGGGGACTGAGTTACACCGAGGGCCAGTTTAATTTAGGGGCTAATAGAGAAAAAGCCCCAGGCCAATGCCTTATATTTTTGGCTAGACTGCCTGATGTATGTTTGTGTTTAGCTGCTGTGGCCCTGTAATGCCACAGTTTAAGCTTTAGATTGTAAGCTCATGGACTACTTAACTAGGCACTTTGTAAAAGAGGGCTTTGATGGCTATTTCTTCGCTTACAGGCAGGTCCCTTCTTACCTTTTGTATTGATCTGTGTATATTGTGCTTTTTATCCTCCAGTTGTTCAGCTCTGAGCAATATGTTGGAGCTTTATAAATGCCAAGAATAAACAATAATAATCATAAAAATAAGAAAGCGTATGGCCAGGGTGGTGCACATATCTTCCTTAGCCTGGCGAAGGCTATAAAGTTCATAAACCTTAAAGGATCCCTATAGTGTCAGGAAAACAAACTCGTTTTCCCGACACTATATAATCCTTAGGTCCTCCCCTCCCTCAGGGCCTCCCTCCCGCTGGGCTGAAGGGGTTAAAACCCCTTCAGCCACTTACCTTTATCCAGCGCTGGGCTTCCTCGGTGCTGGTGACCTCTCTTCCCCCTCTGACGTCAGCTCCCGAGTGGAGCCGAATGCGCATGCGTGGTCAGAGCCGTTCGCGCATTAAAAACGCCCATAGGAAAGCATTTCTCAATTCTTTCCTATGGACATTCTGCGTGCTCAATGTGATTTTCCCATTGAGCGTCGGGGAAGCGCCTCTAGCGGCTGTCAGGAAGACAGCCACTAGAGGCTGGATTAACCCTGCTATGTAAACATAGCAGTTTCTCTGAAGGGTTAAAACCTGGGGGACCTGCCACCAAGACCACTTCATTGAGCTGAAGTGGTCTCAGTGACTATATGTCACGTATTCATCCGCTTATAAAAATGTGCTTAATGGCATTTACTGTCCACACATGAAAAGTTGTGCAGAGCAGCAACCAAATCCACAGAAGGGTTAATGCTGAGCAGCAATTATGCAAATGGGAACCTGGTAACTGCCTTTGGGGTTAAAGGCCGATTACAGCCTATCAGACCTAGAGGAGGGGTATTTAGGCAAGTTCTTATCTTACTCAGTGCCCTGTCGTGGTTTCCCTTGTGTTGTCCGAGAGCGCGTTATTGATTCTGGTAATTCTGGTTATTTGACTTTGGCTTTGTTTTTGACTTCCCTGTTTTCTGGCATCCCTGACTCCTTGCTTTTGCTTATCGTTGTATCCCTTGACCTCGGCTATTCCTGACTATTCTTTGGTACGTTAGTCCGGCCATTCTAAGGTCCGGTATACGTTACCTATCACTCCTCTGTGAAACACAATTCTACGTGCTGGATCATTCTGTAATCCTGACATTACGACATAGCCATAGATCCTGTAGAATTGTGTAAGCACATAGCTGCTTGTGAAAGGAAACTGGAGGATAATGATCACCGCATGGATCAATTTGCCCAGGCCTTCAGTACGCTTCTTACCCGAACAGTGCATCTGCAACCTGCGGCCTCACCTCCACCTTGTGTACCTCCAGCTATAGTGCACACAGCACCTACTATCTCCCTATCTCCTCCCCTGCATTTTGATGGTAATATTCAAGAATACCGGGGATTTATTAACCAAATGGAGTATCATTTTGAGGCCTCACCGGGATCTTTTCCCACAGACAGAGATAAATTGGTTACCTAATGAATCCATTAAAAGGTAAAGCTTTAGCTTGGGCCAATCCATTATGGGAGAGTAATAGAATTGTGGCACACAATTACCAGGAGTTCCTTACGGAATTCAAACTTACGTGTGAACCTTTAGGCAGAGAGGCTGACGCCTCTACTGCCCTGATGCACATCAGACAAGGGAACCGGTCTATCTCGCAATATGCCATAGAAATTCGTACCCTAGCCTCCGAGGTAGACTGGACTAATAGTGGGTTAATCTCTGCATTTAAAAAGGGATTATCTGAAACTATGCTAGATGAGATTGCCGCCAAAGACTTACCCAAAAATCTTAATGAATTTATCACTTTTGTCATGCAGATTGATAATAGATTATGAACCAGAGAAGCTACTAGAAACAAGACCAGACGCATGAGTATGCATTTAGCACCCCTTTTCTCCATACCTATTGTCCCTGAAATTCGTGTACAGTCCGAACCCGAACCCATGCAGTTGAGGGTCACTAGTGTCAGGAAACTGACAGGGATCCAATACGCAGAGTGCGCACAGAAGGAGGTACGTATACCGGACCTTAGAATGGCCGGACTAACGTAAGGACAAAGCAAGAATAGTCAAAAGGTAAGCCGAGGTCAAGGGAGCCGGAGGACAGGTAAGCGAGATACAAGCCGAGTCAAAGGAGAGGAGAGGACAACAGGACAAAAGACAAGCAAGGGTCAAAACCGGAAATACAAGATAAAGAACGCGCTGAGTGACTAGCAAGCTAGAACCACGACAGGGCAATGAGCAGTAGTAAAGGTTTCCTTTAAATATCCTGTGACCTAAATAGAGACCACGCCCCCAAAAGGTCCGGAATAGCGGTTCCCGGCACTTTATGCAAATGCCGACGTCATGACGTCGACGCTAGCCGTCGCGTCATAAAAGGGGGAGGAGCTAGCGCGGCCGGCGCGAAAACGGCCGGAATATGCCGAAATGCTAGGGGAAGGGAGCCCCTAAGCAGAGAGGATGTCCTCCCTGGATACATCACCAACAGGTACCCTGACAGTACCCCCCCTTCTAGAAACGCCCACCGGGCGGATGGGACCTGGCTTAGAAGGAAAACGAACGTGGAAGGCCCGAAGAAGACGAGGAGCATGCACGTCTATACCAGGGACCCAAGACCTCTCTTCTGGACCATAACCTTTCCAGTCTATGAGGTATTGCAGCTTCCCCCTAGAAATACGAGAATCCAGGATGGACTTGATGATATATTCCTCCTGACCATCCACACGGACCGAGGATGGAGGAGCAGAGCGGGAGGAAAATCTGTTACAAACAAGAGGTTTCAATAACGACACATGAAAAGAGTTAGGGATGCGTAGAGTAGGAGGTAGATCCAGCAAATAAGAAACCGGGTTGATCCTCCTCCGTACCCTGTAAGGACCAATGTAACGAGGAGCAAACTTCAAGGAAGGAACTTTCAGGCGAATGTGTCTGGTACACAACCAAACCCTATCCCCCGGAGAAAAAATAGGAGCAGGACGTCTACGCCTATCAGCATGTGACTTAAACACCGCGGAACTACGTTCAAGAATTTGTCGAGTCTGATCCCACAACTTTCTCAGGTTGGCTATATGAATATCAACCGACGGTATACCCTGGGAAGGAGACACCGACGGAAGAACAGTAGGGTTAAAGCCATAGTTCAAGAAAAAGGGGCTATTACGAGTGGAACCACAAACAAGGTTGTTGTGAGCAAACTCCGCCCAAGGAATCAGACCGACCCAGTCATCCTGGTGTTCAGAAACAAAACAACGTAGATATTGCTCAATTTTTTGGTTAGTGCGTTCGGCTGCTCCGTTAGATTGAGGATGATAGGCCGAAGAAAAATTCAGTTTGATGCCCAACTGTGAACAGAAGGATCTCCAAAAACGGGAAATAAATTGGGAACCCCTGTCTGACACAATCTCATTGGGAATACCATGTAAACGGAAAATTTCTCTAGCAAATATCACGGCCAGTTCGGGGGAGGACGGAAGTTTAGGCAAGGGAACGAAATGAGCCATTTTAGTAAACCTGTCAAGGACCGTGAGGATAACTGTATGCCTATTGGAAGCTGGTAGATCAACAATAAAATCCATAGCCAAACAAGCCCAAGGTTTGTTGGGAACGACTAAGGGCTGCAATAAACCACAAGGGAGATCCCGCGGAAGTTTATTCCTGACACAAACATTGCAAGCCTTGACAAAGTCTTCCACATCCCTACGTAAACCGGGCCACCAGAAGTCTTTGGAGATCAGACAGTAAGTTTTGTGGATGCCGGGGTGACCAGCGATCTTGCTATCGTGGAAACAGCGAATAATGTCCACTTGGAATTTGGGAGACACGAACAAGCGGCCCACAGGAGTACGTTCGGGAGCAAGAGATTGTTCGTTCTGAATATCAGCGAGCAGTGGAGAGTGTATTTTGACATTGGTGTTGGCGATAATATTGACTTCAGGAATAATAGGGAACAAAGTATCCTCTGTAGAGGTGGTAGGTTCGTGCTGACGTGACAAAGCGTCTGCCTTAGTGTTCTTAGAACCAGGCCTGTAAGTAAGCACATAATTAAAGTGTGTAAGGAACATAGACCAACGTGCCTGCCTGGCAGATAATCTTTTGGCCTCCCCCATATACGATAAATTTTTGTGGTCAGTCAAGATAGTAACTGGAAGGACGGTGCCCTCTAACAAATGTCTCCATTCCTTTAATGCCATAATGATAGCTAAAAGTTCCCTATCACCAATGTCATATCTCCTTTCAGTGTGTGATAGTTTCTTGGAAAAAAAACCGCATGGGTGCAGCGGCTTATCTAAACTTTGTCGTTGGGATAACACTGCGCCTATCCCTGTTTCAGACGCATCAACTTCAAGTAAAAAGGGTAGAGAGGTATCAGGATGAACTAATACAGGTGCTGAGGCAAAAGACTGTTTGAGCGTTTCGAAAGCAGATAAAGCCTCAGTAGACCAGGTTTTGGTATCGGCTCCTTGTTTGGTCATATTAGTGATAGGAGCGATAACAGAGGAGTACCCTTTAATAAAACGTCTGTAATAATTAGAAAATCCAAGAAATCTTTGTATGGCTTTGAGTCCCTTAGGTAAAGGCCAATCTAAAATCGATTTTAGTTTGGTCGGGTCCATCATAAACCCGTCTTTGGAAATTACGTAACCTAAGAAAGTTACCTGAGACTGGTCAAAGCTACATTTTTCCAATTTACAATACAATCCATGTTGTAAAAGTTTCTGTAATACCTTTCTGACTTGTCTATGATGTGAATTAATATCTCTAGAATGGATTAGTATATCATCCAAATATACAATTACACATTCATGTTGGAATTCTCTAAGAACTTCATTGATCAAGTCTTGGAAGACGGCCGGGGCGTTACAGAGCCCAAATGGCATTACGGTATACTCATAATGCCCGTAACGGGTATTAAATGCTGTCATCCATTCATCTCCTTGTTTAATTCGCACTAAGTTATATGCTCCTCTTAAGTCAAGTTTAGTAAAAATACTCGAGCCCTTTAGTCTGTCAAAGAGTTCAGTAATCAAAGGAATAGGGTAAGCATTTCTGATAGTAATTTTGTTCAATCCCCGATAGTCTATACAAGGACGTAAGGTACCGTCTTTCTTTTCTACAAAAAAGAAACCCGCCCCCGCCGGAGAAGAAGACTTTCTAATAAATCCCTTGTCTAAATTCTCCTTGATATATTCCTCTAAAACTAAGTTTTCCTTGGTGGATAGAGGGTATACCGTACCCCTGGGAGGCATAGTACCAGGGAAAAGTTTAATAGAACAGTCATAAGACCGGTGGGGAGGTAAAGTATCCGCCTTACCCTTGTCAAATACAGATTTGAGGTCTAGATATTGTAATGGTATCTGAACGTCTGTGGATTGAGAAGTGTTAGCATAAGAGTTTACGGGGCAAACAGAAGTAACTCTCTGCAGACATTCTTTCCTACAACCCATACCCCAAGAAACGATTTCTCCACCCTCCCAGTCAATCTGAGGGTTGTGTCTCTTGAGCCAAGAATATCCTAGAACCACTGGGACTGCCGGGGAGGAAATTAACAGAAGGGAAATCAACTCTTCGTGGAAAATACCAACAGTAAGCTTAACGGGTTCGGTCTCATGGAATATTACTGGTTCAGATAAAGGTCTACCATCTATGGCCTCAACGGCCAAGGGTGTATCTCTCAATTGGAATGGGATACAATGCTTATTAGCGAAAGTTTGGTCTATAAAGCTTTCTGCTGCTCCAGAATCTAATAATGCCATCGTAGCAATAAACCCCTTTTCCCAAGCTAGAGAGACAGGAATCAGAAGCCTATGGTCTTTTTTATTATGCATAGAGGACAGTAATGAAACACCCAAGGCCCGTCCTCTAAGGGAACTTAGGTGCAAGCGTTTCCCGGACGATTAGGGCAACTAAGACGTAGGTGACCTCTCAGCCCGCAGTATAAACAGAGACCCTCCCTTCTCCTGTACTGTCTCTCAGCCTCAGATAAGCGAGTATTACCTATTTGCATAGGTTCTGGTGGAGTAGGATTATAGGAGTCAGGGTTCTGAAATGAGGGAGCGAGTCTTACAGGAAGTCTAGTAACTCTTTCCCGAGTGTTCTGCCTCTGTCTCATGCGTTCATCTATTCTGGAAATGAAGGATACTAAATCCTCTAAATTTTCCGGAAGTTCTCTAGTGGCAATTTCATCTAGAATTTCATCAGACAACCCATTCAAGAAAACATCCATAAAAGCTTGTTCGTTCCATTTCACTTCTGCTGCCAATGATCTAAACTCTAGAGCATATTCTACAAGGGTCCTATCTTGTTGTTTAAGGCGTAACAGGGATCTGGCCGCATTAATCTTCCTCCCTGGGGGGTCAAAGGTTCTTCTAAAAGCCGTGACAAACGCAGTGTAGTTGTAGACTAAAGGATTGTCATTCTCCCAAAGGGGATTGGCCCATCTAAGTGCTTTATCTATTAGCAGGGTTATGATAAAGCCTACCTTAGCCCTGTCAGTGGGGTAAGCCGGGGTTGTAGTTCGAAATGTATACTTATCTGGTTTAAAAAACCACGACAAGCATCAGGCGAACCCCCATATCGTAATGGTGACGTGACATGGGAAGATGCGCCTACAGTGGCTACTTCCAAACCAGTACTTAGCGAGTGGCTAGCAGTGGAACGTATTTCTTCAGACTGGGTACTGGAGCGTGTCAACAAAGTTTGTAATGCTAAAGCCATTTGGTCCATTCTATGGTCCATGGCCTCAAATCTGGGGTCAGGAGGACTAGCACCTGCAGGATCCATCATGGCCCTGTCGTAATGTCAGGAAACTGACAGGGATCCAATACGCAGAGTGCGCACAGAAGGAGGTACGTATACCGGACCTTAGAATGGCCGGACTAACGTAAGGACAAAGCAAGAATAGTCAAAAGGTAAGCCGAGGTCAAGGGAGCCGGAGGACAGGTAAGCGAGATACAAGCCGAGTCAAAGGAGAGGAGAGGACAACAGGACAAAAGACAAGCAAGGGTCAAAACCGGAAATACAAGATAAAGAACGCGCTGAGTGACTAGCAAGCTAGAACCACGACAGGGCAATGAGCAGTAGTAAAGGTTTCCTTTAAATATCCTGTGACCTAAATAGAGACCACGCCCCCAAAAGGTCCGGAATAGCGGTTCCCGGCACTTTATGCAAATGCCGACGTCATGACGTCGACGCTAGCCGTCGCGTCATAAAAGGGGGAGGAGCTAGCGCGGCCGGCGCGAAAACGGCCGGAATATGCCGAAATGCTAGGGGCAGGGAGCCCCTAAGCAGAGAGGATGTCCTCCCTGGATACATCACCAACAGGTACCCTGACAACTAGACTGTCGGAAGCAGAAAGACAATATAGGAGAAAAGAAGGCCTATGTCTATACTGCGGTAGGAAGGGACATATGAGAAACAATTGTCCCATACGTCCGGAAAACTACCGCACCTAAGCACCTTAAGGGGACAGGTCTTGGGTGTAATGGAAATGTCCTCTGAAAAGAATAAAAATAGGTTTCTCCTTGACATAATCTTTTTTTTTTTTTTTTTTTTTATTCTTTATTTTTGCAGTGCATGAAAAACCATAACAGCAGGCGTGTGGTGCCCCAATAGCATTCCTCACGCTGAGTATCAACATTTTAACAATAGGGACTACATAAATCCGTGCACATTTTTTAATTACTTATGTCGAGATTGTCCACGTTTAAACTTTACGCTGAGTATACGATTGAATATTCATATTTTAAGCTAGGTAAAGCATCAACCTTAATAGGGAGTTCACTGTGTGCGCCTACCTAGACAGTTATGTCGTTAGGACTCCATCATGCTTAGTTAAGTAAACAAAACAAATGTGTTATTAACATGCTGAATATATGTGATCAGGGCTATGGGTTAGACATTAAGGCTAGGCTGCAATTAAGACAAAAATCTGCTTCATAAACTAACCCTGACTTTTGTAGACTTATTCACCGTGAAACATTAGGTGAGTGTTAAACTACGGGTAAAACGCATTGTGAACCTGGGTTACCGAATTATAGACGCTACTGTGACTAGCTCAGAGAATCATAGTGTAAGAGTATCTTAAAGTCATGCAGTAGAAATAGGTCAGAGATAGTCACAGATAGAGCGATAGAGACAGTGGGACGTGTGGGGAGCTTGTCTCATCTGTGGTGACAAGTGTCCCGGTCAGCCAACTCCCGCCAGAGGTATTTTGCATGCCCGTTTGGGATCCCCTGTGTTACTTGGTCTCATCCGCTGTTTGTGCTCGGGAGGCGCCCCTTTTTGTGTATGTGTGCCGTTGTTGGTCCGGCTCGGTGTTGCCGCCGTTGTGGGCTTCGTTACTCGCCGTCCCCGCTTCCGGTTGGGTGTCATGTAGTACTTGGGATGTCTGTTGCTGTCTGCAGCTTGTCGGTAAGGGGGGCTTGAGTACACCGTTCTGTTCGCTCTCTCGGTCCTCTGGGTCTGTTTTAGGCTGCCGCTGTTATTATAGGGGAGGTTTTTCCTCAAAATAGCTCCCGTTCGGAGCCGGCCCATCGGGTGCATGGAGCCTGTGGGGTTGTGAGCTTGCCGTTGTGCGGCCACCTGGACCGGGCATTGTAGCTTGACTTCTGTCTGGGTGTCCGGGAGGGGAGGTCGCATACGTGCCTCCAGCTTCTCCCAAAAGGAGTTGAAGATCGCGGCTAGTCGGAGCTCCGTGTCCGTCATGATGCTGGAGGCTTCTCTGTCCGCCACCATCTTGGATGCGTCTTGTACTGGGCTGCCCCGCTGTGTTGCTTGCTTGATCTTGTGGTGAGACCTTGCTAAGCCGTCCCTGTTGTCCAGGGAGGACCGGGATATCCCCCGCCGGTCCATGAGGGGGGGGGGTAGGAGGCCCGTGTGTCGAGGGTATCGCGTGTGACATTGCTGTCGAGGAGAGCGGCCGCCTCTCCCCTTTGCGGTCTCGAGTAGGCCCCAGTAGCTTGTGAGGGTTCCCGGGGAGTGTGCTTCTCGTTTTTGGGGTCGTTGGATGCCCCTGGGTTTCCCCCGCCTGCAGCATGCCTTTTTTGATGATTTTAGTTCAGTTTATCGGGGTATTTATCCCCCAGTGAGTCGCTTTAACCAGGAGCTAGTTCACTGAATGTCTTTCCTGCTCGGCAGTTAGGCCCCGCCCCCCTCCTTGACATTTCTATCGCCTTTGACAAAAATAACTTTTCATGCAAAGCCCTGATGGATTCAGGTGCTGCTGGAAACTTCATCGACGTTCAATTTGTCAAAGGTAATACTATACCTACCAAAGAGAGACTATCACCCCCAGCTGTTTAAGCTATTGATGGGAGACCACTCTTACAACCATTGATAATGCATGAAACCTTATCCATTAATATTTCCATTGGTGCATTACATAAGGAAGAGATTAAATTTCAGGTGATTGCATCTCCTTCTTGTCCTATTATATTAGGATTCCCATGGCTTAGAAAGCATAACCCTCATACTGACTGGGCTACTGGGGAAAAATTAGAATGGGATAAGGATTGTAATGAAAGGTGCATATTGCATGTAACCAAAAGAGTGGGCACTTTTGAATTACCCACTAGCACACCTCAAAATCCCAAGATCCCTATACAATACCAAGACATTAAAGAAGTATTCAGCAAGACTCAGTCTAATACTCTACCTCCTCACCGACCATATGACTGTTCCATTAACTTACTACCAGGTGCTATGCCACCTAAGGGAGCAGTCTATGCTCTATCTCCTCAGGAGAGTAGTGTATTGGAGGAATATATTAAAGATTCATTGAATAAAGGCCATATACAAAAATCATCCTTGCCTGCTGGTGCAGGATTCTTTTTTGTATCTAAAAAGGATGGTGAGTTGCGCCCATGTATCGATTTACAGGGCGTTGAACAAAATCACCATTAAGAATGCCTACCCCATTCCTCTTATTGCTGAATTATTTGACAGACTCCAGGGTGCTAAAGTGTTTGCTAAGCTTGACCTTAGAAGCGCTTACAATTTAGTGAGAATCAAGGAAAACCACTAGTGGAATTTAATACCAGAAGTGAACACTATGAGTATCTAGTGATGCCATTCGGGTTGTGCAATGCTCCAGCGGTTTTCTGAGATTTCATTAACGATGTACTCAGGGATTACATTTACTCGTTTGTCTTGGTCTATCTGGATGATATCATTATTTATTCTCCTGACCTCCAGTCTCACCACGATCACGTTAAACAAGTTCTGCAAACCTTTATTGAAAAAACAACTTTATTGTAAAATGGAAAAATGTATCTTTGACCAGTCTGAAGTACAGTTTTTAGGATATAATATTTCTGCCTCAGGGTTTCAGATGGATCCCAAAAAACTAGAGTCTGTTCTACAGTGGCCTTTACCCACTGGGTTGACAGCCATTTAAAGGTTCATTGGTTTTGCCAATTATTACAGAAAATTTATGAAGGGATTTTCTTCAGTAATAGCCCCCACTACCAGTATGACATGCAAGGGGGCTAGTAGTACGATAAGGTCTAAGGAGGCAATTGAAGCCTTTGAAACTCTAAAACAGCGGTTTGCCTCCACTGACATATTGATACATCCTGACACCAGTAAGCCTTTCATACTGGAAGTTGATACTTCAGAGACAGGGGTAGGGGCAGTTCTCTCCCAGAGGGAAAGCCAGGAAACTCTGTTACATCCTTGTGGTTACTTTTCTAGAAAGTTGTCTCCTGCTGAGCGCAATTATGATATTGGCAATAGAGAATTGTTGGCCATTATTCTAGCCCTCAAGGAGTGGCGACATCTTCTAGAGGGTTCCAAGGACCCCCTTTTGATAATTACTGATCACAAAAACCTGGCTTACATAGGAGATGCTAAGCGATTATCTTCTAGACAAGCTAGATGGTCTCTTTCTTTCTCGCTTTAATTTTCTTATCACCTACAGACCGGGATCTAAAAATGTCAAGGCCGACGCTTTGTCCAGGCAGTTTGATACTGAGGCTATACTAGAGCAAGAAACGTCCCATATCATTCCCCCGGAATGTATCATTGCGTCCACTGTCCTTTCATTGTCCTCTCCACTGCTTGGCTCCATCATGGAGGCTCAGTCTCAGGCGCCCTGCGGTAAACCTCAGGACAAATTGTTCGTTCGATTGGGGGAAAGGGTTAATATCATGAAGGTGTTTCACAACAATGTGTCTGCTGGTCACCCAGGTATTAATAAATCCACTTCTGCTATCATGAGGTCATTCTGCTGAGATTCCCTCAGGAAGGATGTTAAGGAATATGTGCAGGCTTGTTCTGTTTGTGCGGTTTCCAAAGTGCCTCATAAACTCCCTTGTGGCTTGTTACAACCTCTTCCTATTCCTGAGATCCCATGGTCCCACTTGTCCATGGACTTCATTGTTGAGCTTCCTAGTTCTAATGGTTATACCACCATTATCATGGTTTTGGACTGTTTTTCTAAAATGGCTCATTTTATTCCTCTCAAGAAATTACCATCATCTCAAGACCTGGTACTGATCTTTATACTTGACATTGTCCGTCAGCATGGCATTCCTCACAATATTGTATCTGATAGAGGTTCTCAGTTTGTATCCTGGTTTTGGAGGACTTTTAATAAGCAAATGGGTATTGAATTGTCTTTTTCATCCTCTTACCACCCCCAGACTAACGGTACAGCGGAGAGGGCCGAGGGTAACCTCTGTTTAGGTGACCGTCTCCTAGCATCGTAATGTTGGTCGGCTAGTCGTGCCGCTTCGGTTAGGGTGAGGGGTTTTCGGTCTCTCACCCATTCTTGTGCCTCTGGAGACAAACCATTGAAAAATTGTTCCAGCAGCATCAATTGCAGTAACTCCTCCATAGTGGTCGCTTGACTAGCTTGTATCCACCCCTGGGAGGCTTGGTCCAGTTTGTGGGCCCACTCGGCGTGAGAGTCCTTCACGGGTTTGCGCAATCCTCTATACTTGCGCCGGTATGCCTCCGGGGTAATGGCATATCGTTCTAGTATGGCCCGTTTTACCCTGGCATATTCTTTGCTGTCCTCCCTGGGTACTGCCCGATAGGCTTCTGCTGCCCGACCTGACAGTTTGCCCGCTAGTAACAGTACCCATACTGCCTGCTCCAAATCATGCAGATCACAGAGCCTCTCAAAATCTTGCAGATACCCATCAATCTCGTCTTTCTCCTTGCAAAACATCTTCAAAGCATGGTATGGGATCTTAGGCTTTACCTGGTTGGAGACTGAGGCGGTAATGGATTCTGCTCTGGACGGTGCATCCTGCGGACGGTGTGTCATCACATACTCCTGCACATCCGCCATCAGTACTGTCAATATTGCCAGGGGTACAGGCTGAGGTAGAAATTCCATCCTGGTTCTCATTTCCTTTTGGAAGAGGGTTTCTTCCATGGCTGGTGGGGGTGTAACGCTGCGGCCTCTGTCTCCCTCCATCAATTCGGCAATCAGCACAGCTTTTGGCTTATTGCTGGCTATCTTCCCCCTGGCTTCCAGCAGTTCCTTTAACGTCTGCCGTTTTAATGCAGTGTAATCCATCTCCATTCACCTCTGTGTTCAGTTCTCTGCTGCATCTGAATTGCCATTCACTTTTCCCGTTCGGTAGTTTCAATTTATCCGAACACCGCTTTTCGGCTGTAAGGTTGGATCCCGTCGCTTGCCACCAATTGTAGCGGAGCTGCAATATTAAATTCCACGATCTCCGCTGGTACAGAAAGTAATCCAAAGTAAAGCGCTGAAAAGTAAGGCAATATCCCAAATCCCCCAGTAACTAGACGAAACACAGTTCTGGGAGTCAACTAAGCTTTTATTCACAAGTCACAGTATTTATGCAAGTCCCCATGCAAGGGGTTTCCCTACTGACATTGCAGGGGTTATACAGTAGGGGACTACATGGGGGATTTAACAATCTGGACATTTCTCCCATCAGGCACTGCTGGACGAGAGGGATACTCCCACTGTAGTATACCGTTAAGTGGATTATCCCTCCATGCAGCAGAACCAACCTTTTACATTAAAATAGATAACTTTTCCATCATTCACTTAAACGAATGGACGTTCGGTAGATAGATGTGGTCTGAGTGCACCTTTCGTGAGAATACCGCTCAGATCCCAGCAGGAATAACCGAACGCCGCACGAAATACACTTTAATATTATGTTCACCTGAAAGTACTGAACACCGATGGGGAACCATAACAGTGAAAGACAGGAGCTCCCGAATGGCCTGGAAGTCCAACGGTGTTCACGCCCTCGAGTAGCTGATTTCAAAGGAAAAAACAAAGGATCCAAGATGGCCACCCGCCGCATAGTCAGTAGCCGAACGACGGCCACCTAGCAACGCAATTAACTACCGATTGCAACATTGTTGCAATCGGTTAATGGGTGCCACACGACCCTCTGTGTGTGGGCTCCTGGGTGGTACCTCATTTGTTTCACGAACAGCAGGTAAAGTCCCTGTTCGTGAAACGAACACATGAATTCTAGCGGCTTTCGGCTGCTAGCATACGAATGCTTTAGGATATAGCAGTACATGCATACATTACAATACAACAGTCCAGCGGCTTATACAGACAACCTTTGCAGATACAGCCATGTAACCTAAAAGTGGCTAGGTTTGCCACAAGCCCCTTATCCAGCATCGGTTTACACTAGTGATAAGCAGACATTTTTATTGAAAACATGATGTTCTGTGCAGCTCCGACATTATTCTTGTTTCAGCAGCACTAATTTCTGCTTCTGCTGATGCCTTACCACTCCTGTCGTGCTTAGGAAGCCGTAGGTCCTATGTGAACTGCATTTCAGCTGAAGAGATACCCAGCGACAATTTCTAGACTTGCACTTTCTGCAGAGCCTGTCTCTCCTTGTCACTCTCCATGTCTGCTGCTTAGTAAAACCTGTCACATTTATGCATACAATTAAAGACAATCCTGGATAAAGATGCAGAATTGACTTACTATTTTTGGACTCGTGCTGTGCACAGGTTTAAAAAAGAGAGAGAATTGAACGCATTGATCTGCTGTAAGAACAAGGACCAAACGGAAGCACTTGTCTTAGATTTTACACCATATGCCAGTTACTACGCTCATAAACATCTATTTATCTATTCTTTCTCTATTATTATATAGGGTCGGGGCTGCAGAGATATTGTGACACAGACACACAGTACAAATTTAACATACTGACCACCTTTGTTCATTTTTGCTCCCCCCATGCTCCTTTCCATTTCCCTATGTCCTTTTCCGTGACCCTATTGCATGCTAATCACTCTCGTTAACACACCACTTCCAGTTTGATTGTACATGTCTGTTAGTCCACCTACTGTACAGCGCTACGGAATTTGTTGGCGCATTAAAAATAATAGTGCTAATAATAATTTGTCACCCTTGTTGTTCTCTGCCCCTTCTTACCCCCTTTTCTCTTATCTCAATCTTTGCTTTGCACATTACATCTGACTTTCTGGGGTCTTTAACATGTTCAGGAGAGAGTCATGGAAACTCACAGACTGCAATGATTGTTGGTTAGAGACTTGCAGACATCAGCACAGAGCTACCCTGGAACTGCGGATCAGACCCTACTCCCATTAAAAAAGAAAAAACGTTGACGATAAGCAATGTACTTTTTTTTTTTTTTGCTGGACCCAGTACAATTATATTACTATGAATAAGATTGGTGATATGATTTGGTATCCTACAAGGAACCTGCATGCGTAACATTTAATGATGAAGGCTATATCCAGCTTATATAGTATCAGTAGTCATAGAGGCTCTATATAGTCACAGAGGCTCTCCTTTCCAATGCAGGTACAGTCTATTAAGATTTAGCTAAATAGCTTCTCAGAAACCTGCAGTATAATGAGCGAGGCTGCAGATCCTGATGGCATTTTAGTTTTACCAGACCCCGCAGGATAATTATGATTAGAACTTACAAGGCATTGACGTGTACTGCAGTATTCTACAATGTGTATCTTCTTTGGGAAACCCATCCAGACCCCAGCTGAACACGATAGGAACTCACTATTACTTGATGCCGAGTATTAATTACTCTCTGATGACAGCAAGTCCTCTATGCCTCAAACTAACCTTTACTAAATAAGGCGACTTCCCTCCCTGCGTGTGTTTGAACTGAAAATGCATTGGATTTGCCTTCATGTGCATTACCACCGGGATACCAGCAGGGCCGGACTGGGAATAAAAAGCCGCCCTATCATGCTTCATGTCGGAAAATTCTAAGACGAAGGAGGTCCCCCCAGGGCTTCAAATAAAACAAACCACTGCTTTATTTTATTCAGTTAGTGTCCCAGCCTTATTACTTCAACATTTGATAATGCTGCAGCCCACCGGGAAATTTCCTGGTGTCTCAGTGGGCCAGTCCGACCCTGCATACCAGTTTGCTTTGGTGCTCTGTTCTACGTTTATTGTGCACTGTGCAAATTGCTAGCACGTTCAAACTAAAAACCCAACTCACCTGGGGCAAAAATGCCAATGAAAAGAACACTCTGGACACCATAGCAACTTCATCTCAGTTGTTATAGTGCCTGGAGACATCTGGTGCAGACTTGCCTTTAAGTGTTAAATTATTCTTGAACTGTTTAACACTAAACAAAAACTGGCCTCTCCATCTCCCCTTATTCTTGGGCTAATGTAGAATATTAGCTAGAGTGGTGAGGAGGGGGCAGTGAACTGGCAACCTCAGCCCATCACTGGTCTCCAATCCGAGGAAATATACATAGATATTTATATTACTTGTGATGAGCGGCCGGTGATAGGATGAGAGCATCAGCTGACGTCTCATCACCACTTTCACTAATGCTTTTGCATTAGTCTGTGCTGGACAAGAGAAGAAAGGCAGGCACCTGGGGACATAGCGTTAGTGAATTTTTCGAAAATGGTTTAGCACTTAAAGTAAGACTGTGCTGGGCACCATAGCAACTTAATTAAGATGAAATTTACAGATCTCAGTGTGGATGATCATACTTACTTTTAAGCATGGTTTTGACAGATGTTATTTCAGCAACCTCTATCATTATGACCTGTACAGCATGATGGAGCAATCACAGAGATCTGTCCATTCTGAAAGGACACAGACACTCTTTCTTGTGCCTTTATTGCAATGGTCATTTGCAAACACCTTCAGGAGCATTATGTATACTGATCATAGTCTGGCAGCCAGGCCAGCATGATACTGCAAGTGAACAGGAAATCTCCCAACAAGGCAGTCCAAGTCTGGAGATCACTGAGAAAATAGGGGAATTGTGGGCACACAAGGAACATGCATGTATCAGTAGTGCCCTTGCCGTGAAGACCAAAATAAGTACAGATTAAGGAACTGTGCGCACACACACAAAAATACCTTTTTAATATTTACAAAGAAATTTAAAATCACCTTAACAAACAAAGATGGGTATCCAGTTACATCACATGGCCGTATCAGGTTAAGCCTACCACTACATCAGTGTCCCACTCATTTACTCTAGGTGCCCTTTGGAGGTGACCACATGAAAGCTTAAATTAAGAAGGGTCTGTAAAAGCAGTGTAAGCAGTAAGTATTGCAGTTGGCATGCTAATCTCCCATGTTAAAACAGGTGTAAGACCCACCAATATTGGGACCCATGCACAGATCGATGGTACACGCTTGCTAAGGTGCTGCATAATTAACTGACTGCATATCATTCCTGCAATACCGCGCCAATAGTCATCCCTCCTACTATTGTAATCAGAATTATAGTGTTATCATTACTCTAACAGAGCAGAAGGTGACTGACTACTAATCTGGTGTCACTAACTTAGCGCTTGCCACTGTCATTCTGTATTCCTGCATCAGCCCTGCTGTATTCCTGCATCAGTCCAGCCTATGTCCAGTTGGTTGTCAAGCTTTGCAGTGTGCCAGTTGTTACTTGATATGTAATATTGTCTGCCTTGTTTCAGATAGACAGCCTGTATTCCCTTATTCCTTATTGCTTGATTTCCCCCACCACCCTAAACAATACTGGTTCCTGTGCTGAAGTTTCAGTATACCTGTGTGGCTGTGATGTGCTCTCCCTCTGCAATTCAATGCTAATATGACAGTCACATAAAAATCCTTCTAAATGAATACTAAAGAGGATGCAGCAAGCTTTGAATGTGACTCAATCACCCTGTGACCATTTGTGGAAATGCATTGGAAAAATGTCAATTTCTCGAGGTTTCCAAATTTCTCATATGACAGACTAGTGCGAAATTACCCTCACTCACACCCTTAGGTGATATAGCTTTAAGTGTGTGTGTGTATATGTGTGTGTGTATATATATTAGTATGTAGAGTTTATTCTGCCTCAATAAATTAAATGCCCATAATGGCAGGGTGCTATCTGCTAGGACACAGACCATTAACCTTTAGGCCGTCCGCACATTCAGTTATCTCCGAACAGGAGAATTTTTCTCGTCAGAATAAACCTGTGCCTGAAGAAATATCTTGCTACTGTTCATCTGTTAAGTAATTCTAAATATGAAACACTCAGGCAGGATTTCAAGCCGAAACATGTCTTGCAAGAAAAAAAAAGAGCATTTCTGTGTGAATTGCTGGTCTCCGTGCACACATGCATTTCATGGTCAGAGGTAAATCATTAATCATAGCTACTGTATCTGTGTCATATTACACAGGCTTCTTACAACTGGCCGGGAGCCATAGAACCACTCTTTCCGCAGTTTTTCTTCCTTAGAACTGGGATCAGCATTCGAGAAGGATTGTAATTTATCTCTTATTGCAGGGAAGGCCAATCCCTCTTAAAGGAATCACAGAGCACTATACAGTTGCTAGAAAAAGTATGTGAACCCTTTGGAATGATATGGATTTCTGCACAAATTGGTCATAAAATGTGATCTGATCATCATCTACGTCACAACAATAGACAATCACAGTCTGCTTAAACTAATACACAAAGAATGAAATGTTGCCATGTTTTTATTGAACACACCATGTAAACATTCACAGTGCAGGTGGAAAAAGTATGTGAACCCTTGGATTTAATAACTGGTTGAACCTCCTTTGGCAGCAATAACTTCAACCAAACGTTTCCTGTAGTTGCAGATAAGACGTGCACAACGGTCAGGAGTAATTCTTGACCATTCCTCTTTACAGAACTGTTTCAGTTCAGCAATATTCTTGGGATGTCTGATGTGAATCGCTTTCTTGAGGTCATGCCAGAGCATCTCAAACGGGTTGAGGTCAGGACTCTGACTGGGCCACGTCAGAAGGCGTATTTTCTTCTGTTTAAGCCATTTGTGATGAGACCAATCTCGCCACTGTGCATTGGAGGAGCCTTGTTGCCCGCCTGCTGCCTTTAGACTATGGCCCCATGTTGAAACGCTTGATTTTTCCCCTGCAAAGACACGAAAGCCGTGTCATTCGGTGCTTGCCCTATTTGAGCGGTGATACCCCAGATAGCTATGCCATGGAGCCCATTCGTATAATGAAAGACTTTGGCTCCATGGCAGTTGAACTGTATGTGTGTGATCTGGGCGCCATTCAGTAATAATGTGCGCTCAGATCTGAGCTATCTGGGGATATGTTGAATGTACCTGTTTTATGCAATGGCTGCACGGTTATATATTTTTATGTATTTTATTGTCTTTTGCTGCCATGTGTTCAATGGAGTTTTGCCTCTGTCCTTGGAGATAATTGGATTACTTCCCAATTATCTCCAGGATAGAAGACTCTGTGGAACTGGTTTTGGGCAGAAAAGCCATGCTTCATTTGGTCACAAAGGACTACGGTCTAGCTTTTGAACCACTGGACCAATTTGTATTTTGACGTATGTTTGTATTTGGAGTATGCTGATTCTGAAAATGTAAGTTTTATGTGAATGTGATGCATACTTTTAAAGTTATGAATAATGTGTAAAAATTGTATTTCTCTGCCTGTGATAATTACATTACCCATTGTGTAAGGTAATTGTATCACAGGCAGAGGGGAGGATTTTGTGTGGGAGTGTCTGAGTGTATTGTACGTGTTTATTGGTGGTTTTCCAAAACCCTGTGGGTGGTACTAATGTGTGTGTGTGTGTGTGTGTGTGTGTGTGTGTATATAAGAACAATAAATCCACAGCTCTGTCTGTTCCTGCTTGACCCTCAAAACAGAGCCTTGTCTCGTTCTAGGGGGATTTATTGTATGCTGTTCCAGTTTGACCGCTAGGAATGTAAACCTATTCATATGGTTTTTCCTATTCGGCTGTTTACAGCATTCGTATTGTTCCGATTCAGCTGTTTACAGCATTCATATGCTTCTCTGGATTGGTGTCTACAGTAGCTGTCTGTGTCTCTGGAAGGGGAAGATCTTCTAAACGGCGGTTTAACCCTTTTATACCCGGGGTGCTGTTACACCATTCTGTTTTTGATTTACTTCTATGCTTTGGGTCATTGTCCTGTTGCAACACCCATCTTCTGTTGAGCTTCAGCTGGTAGACAGATGGCCAGTTCTCCAGCAAAATGTCTTGATAAACTTGAGAATTAATTTTTCCTTCGATGATAGCAATCCGTCCAGGCCCTGACGCAGCAAAGCAGCCCCAAACCATGATGCCCCCACCACCATACTTCACAGTTGGGATGAGGTTTTGATGTTGGTGTGCTGTGCCTTTTTTTTCGCCACACATAGTTTTGTGTGTTTCTTCCAAATAACTCAACTTTGGTTTCATCTGTCCACAGAATATTTTGCCAGTACTGCTGTGGAACATCCAGGTGCTCTTGTGCAAACTGTAAACGTGCAGCAATGTTTTGTTTTGACAGCAGTGGTATCCTCCCATGAAATCCATTCTTGTTTAGTGTTTTACGTATTGTAGATTCGCTAACAGGGATGTTAGCATTTGCCAGTGACTTTTCTAAGTCTTTAGCTGACACTCTAGGATTCTTCTTCACCTCATTGAGCAGTCTACGCTGTGCTCTTGCAGTCATCTTTACAGGACGGCCACTCCTAGTGAGAGTAGCAGCAGTGCTGAACTTTCTCCATTTATAGACAATTTGTCTTACCGTGGACTGATGAACAGCAAGGCTTTTGGAGATACTTTTATAACCCATTCCAGCTTTATGCAAGTCAACAATTCTTAATTCTTCTGAGAGCTCTTTTGTGCGAGGCATCATTCACATCAGGCAATGCTTCTTGTGAAAAGCAAACCCAGAACTGGTGTGTGTTTTTTATAGGGCAGGGCAGCTGTAACCAACACCTCCAATCTCATCTCATTGATTGGACTACAGCTGGCTGACATCTCACTCCAATTAGCACTTGGAGATGTCATTAGTCTAGGGGTTCACATACTTTTTCCACCTGCACTGTGAATGTTTACATGTTGTGTTCAATAAAAACATGGTAACATTTCATTCTTTGTGTGTTATTAGTTTAATCAGACTGTGATTGTCTATTGTTGTGACTTAGATGATGATCAGATCACATTTTATGACCAATTTGTGCAGAAATTCATATCATTCCAAAGGGTTCACATACTTTTTCTTGCAACTGTATATATAGATATATGTATAATATATGCCATGTAGTAAGAAACAGGAACCTGTGCTGCCAACCACAAAGGGATCTGCAAAATCTGACAAACTACAAGCACTATTAATCATAGTCACAGGAAGTTATTGTACCTATGATTAAGTAACAGGAGGTGCACAATGTGTAAAGTTTTTTTTTTTTTTTTGTTCTTTGCACCATATACATTGTATGACAGTGGTTTCATAACTACACCTTCAATTTACAGAGCTGTTTCTCCCTATGAACAGGATTGTGTGCCCCTGATTTCACAGTACCCTGTTATGGAAGCCTAATTTTTAGGGCACCTGAAAGTGTATAATTTTAATTGACATTCTATTATTATTATTATGATTGACTTATTACATTGATGATATTACCAATATTACCACATCTGTCACGACAAGGAAAATATAGCATTAATATATTCACTAAACTTTGAATGGCAGCAAAATTGCAACATTTAGAATAAAACCAGCCAAACTGTTACCATAACTGGGTTGGAGAATTCTCCAAATCCACTATTTAAGCCTAAATGTTACTGTTTGAATTTCAACTCAGCACAATTCAGAGATTAGTAAATAGCTCTCAGTATATGTATTGTTGCATTTACAACAGTTGGAACCGTGTGTGAATGTCAGATGAGTAATGAGGAACAAGAATCGGTCTAGGGTTATATGCCTAAATTCTCTATCCACCATCCCAGTTTTCCTAAACGTCTTTTCACACACAGATCCCTGCAATGCCAATCCAGAAACATCTCAAAATAACTTATTGGTGGCCCTTAGGAAAACTTAATTATACCCAGGAATTTTCTACAAAAGCTGAGCATGAGAAATGTGAAAATACCAACCCATATTGTGCTACAGATTGCTCACGAGTCACTGCAAGTTTTATGCCAATTATGTCAAACATGTTCTCAATGAACCGATGCAAGGCCAGAACTTAAATACTATGTCTTATTGTAAAGCTTACCGCAAGCTTGTGATGTGATAAATGTGATGGATGTAGGCTGCTCAGCACACAATAAATCTGGTTTTCAATACATATAATTTATTCATCGGCAATCTGGAGGTTCCATCCCCATAAAGCTCTGTCACCAACCACGTTCCACATCTTCTGGCACGAGAACACTATACAGGTACGATTTATCTTTCCCAGCTTGTGAGAACGAATAATCTGTATGTTTGCGGTAATCTGTACTTACCTATGGAGGCTGGTTTATAGAGACAGGTGTTGCAAAAACAAACAAATTTATTGGCATTGTAACGACAATCGATAAATGTGTGTTAGAACAATTCTGTGTCTGTCATGGTTATATCAGATCCTGAGGATGCAGGCTGAAAGTTAGCCAGATAAGAGGCATGTGTGGGTGTAGTGAAGTGTAGGTGTAATATGGGGGAGTGGTAAAGAGAGGAATGAGGGGCTGGACTATATAAATAGGCAGGCATTTTGCCTCCTAACTTCAGCCATCTTAAATTAACGGCTTGGTAACAGCTTCCCTTGTTGATGTTTACTGTATGTTGCTAACTCTTTTTCTTGTCACAGCTGGGTTGGAGCAAGACTGATCCTTCCCCTAACCTCTGGTAAATGTTTGAGCATTCGGACATGCCCACTGAGCCAAAGGTTGGCCAGTGGTTGGCATGGTGGTAAGTTAAGGCCAAGTTGGAGGCCAGGTGGTGTTTGGACGAGGGGGGAGGGCAGATGCCCAGAAGTACTCATGTTTGGGGCTGGAATGGGTTGGCAAGGATGAGTCTGTGGTTTAATTATATATCATGTTGATATTGTTATTAAATGTTATTTATTGGTTGAATAGATATTTGTTAATTTATAAATAAAGCTGTGGCCTGTTTTATACCACAAATATGTCTCGGGTTTTATTGGGGGAAAAATGGTTGGTAAAGGAGGTTGGTCGCACTAGACGGTAACCACTACCTGCACACATGCAATTTCCATTCTCCCCTTTATTGACGGCTGGAGATGGAGCGGGTTTTGACGCATTCCATGGGTAGAACCCAGTAAGTCAGCTCCCCATCATCTTTAAACTTCATCAGCCGCCACTGGTACTTACCACTGACTTTGAAGTATATTCTCTCTTTCCCATTGATGACAATGTGGGTTGTCATCATCTCTAGATTATAAAAGAGTTTGAGGCAATATGCAATAGTGACTCATTTGGTGTATGTGCTGATGTGGAAGCACTAGCTATGGCAAAATAGAAAAATTATTTAAATATTATTTTTGTCACATGCTATTTATAAAAATAGGTGCAAAAGTGAGCCATTTTAGACCAATTTATCAAAAAAACTGTTTTCAGCCGTCCTGTATTTGGTGTATTTTGCACTGTTTAAAAAAGCTGTAAATTTGAGAATAAAAATCACAAACATGCCACATGCACATGATGTTTTCACCTTTAAGGCCCATTTAGGTGTATTGAATATATGTACAGGAGCATAAACAGGTCTCCCAACACTCCTGATTTAGGCAGGACTACCCGATGCGGGATATTAGTCCTATCATCTGTAGTTTATTCCCTACTGTCCTACATCACATGGCACCAGGAAATTGTCCCAAGCCAGCATAGCATGACACCATCATTAGATGCATGTACACTGTACTGAAGGACCACGCAGAGAGTATTTCAGCAATAAATTTGACCAAATCGATCATGGTATAATAATCTCAGTTGTCTCAGGTTTTTTCCTAAAAATACATTTCTAAATTTGAAACAAACCTGCATTCTTATGTCTCAGGAAAGAGATCTCACTAAATAGCCAGACCACACCACCATCAGGACCAGTTTTAACAATATGCATCATCATAGTCAATACCCCACGAACTTACTGGAAGCCTTCAAGCACTATCCTAAACCTATTTTAAAATACTTGCACCGATATTCTCAATTTGAATGATTAAATGCTGTGTGTCAGCTGCCAACATTTAATGCTCGCCGATGACGGGAAGTCTGTTTCTGTCGAAATGTAACAAATGGCTAGTATAAAATCTACTTTGAAAGAAAGCACGTAACCATGCATAGTATATTCCTCTCTGTAGACCTCAAATGTCTTCAAATATTTATTGGTTTCAAGGATCTGAAAATATATATATATATAATTTTTTTTAATTTTTTTTTTGCAAGCTAAACTATCACATTTACTGAACTGGAATGGGCAGATCTAAAAAAGAATGAATATATTAGAACTGTGTTCTTAGTGTGGATGGGTATTTTCCTTGTAGTGGATCATCTTACATTATTGATCTTTAGATTCTGAGATAAAATCAACGTTACATATCAATAAGGATAAAACCTTATTACGATAAATATCTATAAAATATTGACCTTTTATTAAAAAAAATATATATAGAATAGACCTCTTATCTTTGATGATGTAGCAGAAAAGTCATCCAAGCATAATAGACTACGATACAATTATACAAGCTACTATACACATCCTAAAATAATTTTGACAAAGGATAAGGTGACAGCGCACGAATGGTAAAGGTATTTCATAATGGCAGCAATAAATGCAATATAGCATGTTAATAAAAACACAAAGGCGACATAGGGCAGACTGTATTCGTATCCGTGCAGAAAATACAAAGGACACTCACATATTAAAGAGCACAACACAACAGCATTCTGAATGGGGATATCATATCTTCTGAGTTCAGAGCCAACCTGATGGGCTCTTGAATATGTGAGTGTCCTTTGTATTTTCTGCATGGATACTACTTTTATACTGTCTGCGCTATGTCGCCTTTGTGTTTTTATTAAGAGGCTATATTGCAATTATCACTGCTATTGTGAAATACCTTTTACCATTTGTGCGCTGTCACCTTATCCTTTGTCAAGATTTTATGTATGTATAAGTGTTTTTATGGTATAACAGTTGGGTGATTTATTTATTTATTTATTTATTGCTGTACTGGTTATCTGGTATTATTGTGGCACCAGTTATCTATAAATTACCTTTTGCGTTTGTTTAATATCCTAAAATAATACCCTGACTACAATAGGTACTTTGATAAAAGGCTTTTAATATATGCAGGGTAAAAGATGTCATATCCTCTGGGTACATCAGATGTTCTGTATTGATGTAGCAGATTACTGGAGATTAAGAGTATGAATTAAAATCTCTCCAAATCGTTGGTTCAAAGCCTATTCCTGCAACAGGGGACAGTTCCCTCATACAGCATTTCATCCCTCACATGTATAATGGGGCTGCAGCAATCTTCTAAATCGTTATTCTATTCTACATACAGGTCCACAAAGCCGGAATATCCAGAGGTTTCCTCTGTTCTAACAGCAGAATTGCTCTTTTTCTCTGGACAGACACTTTAAATGATCAATTTTCTTGCAGAGGCAGAATTTGTTTTGTCTCACAAGCTCCTTGCGCAACAAATGTTCAATAAAAAGAAAGAGACAACAGCTACGAATAGGGAATAAATTGCTATTTTCTGTTTCTACGGGTCCAAGCAAAAAAGCCAAACCATTTGGTTTAGACCATACATCAAGGTTCAAGTTGTTTTGTTGTTTTAATGTAATAAATATATTTATCTGTGCTTAGTATGTTGCCACTGCAAGCCTGTAGGGTCCATGGCACACTCATCAGGAGTGAATGCTATTTGCCATGACTAAATTTTCACTAGCCAGTGGCAACATATATAACTAACACCCTTGGTAAAAGGTATCACTTTTCCATGTAAGCCGTATTTTGTTTGAGGTTTTTCTATTTTTGTTATTTATTTGATTTATATTGATTTATATTGGACAGTATGTGAGGAGCTATTATATTGCAGCCGGGATGGACTTCGAACAATTGTGTTTTTGTGTGTGTCTTTGCTTAAATTTGTGTGTGTGTTTTTGCTACATTGAACAGCAGTTGGATTGGCAGAGAACAGACCTGCTTTAGCGCCCCACGCGCTTTGGAACAAAACTTTCTATACAAATTCAATAAATAAAATGTAAAAAATCCTGTAATGTAGATACCTATCCTTAAAGTCACATAAAGGCAAGCCCAGGCACAGATACACAGATATTTATAAATTAATCTACAGACAGAGGAACCGGGAAAACCAGCAATATGCACACAAGACACACAAGCACAGACAGAAACAGACAGAAGCACAGAGATATATTCATGCAATAACTTTGACCTGTACGTGAAAGAGCAAGGGGAATTTCTGTCCTGTGATCTAGAGAGGGTAGGCTTAGAATACCAATCATTTTGGTACAGCAGTTTAGTTCTAAGACTCTATGTGCAGGGACAGAGTGACATGAACCTCCTATCTCAATAACTAATGCAATTGGTTAGGTAGTAATGGATCTTGGAGTGTCCCTTTAAGCACACATCACTCATACGTAACACACATTGCTGAGATTTATTGTTGTGAAAGCCTTGAGATACACTCATACATACCACACATAACTGTGAGTTTTATTGCTGTGAAGCTCTCGGATGCAATCACATGCAGAATATTGAACTCCACAGTGTCATTCTTTTTCATGGAAGGGGAAAATGTAACTAATGTTTTCTGCACATAATGTATTCTTTACTTTAATTTTAAGGACACTGTAGCTTTAACCTGACAAAAATATTGGTACTTTGTAGCCAGGAGTGATTTTATGTCTGAGATTATCACCTACTGAGAACCCACCACTTAATTTGAATCTCTATTTCTTGCAGAAGGAACATTTCCTGAATCTGTGGTCTAACACTTTGCATTTTATCTGTGCCTAATGCTAATCTGTATCTCTTCAAAATATTGTGGCATTATTATGCAGATCGTCATTAGTTCTAGGTGATAAAGACACTGGTATAGCATCCGTATAGTAAAATGTATTTATTATTTATTTCACTTTTTCGAGCTTATATCATTTCGAGTATTCATATAAATGCTTGTGTTAAACCTAATGGATGTGTCTGTTGCTTTAAGTTCCATAGAAACTAGATTTTTCCTTTCTCTGATGTCTCCTCTGCCAAGCATATAATTATGCCTGTGTAATACTTCTTAGTTTCCATGGCAACTGAGGTACCACGCTGCTCCAACTGCCAACACCCATTACCACACCCTCAAAAAGAAGCGCTTTGTCTCTTTTACAGAACACAGAATCCTGCTTCCAAACACTTTGTTCTTTGTAACTTTCTGTGGGCGTTTTTCAGTCTGCAGTGAAATCATCTTTGCATCTGCAGGTATAGCGACAATGACTCACACATGTAATTTATTTATTCTTCTTGTTAAATTCATTTTTAAAGCGGGCACTACAATTTTTTTTTTAATATAAATAAAAAGGTTTATTCACTAAACTGTGAATTGTCAGGATTTAACTAGGGAATTGCAATGAACTATTTCTTGATGACTTGTCTGGCAACGAGAGAGACCTCTGCTGTTTTGGTCAGACAGGGAGAGAGATAAATAGACTAGATAGAAAGTATGAACATCCACTAAATATGAAGGCGCAACGATAAACTTAAACATAAGGTGGTCCCACAAGAAAAGGTATTTGGCGCAGTAATCCTCAATGCTCTATTCTCAATACAGCTTTGTGTGAGCCTACAAATGATTTGGTGATCCCTTCCTAATGCCCCCACTCCTGCCCATTTCCACCTCTCAACACGCCTCTTGTTAAAGACTCACACATGCACATACATAGACATAGATGGACGGACATGCACAGACACACACAGTCTCAGAAACACACACGTGCACACACACGCATACATGTGCACAGGTTGGCACACACAAGTAAAGACAGCTGCACACAGGTATAGAAAGGGACACACAGCAAGATACAAACACAGACAGGCATAGACAGGAACACACAAGCAGATGCATACACAGGCAAGTGCATACAGGCATATTCAGGAACACATGCATAGAATAGGTCACACATTCACACACACAGAGGTACATAGGTACATACAGGCAAACCCAGACACAAACCGGTACAGACCGGTACATACAAGCACACTCAAACACAGACCGGTACAGAAAGACAGGTGCATACAGGCATGGTCCGCAACACCGGCACACACAGATAGGTACATGTAGACCCACCTAGACGCAGACAGGTAAGCACAGACAGGTGCATACAGGCAAGGACAGGCACACACATACACACATATATACAGACACACGCAGATAGGCACATGGGCACAGATAGTTACACACAGGCACACATAGACCTCCATATCAAACACTGCCCATATTTTTTATTTGCTCCCCATTATTACAGTGCCCACATCTTTTCTTTTATCCCCAGAGTGCCCCCTTCCTTTATTTGATATCAGTCCTCACAATGCCCCCCAATGCAATCCCCACAATATCCTTTCATACACTGTTTAATCCTCTTCCTGCTGTGATTGATCAATAACTTCTCTCCCCTCCATTTCAGAAATGCTGGACCTTTTGCAAATGCTGTCATTAACACCATCTGCCTTATACTTCAGTCCTGCAGGTCCTCTTGTACGGTTGGGCACTGGAGGAGGTCATGTGGGTTCATCACTCTGATGTCATATATCCCTGCCTTCTGTCTTTGGCCACCTCAGCTCACAGCTCCGCCATCGCACAGACTGAGTAGGAAATTATTATTATATCATCCACAACAAAAAAACTGATATCCTTCAAGGCAAGTTATTCCCTGCAGTCTCTGTGGTAGCTACTAGACTTTGACTCTGGCTAATTATTCTAATATGCATATTTTAGACCCAGAGCTTTTGGCGGCCCACTTGGGGCTCTAGACCTGTCAGTTTCCCCTCCTGCCCCCTGTTATAAATTAAAGGGACAATCTGTGCACCCGAGCCACTACAGCTTAAAGGGATACTCAAAGAACCAAACAAACTTTAGCTTAATATAATGGTTGATAGATCATACCCCTGCAGTCAAACTGCTCCATTCTCTACTACTGAGAGTTAAGTAAAAAAATTTGTTCCTGTTTATGCTGCCCTGGCCACACCTACCCTGGGTGTGACTGACACAGTCTGCATGAAAACAAAATGGTTACATTTTCAATCAGATCTTACAGCACAGTGTGTTTACTTTAGAAGTTCTTGTTCTTTGTCAATTGAACTTCAATCACATACAGGAGGTTGCCGCAGGCTCTAACAGGCTATTAACAGAGCAGGATATGAGAACTTTTAAATTAAAGAGACTGTTCAATAAAGGAAGTTTAAACATTAAATCTCTCTTTATGGAAGATGTGTAGGGAGAATTTGTAAGGCAACATAATGAGAAGCAAAAGTAATTTAACTCCTTAACAGCAATTTGACTGCAGGGGTATCTTTAAACCTAAAACTATTTAAGTAAGCTAATACCCCCACCCCCTGCCCACAAGAATCCAGGAGTCTAATGGAAGGGTCCAAGTTAAAAATTTCAGAAACTCTACTTAAATAATTTACAGATTCAGGGGACAGAAGGCATGTATTTGATTTGTCAGGCATGAGTAGGCATTGCAGAAGCTGAATAACTAAATGTGTGCAGGTATTTGTCATTGTATACATATTTGTAAATTTAGTACATCCATATTTGCCCATCGAGTTTTGGCTCTGCATCTGCACCTGATCGTGAAGGTGCCCCCCAGCTGGAGTGGAAGGCAAGAAATACATGTGGTCTTTACAGCACGAGTACTGGGGTAAAGGCATCAACGTATGGAAAAACTCTTAAACGAAATAAACAGGAAATTAGGAAGAGGAACGTTGGCATGGGTAGTGGTTTGAAGAAGGTAGCCAGCTCATGTGCTCTGGGAGAACGGAATACTGGAATAGAATGTTCCTTCCTGGGTTTTCATTTACCTTGTAGGTAGAATAGTGAGCACTGATGCACAAGGATTCTCCACAACTGTGTGTATACAGAAGATCACTATTATATTTAACCCATATCCTGAGAGTTTGTGAGCAGAGATCCATAAATTCCTCATTCCTCTTCTCCAGTTTATGAAGTAGAGACACAGACTTCCGCTACTCCAGCCTATGAAGTGGACAATCACAGACTGTCCATATAAACAAAAGGTTTTTCAGTTTCTCAACTGGTAATGTTAGTAAATATTAATGGTATTAATTGGCAGAGATAACTAGCTTTGTTATTTATATCAGTAGTTATTGCTGGTTCCATAAATTCTCAAGATCTAGGCAGGGTCTGTTGACGTTCTCAAAGTAAGATGCACTTACAACTAATTAGCTGTGAATTTGTTCAATAAATAGTCCACAGCAAGGATGCGCACAGCTTGACAAAATTATTTGTACTTTTTATTTGCACCAATATTTCAGAAAAGCTTTCTGTTACAGAAAAAAACACAAAACAATTTTTTAGACAACTTAAGAAGTACATTTTAATGCACGTTTCCGTAATCCCCACAGGAGATCACGGTGGTCGCTATATCTATACATCAATAATTTTCTCTACCGCAGTATCTGACATTGAAATGTGTGATTAGAATGAAAAGAAAAATGTAAAAAGCAATTTCTAAGTGAAATATTATTTGAACTGGTTGACTGCTATCTGGGCATTACGCTTGGACTTGTTTGAACAGAACTCCTTTGATCCTTGCATGCTGTGTAGGAGAGATGGCGTAAAGTACATCTTCAAACACTTTATGTCTAATAAGACATGCAATAATGGGAAGCACAGATTTCCGACCCATTGTGTTTGCTGGCAATCAAACTGCAATAAAAAAAAAAGGTGACAAATCATGTGAACAGAATATTGTAACTCACAATACAGAAAAAGACATACAAAACATTATACTCCCGATTTATTGTTAATACAGCATTAAGAGTTTGTTCCTCGTGCATACTACTTTCCATTATACAGCCTGAAGGAGCTTTTAATTTATAACTTACAGATGTAAAATTGTTCTTAGCCTTTTACCATAGAAATTGTTAGAAATTGTGAATGCAGACAAAATTGTTTTGGCTGATTCGATTTGGTTGAAATAAATTTTATTTTAGTTGATTCTATATTCGGCCATGTGGCATTTCGGTCGAAATTCAGATGTATTTAATCCATACGATTGTTTTTGGAAAAACGATTTGGACAAAACAAAAGGGTGTGAAAATAGGCCTTTTAATGTACTTCATTTTATTATTTTAGTGCATTGGATGGGACCCCAAATTATGAACCAAACAAAACTGTTAGTACATTGTTTGTTTGTTTCATGCCATGGTCATATGGCGATTCACAGTTACGAAATGTGTCCGACCCACCAATCTCTCAAAATTCAGATTAGTTGCAATTGATTTTAAACTCAATGCACAAGTCTGTATAACTGAAATATAAAGAGTGAAGACCTGTATAACCTGTATGCACTCATATGCCCAGGACATACTTGAAAATGAGAGAACTATCAATGTATCCTTCCTGGTAAAATATTTTATAAATAAATATATTATATCAATCTGTAATTTGTTCATGTTAACAGACTATTTGTTTATTTGTTTCCCCCGCCCTCTATGATAAAATAGACTTACAAACATATGAAGATGCATAATATAGACAGACATATACACTAATACAGAAAGGGATACATCAAATGTTTTGTTATTTATTATCAGGTGCTGGAAGTTTGGTAGTCTTTCTTCTCATTCATAAATCAGTAATAGTCTTGTTGGAGTCTTCATACATCAGCTGATAGACAAAGGGATGTTCCATTCAAACAATAATGAAAGAGATGGACGGTCCACAAATGCTGACTATTGAGAGGTCCCCTCTAGAAAGTTCCTGTATACTCTTCCAGACAGTATTTCCTGTAATTTCTGCAACACTTCTGTGTTCAGTTGTGTGCATACAGTTCTCCAGTTCACTTGTCCCATTGAACCATAGCCCTTTTGTGATTCTCTGGTAGTCTGACCTCTTGCCTGTTTAGTGTCCTAAGGACCTCTGCCTGGACTGACCTAACCATCACCTTGAACACATCTTTGGATTCTCCCTTCCTTTACCTCTCTGTTGTGTCATTCTCCATATTGGGTTCCTCCTGCTCCAAACCCATGACAACACCAGGCAGTAGACCGGCCACTTCTCCCACCAGAACAGCTGTCCAGGACAATCCATGGCAGCTGATACATGTTATGGGTCAGGACAAGCACCAAATAGCTTTATTAAAACACAAAGTTGATAGGCTCTGGTGTCCACTGGTACAATGACAAGGCTGGGACCGCAGGTAAAACATGCTTAATAGCTTAAAAATCACAGGAAAATACTGAGCTCCCACAATTTGTGTTCACTACACATGGCCCCCATCTTTACAGCTTTTTCTCCAGACTGCAAAATCTTGTTCACCATGTAAATACATACCGTAAGCTCCATATGAACCATGGTTCCACTCTGAAAACCAAACTGCATATCAACACAATGACCGATAAAAGTATACCAAGCTTTGTAATAGACACAATCAAACAGTGAAGAGTGGTGGCAAACAGAACCAAGGTAGAAGAAAACCCATGTGATAAAAAATAAAATAAAAGTCAAATGTAATATTTAAAGGGACACTCCAGGCACCCACACCACTTCTGCCCACTGGAGTGGTCTGGGTGCCAACTCCCACTACTCTTAACCCTGCAACTGTAATTATTGCGTTTTTTTACAAACTGCAATAATTACCTTGCAGGGTTAACTCCACCTCTAGTGGCTGTCTACTAGACAGCCACTAGAGGGCACTTCCTGATTCATAGCAAAGGACCTCCAGCGTCGCTCAGTTCACCATAGGAAACTTCCTATGGGGAGACCTGATGCACATGCGCGGCATTGCTGCGCATGCGCATTAGGTTTCCTCAGCCAGCGGGCAGGATCAGTCTTGCCCACCGGCTGACGTGATTACTGAGAGGAGCGATGCCGACCCGAAACCACCGCGGAGGGACATCGGCGGGGTCTCAGGTAAGTGACCTGAAGGGGTTTTCACCCCTTCAGCTACCTGGGATGGGAGGTGGGATGGAGAGGGTACCTGCAGTGCTGGCACTGGAGTTTTCCTTTAAGTATAAACAAAAAAATTTTGTTCCTCCTCAACTCTGCATTTTCCAGTTCGTTTAGTCTTTTTCAAAAAATGAATTTGGAAAAAAATATATAGACCTTTTTACATGTAGAAATTCCTTTATTCGTTATTTCTGTCTTATGGTTGAACTCTATAGAATAAGCCCCAATCAGGAGCAGATTAAGGTAGGGGTTATTGCAGTTCAAGCTCCAGACCCAGGTGATCTGGTGGTTCCCTGTAGGAAGGCAGATATTTTCCATGGCCAGGGTGTGCATCATGGTAAATATGACTCATACAAAGTAGCTTACGCACTGTATATAATAATTGGTATCTGATCTGTGTCCTGATTAATATCAGATGGAGACCATATGTGACATTGACCCATTGCACATAGGATTGACTTATCTCTTCTCCAAACTCATCAAACATAGACCTTCTGTGCCCCATTACCCAATAGGATGGATTATCTGTGACCCATAGGATGGTATGTGGCCCTTTTTACCCTTTGTTTTATCAGCTAAAGTCTCTGCTCCTCAGCCTGTTGTAAAGATGATTCAGAATCTTAATATTTTAATTTTATGACTCTATGTCACTATGGTTTTGTAAAGGGTTACAAAGTCTAATTGAAGATGAATGTAGATGAATGAGTCCAGCCTGTCCCCAATCTGTTGGAATTTTTGAAGATTTAAAAAAAAAAATATAAAAACAAATGAGTTGCAGTCATTGCTTTTAAGAGGTAATAATATCGGAAAGTCTATTAAATTAACGTAATGGATAATATTGAACACCATCAGTGGTTGATGTGCGGGAGGAGGGAGGGGAGAGCGGCGGTGGACCACGTTCCCTCTCACTTTCCCATACATCATCTTGCTCCCTCTCTGAACCTCCACTTCACCGAGGAGGTCACTCATAGACCACCACTGCTACTTAAAGGACCACTATAGTGCCAGGAAAACATACTCGTTTTCCTGACACTATAGTGCCCTGAGGGTGCCCCCACCCTCAGGGTCCCCCTCCCGCCCGGCACTGGAAGGGGGAAAGGGGTTAAAACTTACCTTTTTCCAGCGCTGGGCGGGGAGCTCTCCTCTTCCGATCCTCCTCTTCTCCTCCCCATCGGCTGAATGCGCACGTGCGGCAAGAGCTGCGCGCGCATTCAGCCGGTCACATAGGAAAGCATTTATAATGCTTTCCTATGGACGCTGGCGTGCTCTCACTGTGAAAATCACAGTGAGAAGCACGCAAGCGCCTCTGCGGCTGTCAATGAGACAGCCACTAGAGGAAATAGGGGAAGGCTTAACCCATTCATAAACATAGCAGTTTCTCTGAAACTGCTATGTTTATGAAAAAATGGGTTAACCCTAGCTGGACCTGGCACCCAGACCACTTCATTAAGCTGAAGTGATCTGGGTGCATAGAGTGGTCCTTTAAGTGACACGACTAAATGACTAAACACAAACACACAAATATAAGACACATGCAGGAGCACATGTCCACGACTCCTCACTTCACACACACGGCCACTGACTACCCCTACACAGATCTCAGCAGCTGTATGAAGGGTACTAATAACAGATAAGTGGAGCAACGAGCCTCTGTCCTGCAACACAGGCTCACCCCTAGGAGGGGCAGTACGAGAACCTCTCTTAGTCCTATATATGCTGACTCTCCAACAGGGAAACGATGATTTGAGTTAGGTAAAACTAAACGACCCACAAAACACATTAATGGCGGGTGATGAACGGGTACTAACTATTTTGAGTTCTCCATGATGCACACTACACGACGCCCCCATGGCTAGATACCAAATACCCCCCTAGCGCTAATGTAGGTTTCACATATTCATCAAGATTAGAGACACAGAGACCATAAGAGGATTCTCTATGCTCTCCTAAACTATTCCTTTCTCTACATCTACACACCTACCCCCTCTTTCCCATAAGATGCCCTAACCTGGCAGACAATATTTCAAAAGCACAGGAGGGGGAAAGCACGACACAATAATAACAAGACGCACCTTAAGCTCCTGACGGAAAATACAGGCGCAAGTAAATGATTGGAACAGTTCTACAGGTTACACGATCATATTTGCGATGTATCAACGTAAAATAAACATTGAAAAAGCAATAACGGATAAACAAAATGCATAAGCAACCATCTAAAACGTGATACCTTGTCTGTAACTGAAAAAGAGTCTATATATGTACAATATAAATCTGTATGTTTCTCTGAAGGCCTGCACGCCTACTTTTTTCTCTTACTATACTTCAATAAACAAGATTTGCACAAAAGAAAGAGAAAAGTTTATTAGATTTTTAAAAAAATAGAAACGTTTATGTAAGGTATAGCAGTCATAGGAAAATCAAACATTTGGTTCCTGGTTTCACTAAGGCTCTGCAAAGAATGCCTATAAATATCCTATAAATGATCCAGTCATGGAAGTAATACTGCATCGAGAGAAGGTTATAGTCTTTGCATTGAAACATGCAGAATTACAAAAAGGGAAAACAGCTGTTAGTGGTCCAGATTCTTCAAAGCAGCCCCTATGCTCCTGTTGGCAGCCACCTGCAAAAGATTAATTGCGTCTTGGTAGTTGCATCCAGTTTTTACAGCCAGTAGAATAGGGTGTGCTCACTGATCACATTAAGCTTCCTGTTTTCTCTGTAGTCACATTGCTTGAGCAGCATTTAATGGCTTACACGGCAAGATGAAGATAAATGTATAATCAATGAATTTAGTCAAAGACAGTTTATTTTCCAGCCATATTGACTCATCACATTGGGTTTGCAAGTTCTTCATTGGTAGTTGTAACAAACCACACTCATGATGCTGGAGAAGTAAAAAATTCGTAAAATCACATATTTTGCTGACAGGGACTCAACACTAACTTTCGATACATGTTGATTGCATTACATCCTGAATTGTTCTATATGTTCAATGTAGTTACAATTCTGTTAAATCCCAGTAACATGCAATGTGCAGTTCCATGAAACCTAGCACTGTACTTTGTTTAGCTACTGTTTAGTTCTAGATCCCTTGTACCCATTGTACAGCGCTGCGGAATTTGTTGGCGCTTTATAAATAATAATACCAGACGATTGGTGATTTACCAATGTTTACTTAAATTGTCAAGAATTGTGCTATGAGTTGAGATTTTGTTTCTGGTGTTTTATCCTTTGTGGTATTCTTGGCTTCCTTTCCAGCTGTCAAGTCTATAACCCATACCCTCTAGACTTTGCCCTTTTATACCTAGAACTATGAGGTTTGTAGTGAACTAAAAGGTCAGTGGGAATGCGGAGTGCTAACCTTCCTTTCTGCAGGGGATCTAAGCTGAACAATTGTATCCGTGTTTGTAAGATGAACAGGACCGAGGAGAGCTCTGGGCTCTCTATATCCCACACTTATAGTTAAACAGCATGCTTTGGGTTTATTAATAAAAATATTTAATTTATAGAAAAAAAACAACTGACAAGATAGGAGGAGTTGTGGATAAGCTACATTACATGTGGTGGTGTGGTGCTTGGTCATAGGATCATTTCAGAGGGCTCTTTTTACCTAATTGTTTTCTCTTCAAATTCTTTACCAGAATGTATTAGTTTGGTTTATTTGTATACCTTTTGTACAGCTCTATGGAATAGTTTGACGTCGCCTGGGTATAGTACTCAATACACGAACATGGCAATCGTGGTCAAAAGTCGCTTGGGTTTGGTACCCAATACAGGAACAACGCATTTGTGGTCAAACGTATCCTGGGTCTGGTACCCAATACAGGAACAAGGTAACAGTGGTCAAAAGTGTCCTCAACAACCTATTGTTCTGGTAACAATTTGTAATTGTCTTTTATTGTTAATGTCTAAAATGCTGCTGCTGCTGAATAAGTTGATGGTATATAAATCCTAATAATAATGACATTGATGTGACTTCATCACGTCATAAAAAGGGACCGGCCTACAGTGTCTGTGTGTATGAGGTAAGTAGTAGAGGTTGTCTTTGGTATTGCTTTTGTGTGTGTAAACTGTTTGGCGTATCTCAGGATCTCCCCTGTCGGCTCATGCAGAGCTGGCGCTATCCAAGTGCCGGCTCTGCTCTAAGCCTCCATGGGTCAGTGGGGAGATCAAAGATCTCCCTCACCAGCCCACAGCAGCATGGAGGGAGGCAGGAGAGGACCCAGGGAGCTCTAGCCAGCAACTCCACCGGGTTCCTCTCGCGAGGTCAGAGCATTGCTGTGGCAACGCTCAGATCTTGCGAGAGTGAACTCTAGCCCCGCAGGCTAGAGTTCACTCTCCACTGGACCACCAGGGATGGCAGCAACATGGTCCCCCCTCCCTACATAAGGTAAGAAGGGGGGGGATATTAACTAATCTGCTCCCTCCCCCACAATCACTCAAACATACTGCACACACACAGCACACAAACAGCACCCACACACACACAGCACCCACACACATACAGCACACAAACAGCTCACACACACAGCACCTACACACATACAGCACACAAACAGCGCCCACACACAGACAGCACTTACACACATACAGCACCCTCAAACACACAGCACACAAACAGCACCCACACACAGACATCACCTACACACATACAGCACCCACCCACACACACACATCACCTACACACATACAGCACCCACACACCGCACCCTCCCACACACGCACAGCACCTACACACATACAGCACCCTCACACAGACACACACAGCACCCTTACAAACACACAACACCCTCAACACACAGCACACTAACAGCACCCTCACAAACACACACACAGCACACAAACAGCACACTCATACACAAACAGTACCATCACACACAGCACACTAACAGCACCCTCACAAACACACAACATCCACACACAGCACCCTCACAAACACAGCACCCTCACACAGCACACTAACATGACCCTATCAAACACACACAAACACCCTCACACACAGCACACTACCAGTACCCTCACAAACAGAACCCTCACACACAGAACACTAACAGCACCCTCACAAACACACAACACCCACACACAGCACACAAACAGCATCCTCACACACACAGCACCCTCACACAGCACACTAACATGACCCTAACAAACACACACAAACACCCTCACACACAGCACACTACCAATACCCTCACAAACAGCACCCTCACACACAGCACACTAACAGCACCCTCACAAACACATCACACTAATAGCACCCTCACACACAGCACCCTTACACACACAGCACCCTCACACAGCACACACACACAGCAGTGTATGTATGTGTGTGTGTTTGTGCTTTAGGGTGCACGCCTATGTATGTAGGTTGCTTGTAGTACTTGTGTGTGTTGTCTAGGCTGTATGTGGTGTGGGGGTTTGCTTTCACGGTTGTATATGTGTGGCTTTCTGTAATGTTGTGTGTGGATTGTGCGTAGGTGAGATGTGTGTTGAGGTCTTTATTAGTGCAATAAATATTGTTTTAATAATAACGTTATTATAATTTTTCAATGCTCTCCTGCCTCTTGCCTACCTTGTAACAGGTAGGTGGCATGAATCCCCATTGTTTCCATGGTGATTTGGTAATTAGCATTTGTTCTGAGTGCAGACCACTCGTCCCATTGTCTCCACTCTTGTCTCTTGTCTCCACCTGCGGGAATGCTCTGATTCTTGAAGACTTATCGGAGTACAAAGGGGGTTAGCTGTGTTATCTGCACAAGCTAGAGGTGAAGAGCACAGGCTCCCTTGCACTCACAGAGTGACACTTCAGGCCAGCAGGGGTGATCCTCTGACCTCTCCAACTGATCCATTTGGGTCTGGCAGCCTCACATAGACTCCTCATAGGCAGAATCAGCATGTTATTGCCATCCAAATTAGGCCAAATTTAATACTTGTAATGAAGAACTTTCACATTAGCAACCTGGCTAGTGGGTGGCAGAGGTACGGTGACTGAGGGACCCTCAGATTTGGTAAAATGCCTCTAAAACTGTTTAACCCAGAACCAGAGAATGGCACATGCAGCCTAATAGCACTATAACTACGCCAAACTCTTGGCTATGGCATTGTAGCGGTTTATGGTGATAGCTGGCTGCCAGTGCCATCTCCTCCAATATGTGTCTTTAAGACCAGAGCCCTTCCTGGGTTAATACATGATATGCATCACTGGTTAATTCAACAACCCAATCTCATTTTAATTATATACTTGTGTATATAATGTATTATATACAGGCATCACTCTTTGCGTACCCTGACTTTACGCACACTTGTGAGTGCAAACATACCCGCGAGTGTACGTAAAGTGCCTTGCGAGTGCGGACATTCCTGTTGTAACGGCACCCCCAGGCATAAAAGGGTTAAACCGCCGTTTAGTAGATCTTCCCTTCCAGAGACACAGGCACAGCTACTGCAGAACACCAATCCGCCGAACAGGAAACCATATGAATGCTGTAAACAGCCGAATAGGAAAAACCATACGAATAGGTTTACACTCCTAGCAGTCAAACTGGAACAGCATACAATAAATCCTCCCAAGAACGAGACAAAGCTCCGTGTTGAGGGTCAAGCAGGGAACAGACAGAGCTGTGGGTTTATTGTTCTTATATACACATTAGTACCACCCACAGGGTTTTGGAACACAACCAATACACACATACAATACACTCAGACACTCCCACACAAAATCCTCCCCTCTGCCTGTGATACAATTACCTTACACAATGGGTAATGTAATTATCACAAGCAGAGAAATACAATTTTTACACATTATTCATAATTTGAAAAGTATGCATCACATTCACATAAAACTTACATTTTCAGAATCAGCATACTCCAAATACAAACATACGTCAAAATCATACAAATTGGTCCAGTGGTTCAAAAGATAGATCGAAGTCCTTTGTGACCAAAGGAAGCATGGCTTTTCTGCCTAAAACCAGTTCCACAGAGTCTTCTATCCTGGAGATAATTGGGAAGTAATCCAATTATCTCCAAGGACAGAGGCAAAACTCCATTGAACACATGGCAGCAAAAGACAATAAAACATATAAAAACATATAACTGTGCAGCCATTGCACAAAACAGGTACATTCAACATATCCCCAGATAGCTCAGATCTGAGCGCACATTATTACTGAATGGCGCTCAGAGCACACACATACAGTTCAATTGCCATGGAGCCAAAGTCTTTCCCATAGTCTTTCATTATACGAATGGGCTCCATGGCATAGCTATCTGGGGTATCACCGCTCAAACAGGGCAAGCACCAAATGACCCGGCTTTCGTGTCTTTGCAGGGGAAAATCAAGCCTTTTAATATGGGGCCATAATCCAAAGGCAAAAGGTGAGCAACCAGGCTTCTCCAATGCAATGTGGCGAGATTGGTCTTGTCACACCCGTGCCTCTTCTGTCAGCAAGGGAACAGGAAATGGAAGGTTCTATTCTCGCCCGGAGCAGCTCCGCAGTTTCAGACCAGGCCTCTACCAACACACAGGGGTGACTCCCTGAATATATTTTAAAGACACAGGTACATGTTTTTTTCCCTTGCTCATTTAACTCTGCAAAAGATTTACCCAGTTAAGAAAAAAAACAAAACAACAATTTCCAGTGTATGAAAGCATCTTAAAAAAGGGAGGGTGTAGATGTTAAGATTACTTGCCTTAATAGATAGGATTTAAGAGAAGAAACCATGCAAATTCTAGCATTTTAACCCCTTAAAACCGGAGGACGTACAATTACGCCCTCTAATAGGCGGCTCTAAACGTAATTGTACGCCCTCCGGTTTTTGTTAACTTACCCGGTCGCCGGCGGTCCCACGCCGGCGATCGCGGTGGGGGGGACTCCCAGGGAGCCCCCCGCGGCACGTCCGTCCTCGTCGAAGCCCCCCGGCCATGTGAGAGTGGGGTCCTAGCGAGGACCCCACAATCACATGGCCGGGTAGGCTGCCTCCTGCATTGCCAGCAGGGGGGCTGCCTGTAATGACAGGTGGTCCCCCTGCTGGCTGGAAATAAAATTTAAAAAAGTTAATCAGTGTAAAAAATAAATAATATATACTTAGATCATATGTATATATTATATATATATGATCTAAGTATATATATACACATATACATACACACACATACACCGTCTAGGTGTATTTTACTATTTATATATATATAATTATATATATATATATATTAATATCAAATTACACGTAGACTGATACTGATTAAATATATATATAATTATTGTTATATATATATTTATATATAATATAAAAAAAATAAAAATGTAAATACGTTAAAAAATAAAATTAAAAAATAATTAAAAATAAATAATTAAAAAATATATAGATGTGTGTTATTTCGTTCTAACTGTTTTGAGAAATTAATATATATATATATATATCAAAATACACGTAGAACGAAATAATATATATATCTATATACATAAATATATACGTATATATCACTATATATATACCTATATATATAAATAAAAATATTTTTAAAAAATTATATAGATATATACATATATATACACATACGTATATATATATATATATTTAATTCTACATATATATTTATGTAATATTTTTACATAATTAGGTATCTTAATTAATTACAATTAGCAGGACCTGCCTGACAACCCATGCCGAAAGTAAAGGGAATTTAATTTGCTAGCACTATATTTAACCCTATAACTTTCCGAGACACCATAAAACCTGTACATGGGGGGTACTGTTCTACTCGGGAGACTTCGCTGAACACAAATATTAGTGTTTCAAAACAGTAAAATGTATTACAACGATGATATCGCCAGTAAAAGTGACGTTTTTTGAATTTTTCACGCACAAACAGCATTACACGGACAATATTATTGCTGTGATACATTTTACTGTTTTGAAACACAAATATTTGTGTTCAGCGAAGTCTCCCGAGTACAACAGTACCCCTCATGTACAGGTTTTATGGTGTTTTCAAAAGTTACAGCATCAAATATAAGGCTTGCATTTCAGTTTTTTCACATTAAAATTCGCCAGATTGGTTACGTTGCCTTTGAGACCCTATGGTAGCCCAAGAATGAAAATTACCCCTATGAGGGCATACCATTTGCAATAGTAGACAACCCAAGGTATTGCAAACAGGGTATGTCCAGTCTTTTTTAGTAGCCACTTAGTCACAAACACTGGCCAAAATTGGCATTTTTTGCATTTTCACACACAAACAAATACTAACGCTAACTTTGGCCAGTGTTTGTGACCAAATGGCTACTAAAAAAGACTGGACATACCCCATTTGCAATACCTTGGGTTGTCTACTATTGCAAATGGTATGCCATTGTGGGTGTAAATTTCATTCCTGGGCTACTATACAGTCTCAAAGGCAACGTAACCAATCTGGCAAATTTCAATTTCAAATGTAGCGTGCTATATTTGACCCTGTAACTTCCCAAAATGCCATAAAACCTGTACATAGGGGGTACTGTCTTACACGTGAGACTTTACTGAATATAAATATGTGTATTTTATTGCAGTAAAAGCAAACAGTATTATGACATTGACCGTTAAAATGTCATGTAGAACTAAAAAAATCCAAAAAAAACGTATTTTCTCCCATTTTTTTCATATTAAATTATGTTTCATAGCTAAATATTTGATATTAAATGAAAGCCCTGTTTCCCCTGAATAAAATGATATATAATAAGGGTGGGTGCATTTACTATGAAAGAGGTGAATTACGGTTGGACAGACATGTAGCGCAAATGCCAGGTTTTGTTTACATTTTGTTTTGTTCACAATGTGTACATTTGGCTCCGTCCTTAAGGGGTTAAAAGACAACAAATCAATGTTTTATTGAAATAAAACTCTATACATTGTGAGTGTATTAGATTACTGTTACAAATTTTTAATCTATGGATTTAACCACTATAAAGCTTACATAGTGCCAAAATCATTACATCTCCTCAAGCAAACATTTTTAACCGTCCTCAAATGCCAGGAGACTTGCAATGCCTCACATGCCTTCTCCTCAATGGCTTTCATGAGAGATCTGACCTATTGGAGACTAATGCCCTTCAGCAATTGTTCTTCATAATCCATGCTTAACAACCTGGCATTCTAACACTATCAATGCTGCATTATTTATATAAGTTATGCCTGTAAATGACTATTGCAATGCAGTACATGCATTGGGATGTGAAAAAAGATATTGCTTCACTTTAAGTACATTTTCGTTTTACATACATGCTCTGGTCCCATTGTGTACTTAAAAGTGGGGTATGGCTGGTACATGGAAATACACTGCGAATCCACCTTGTTATTCATTGTCCTGAATAAAGAGATATGTTTTAACTGTCATCAAATAAAGTGATCATACTACTCTCAGGAAACCACTGTAAGTAATATGATCATATTTGTATTGCATTACCAATCTGGCTCAGAGAAGGTGAGAGCGAGAGTGGTATATTATGTAACAATCATATAACAGTGAGCGTTATATCACTGCATATTATGTAACAATCATATAACAGTGAGCGTTATATCACTGCATATTATGTAACAATCATATAACAGTGAGCGTTATATCACTGCATATTATGTAACAATCATATAACAGTGAGCGTTATATCACTGCATATTATGTAACAATCATTTAACAATGAGCGTTATATCACTGCATATTATGTAACAATCATTTAACAATGAGCGTTATATCACTGCATATTATGTAACAATCATTTAACAGTGAGCGTTATATCACTGCATATTATGTAACAATCATTTAACAGTGAGCGTTATATCACTGCATATTATGTAACAATCATATAACAGTGAGCGTTATATCACTGCATATTATGTAACAATCATTTAACAGTGATTGTTACCTGACTATTTTGTGATCACTGGATTGGCAGACAATTAATTCCTATCATGTTACCTTCTGGATAATTGCCTCTGTATAAATAATTAATTATAAACCATCATGGTGGATTTGCAGATCTGCAGTGTCATCTCTTACTGTGGATATAATTGCTTTTAAAATATGTTGAACAAAAACGGATTCTATAGCTTTAATGCTTTATAGCTCTAAGATAAAACAGCTGTCCAGCCACACAAATGAGATGACCCTTTAAAATTCCTTCATTTGCTGCAAGGTTGCAATAACCAAACAATTCATCAGGTAATCCCAACCTGTCATTTCAAAGGATGAGCTATGAGTATCTAAGAAACCCTTATCCAGCAGGAGGTTTACTGGATATGTAGTTCCCGTGCCCCAAGTAGTTGCATTCAATAATAGACATGAATACATTTACCGTAGAGATAAGATTGCAGTTTGTGACTGCTTTGTAGACTCTCTCATAGAAAGCCCATATAATTAATTTAGCCTGTTATGTGGATGATGTGTGTGTTTGCATACATGCATGTGTTTGTGTGTGAGTAGGACTGGACATAAGGGTCCATTGGGACATTATAGTCACCAAAATAACTTCAGTTTAAAGGATCACTATAGTGTCAGGAAAACAAATCGGTTTTCCTGACACTATATTGCCCTGAGGGTGCCCCCACCCTCAGGGTCCCCCTCCCGTGGCGCTGAAGGGGTTAAAACCTCATCAGCAGCTTACCTTAATCCAGCGCCTGGCTCCCTCGGCGCTGGTGACCTCTCCTCTCTGTCCGACGTCAGCTCCCCTGTCCGACGTCATTGGACCCCAATGCGCATGCGCAGCAAGTGCCGCGCGTGCATTCAAAGTGTTCATAGGAAAGCATTTAGGAAATATATTTATATCTCTCCAACTGGACCACCTAAAGTTATAGTGCCCGACTTGGGCCATGTGCTTGGCTGGCCCTTTACCTGCGTACTGACTATGTCCTACTGCCCACCCCCTCCTCCAGGCCCTTTACCTGAGCAATGACTATCTGTACTGCCAACCCTCTCCAGGCCCTTTACCTGAGTACTGACTATCTTCTACTGCCCACCCCCTCCTCCAGGCCCTTTACATGATCAATGACTATCTGTACTGCCCACCCCTTCTGGGCCCTTTACTTGAGTACTGACTATCTGTACTGCCCACCACCCTCCTTTGGGGCTTTTACCTAAGTGCTAACTATCTGTACTGCCAACCACCCTCCCCCGGGACTTTTACCTAAGTACTAACTATCTGTACTGCCCACCCCCTTCTGGGCCCTTTACTTGAGTACTGACTATCTGTACTGCCCACCACCCTCCTTCGGGCCCTTTACCTGAGTACTTACTATCTCTACTGCCCACCCGCTCTGGGCCCTTTACCTGAGTACTGACTATCTGTACTGCCCACCACCCTCCTCTAGGCCTTTTACCTGACTACCTTCTATTACCCACCCATCCAGGCCCTTTACCTGAGTACTGACTATCTGTACTGCCCACCCCCTCCAGGTCATTTACCTGAGTACTGGCTATCTTTACTGCCCCCCCTCCAGGCCCTTTACCTGAGTACTGACTATCTGTACTGCCCACCCCCTCCGGGTCATTTACCTGAGTACTGGCTATCTTTACTGCCCACCCCCTCCAGGCCCTTTACCTGAGTACTGGCTATCTTTACTGCCCACCCCCTCCAGGCCCTTTACCTGAGTACTGACTATCTGTACTGCCCACCCCCTCCGGGTCATTTACCTGAGTTCTGGATATCTTTACTGCCCACCCCCTCCAGGCCCTTTACCTGAGTTGTGACTATCTTTACTGCCTCCAGGGCCTTTACCTGAGTGCTGACTGTCTTCTACTACCCACCCGTCCAGGCCCTTTACCTGAGTGCTGACTGTCTTCTACTACCCACCAGTTCAGGCCCTTTACCTGAGTACTGACTATCTGTACTGCCCACTTCCCTCCGGGCCTATTACCCGACTACTGATTATCTTCTACTACCCACCCCCTCTCCATGCTCTTTACCTGAGTACATTTTTTTCTATCCCTTCCAATGGTGACCCAGTCAAGAGCATAGGTGGTTATGCTAGTGCTATATTTTATATATATATAAAAAAAGCTAACTTTGATATTGTCTGCTCACCTGCCAATCAATTGTCATTATACAGAGCTGACAGGTTAAAAGCAGGAGAACCTCAAGAAGGTTCTCCTTCACAGCATTTACAGCGCATGAAACCATCTCATGCATTGCCAGAGGAATATGGGAACAAGGTGACTAATGTCACTCCAGTCAAACACAGAAACTCTGGCAATGACGATAATGTTATCTTTATGATAAATTATACTTTCATTGTGTAAGAAAATCTAAAACAAAAAAAGGTAACCAGTCATGAGAACATTTAGCCACAATGACAGGCAGGAGTGCAGAGGTAGATTTTTTTCCTCTCGCTCCTGCCTCTTTTCCTGCCTAATGTTGCTATTAAACAATGTCCAATTATGTACAGCCTGACCCTAAACACGTGGTACAAGATCAATAAAGTGCTGTGGTCCTGGAGCAATTGCTACATTAGTATACAAGCATAGCAGTTTTTTTTTTGTTCTGACCTAATAATAAAATTCAAGCTTGGTGGCAATTATAAAATGACCAAAGCAACACAATACTATTACAATACTGTACAATACTGTAATAAATTCGCCTACACATACAATATGTATGTGTTATGTTATACCTCTATTCCAATTTCCACGTAGTCTGCACACACACAAAATATCATGGTTGTAACGCAATATTTTAATTCTAATCTTTTATTAATTAATTTGGGAATATTATCTACCAAAGCAACTGTGAACGACGATAAGCACCATCTAAGGAAATCTCATCATAAGACCCTTTAGCTGCCATTATGATGGTGCTACATGGTAACCATGGAAACGGGCCAGACACCTCTCCTCCTCTTCATCTGCCTGTAAATCTACAATGTTAGCTACAAAAGCCTGCTGTTTTACAGGACCCAGGTTAACCGCAATGGACAAAGCAGCAGCTCCCATAGGGCAACATAGAGCAACGTGTAACAGAGCCTGAAGGCCCAGCCTAATACTAACTGTATGGACCCAAAGAGAGAGTACTTGTACGATGATATCATCAAAATGCTATCCGTCTCCTGGGCTGGGCTGTCACTGAGCGTAGACAGACGTTTCTCAATGCTATAGAAAGGAACATTAAGCGTTCTGCAGACACAAAGCCAGAGAAGACAGTAACACAGGAAGCTGTTAATCATTGTCTAGGTTCTATCCTCTAGTATTGGCTAATCCGACAATCATAGAAATATCATTATGAATGAGTAGGCACTGAAGTGACATCTAGTTAGACTGCCGAAGGCTAAATTATCTAAAATCTATAAAAAAAATTACGTTGACCCTTTCTGTTCCGGAGGGAAAAGCTTGCACCCTGTGGCACTTCAGTTTAAAGATTCAGGGATGCCTTACACTAAATGACCTTTCAATGCAAAAGCATACTGAACGAGTTCAAACAAGTTTAACTATGCGTGTGAAAGTTATAGGACTTGCTGGGTGTGCATTTTAGTCTGAAAGAAATCACATATTTTAGCAGAAGTAGGCATTGAGAGCAAAAAGGGAAAGCTAAGGGTTAAAAATTTAATTGGTTCTTTGGAAACCAGTGGCGAATGACCGCTGGCGAATGTTTCAGCCAATCATAATCCAGCCAGCACTCAAATCACAACCAGTAACCAGAAAATACAGAAATAAAACGTAGGTAAAGCAGTCACCTGTCTGCTATAAGAACAAGAAGATTAAAACTGAACTATCCTACCCCATAAGTTTAACATTTTGTACTTGTAGAATTTTTTTAAAGTATTTTTTTTACAAATGCACTCATGTTCCTGAAGTTTAGCCTATCACAGTGACTATTGCTGGTATGAATTGGTATGGCAAGAAAGAAGTGTGTAATCTCTGCCTTAGCCATACCTCCAGTGGGTGCTATAATGTCGGTGGCCAACAAGACTGCCATGAGAAAGTTTACACAGCTCAAGGCCTGGGGCGTCGAAGTCCGCACACAAGGATAAGTAAACTTGATGCAGTGTGTTTGTGTATGTGTGATTATAATGTATTTAGTATTTGTGTATAATGAATGTAAGTGTGGGTGTGTATGTGTTATGTGTATAGAGAGTGTGTGTGTGTATTGTGGATGCAGTGTGTGTAGTGGATGCAGTGTCTTTGTAATGTAGTGTCTCTGTTTTGTATTGTAAGCAGTGTGTGTAGTGAATGCAGATTGTGTGTGTAGTGGATGCAGAGTGTATTTGTGTAGTGGATGCAGTGCCTCTGTTTGTGTAGTGCATGCAGTCTGTGTTTGTGTTTATGGTTTTGGATAATGGCCTGGAGTGACCTTTTTTTTTTTTTTGATTGATGATTGATGATTGAGTGCACTTTTCCCCCTCTTACCTTTGGCCATGAAGATGGGGGCCTAGATTCCCAGATGCTTGTACAATGAACAGGGACCCAGGAGTCTCATCTTCCACCAACAGTAGCAGGTTCTCTCCTTCTCTTGTGAGCGGCAAGAGCATTGTCACGGGTTACTGTGACAATGCTCCAGCATGCATTGTGCGCCATGTAGAGCATTGCCATAGCAACCTGTGGCAACACTTCAGAGAAGAAGAAAACCGCCTGGCTACTGGAGGTGGAGCATAAAACTACTGGAGGTGGAGCATAATTGTACAATTCAGCAGGGGTCCGCAATGGCATATCTATATATATAACAATACTCACTCTCTCTCTATATATATATATATACATACATACATATTGGGGGTATAGACCCCCGTGCGGCCTGGGACCCGTTCATCTGTATTTGCTGTACAATCCCCTGATGGCCAAGTACCCAAATTCAATGTTAAAGTGTTCGGAAACCTGTTTAACATTGAAAGTAGGGTCAGTGCCAGGACCTCCAGGCACTATAACCACTTCAGTTAGATGAAATGGTTATAGTGTCTATAGTGTCTCTTTAAGGATAGTGGTTCACTTCTGGCAGACTGTTCAACTGTTCGAGTGTGTAAATGATCAGTATACATTTCCATAACTCTTTAGAACTTAGAGAGTTAATCTTTTAACTGGCAACCATGTATAGGTACGTGGCTGGTGCAGTTTGCATTGATTTGCAATGCAAATTGTATACTATTTTAAAACTCTGCCCTTTTCTCCCTCTCTGCTCCCTGAACAGCAGTCTATACACAAAATGTCTGTTTGCACTAATTTCTTGTGTTAGCTTTGTATCACTTTTTTCAAAAATGAAACTATGAGGGGTTTGAGGGGGTTAACATGGGTCAAGAATCCAAAGTAATTCCTAGTAACCGGATCTGAGCTTGAGTGACACCTAAGGTACAGATCTGACATTACAGGTACTTTGCAAAAGTGCGCTCACGCTGTAAAAGTTTGCAAAATGCAGACAAACAGGTTTTACAACTGTTAAGGCTTAACATAAATCTTGATTTAATCTATGTCTGGGGAATAGTGCAACGCTTGGGAGTATACAGAATCTTAGCTTGTTCTACATATTGAGTAAATGTATTTTACACTAATAGACAGAGAGATATTAACTACTCATTATCAGAATAGAAAACAAATCCAAACACGTAGATACATTTAAGAAGGGATTAAGAGCATATGTGATAAAAAATTAATTTAAAAAGAGAGTATGTATTCATCTATAAATTATATAAAGTTTTATTCATCAATTAATTTTCTCTTATGTTAGCCTTTACCTCTCTACCAGTATAAAGCTAGAAATCTCACTGCCCCCATGTGAGATCAGCACCAGCCCTGTATTAAAAAAAAGGAATTATAAGCCGATTTGGGTTTTGCAGTATTGCCATGTCTGTAATTATGATTAAATTAAGTTACAGATTAAATCTATGTGCTCTATGGCCAAAAGTACGTGAACGCTCCTGTTAATGATTGAGTTCAGTTATTTCAGCCTAACCCATGAAACCCAGCACACGGCCATGAAAACTCATTGGCAGTATAGTGTCACATTTTCAATGTGGCACTGTCCAAGAATGCCACATTTGTCACAAGTAAGTTTGTGGATTTTCTGCCCTGTAAGTTCTGCCCTGATCCACTCTAAAGGCTATTATTGTGAATTGGAAGCATCTAGGAACAACATCAGTCCAGCCATGAGATGGTAGCGGGGAAACGAGTATTGAAGTGCGTAAAATTCAAGTATCAACTGTTGCATTGCTCACCACAGAGTTTCAAACCGCTTCTGGAAGCAACATCTGCACAAGAACTATGCTTCAGGAGCAGTGGAAATGTATTCTCTGTAGTGATTATTCCATTTCACTATCTGACATTCTGATGGAAGATTCTGGGTGTGGGTGATGCCAGGAGAACGTTGCCTACTGGAATGCATAGTGCCTACTGTAAAGTTTGGTGGAGGAGCTATAACTGTGTGTAGCTGTTCTTCAGGGTTTGAGCTCGACCCCGCAGTTCCGGTAGAGTCATCTTAATGCTCCAGGAAACATAAGAAGGCATTTTAGATAATTGGGTGCTCCCATCTTCATGGCAACAGTTTGGGGAAGGATCTTTCCTGTTCCTTGTGCACACAAAGAGGTCCATGAAGACATAGTTTGATGAGCTATGAGTGGAGGAGGTTGAGTGGTCTACACTGAGCACTGACCTCAACTCTACTGAACACCTTTCAGATGAATTGGAAGGCCCTTTGCAAGCCAGACCTTCTTGTCCAACATTAGTGCCTGACCTTACCAATGGCTGAAATATTTTGGCTTACAGGGCACAAACTAGAATAATTTTAGGGCAAAGTTTGGAATTCTAATGTGGTAGTTGACCATATGTTTAGATATTTGAGTCATTTCACAAAATTGCACATTTACATTTGTGTTAGATTCATGCAGCCTGTAAAAAACATTTACAGCATTCCCCTTCAGCGAAAGCACTGCCCTATGAAGTGTGACTGCGACTCTGAAAATAGTACATTACCTTACCATTCTAAACAGAGAAAACGCTGGATTCAAAATTCTACATTCTATGTCACTTTTACACATACAGGTGGAAACAAAGCTGATTAGTTCTGTTTACCTTACCTGGCACTGACTAACACTGTTACACCTATTCAGCTCTACCTGTTATGTCCATATGGCGATTGTGATAATGTTTATTGTGACCGTGATATTGTTTAAAATGATGGAGATGTTGCTTATGGTGATGGCTATGATGTTTATAATGATTGTTATAATGTTTATGGTGATGATTCCATCTAATGGTGTACCCTATTCATAGGCAGTAAGACACATATAACCTCCTGTAATACATAGAGCCAGCTGTCATCAGAGATTGGCGCAGCGTGTTGTTTTGCCATGCATGCGCACTAGCCTCCCAATGCTTTCCTATAAGAAGCATTGGAATGGCTGAGTTCATTGATCACGATGATTTCCACTAAAGTGGCGGAGCTGGACACCAGAGACCAGTAAGCTCACCTGTTTAACCCTGGCAGCGATGGCCGGGTCACCTAAACGGTTACCTAAAATGGTGTTCAGTTTGATGAATCATGGAATATCAATCTGTTAGCTAAGATTCTGTTCTGAGAAACTGGCAGAAAACTTGTTTTACAGTTGGCTGTTGATACGTTACTTGCCAAATAGCTACAGGTGGCATAGTAATTCAGTACACTTTACAGAATGGCCCAGATTTGACCAAATATGAAAACCTAGGGCCAAATTAAGTGGACATATCTTTTTAGAAAACCCCCAATGCATGCTGATTTACTGAGACATAATCCTCTGCAATTTTAGCTCCTCTTCCTACATGCTGTATACTTCTAGGAAAGCTCTAGCAGTCCGCACCAGTCTGTGCTTTCATACTGAAGTTAACAATTAATCATTATAGGGAGTGGTGACAGCTAGTAATTGTTTACTTTCCCTTTGTCCATAGGGTGTTACTACCTTTGCAACAGTCAAAAAAAAAAAGTCTAAGCATTTATAGCCGACTTTATTTAATCTCCTTGGCACACGCCCTTTTCCAGTGACTTGTTGAACACTTAGGCCGTCCACCAGAATAAAACATATAAAGATAACCTTTGAAGCTAAATCATATCTAAAATAAGAATAAGTCAAACTTGGATCTTATGTAGAAATATATGTTAGTGAGTTAAATTATAGCCGTTTTGAAGTGGAACACTGCAATCATTTCACCACCTTTGTAAAACTGCACTTTTATTGTAGCGATATAGGTTTTTAGTGTGTATAAACTCAAAATTATGCATTCATTCTTTATTTACTACTAACAGCAGCAAAGCGTTAACAATAAATAAAAAAATAAAAAATAAAACAAAAGAAAATATCTTGAACGACTAAACTTGCTAAAGTAGAACCCCTTAACCAATCAGGTGACATCATATAGTATATAACAGGTAACACTGAGATCTCCCTCTGGTTTTGATGCTCCTGTAGACGGTTATAGGAGCGCTAGTCACTGTTTGGGGGTCCGGACCCCCACTGTCAGGGTTAAAAACGGAAGTTTACTTATATCCCTCGCAGTGCTGGTCTCTTGCGTGCCATTACGACTCTTTGGCTGAGATCATTGAGTTAGAATCCAATGCGAAAGTATTGGGAAGCCAATACTCATGAGTGGAAAACACCATGCTGTGCCAATCAGATGGCCTCTATCAAGCCACGTGATGGTCTCTTTCAAGCTATGTGATTTTACATCATTATTTCAAGAAAGTACCTATAGTGACTGTCAGAATGGGAATGTTTCCATTTGCAGGATTAAAACATGGAGAACATGGCACCTAGACCACTTCATTGTAGTGAAGTGGTCTGGCTACTTATAGTATTCTATGCACATTTGCTTTAATTATTAGTACTTCACTAGGGCTTGCTTATAGCTCTTTCTTGTTATCCCTTATCCTCTGATCAGGCACAACATTAAAACCAGCTGACTTATATAATGTAGGTTCCTTTGTGCTGCCAAAACAGCTGTGCTGTGTCGAGAACTCGACTCCACAAGACCTCTAAACGTGTCCTGTGTTATCTGGTACCAAGGCATTAGCAGAAGATTCTTAAAGTCCTGCAAGTTGCGAGCTGGGGCCTCCATGGATCAGATTACTTGTACCAACACATGCAACAGATATTCAATTGGAATGAGATCTGGAGAAATTGGAAGCCAAGGCAACACTTTGAACTCTTTGTCATGTTCTTCAAATCATTGATAAACAATTTTTGCAGTGTGGCAGAGTGTATTATCTGCTGAAAGAGTACACTGCCATCAGGGTGCCATGAAAGGGTGTACGTGGTCTGCAACAAGCTCTAGGTAGGTAGTACGTCCCAAAGTAACATCCACATGAATGCAAGGATCCAAGGTTTCCCAGCAGAACATTGCCCAGAGCATAACACTGCCTTCACATAGTGCATCCTGTTGCCATCTCTTCCCCAGGTAAATGACGCACCTGGCCATCCACTTGTTCTCAAAGAAAATGGGATTCATCATACGAGGCATCTTTCTTTCACTGCTCCGTGATCTGGTTCTGAAGTTCACTACCCCCTTAAAGGCACTTTCGGAGGTGGAGAGGGGTCATCATGAGCATATCTGACCAATCTGAGACTACGGAGCCCCATATGCAATAAACTGCAATGCACTATGTGTTCTGACACCTTTCTATCATGACAAACATTAAAACATTCAGGAATTTGAGCTACAGTAGCTTTTCTATAGACCAGATGGGCTAGCCTTCGCTTCCCATGTGCATCAATGAGCCTTGAGTTGTCCTTCCTTGCACCACCTTTAGAAGGTAATAACCACTGCATACCGGGAACACCACACAAGACTTGCCATTTTGGAGATACCCAGTAGTCTATCCATCACTATTTGGCCCCTGTCAAAGTCACTCAGATTTTTCGCTTACCCATTGTTCCTGCTTCCAACACATGAAATTCAAGAACGGACTGTTCACTGGATGCCCAATATATCCCACCCCTTGACAGGTGCCATTGTAATGATACAATCAATATTAGTAATTTCACCTGTCAGTGGTTTTAGTGTTATAGCTGATCAGTAGTGATGTCGCGAATGGGTCAGCAGACACATTCCAGCCAATCAGCAGCAGACCCTCCCACCTCCTGGACAGCTCACTGAGAATGCAGCTTCACAATGGATGCTGTCCAGGAGGTGGTAGGGTCTGGGAGGGAGGGTCTGCTGCTGATTGGCTGGAATGCGTCTGCTGACTGTGAGGTACAGGGTCAAAGTTTACTCAATGATGAGTCCGTGGTGAACCGTTCGCGAACCATTCGGCGAACCGTTCAGGACATCACTACTGATCAGTGTATAGTGGCTAGTTTGTGCTTTCTCATAGCCCTACTCCCTTGTTGCTGTGGTACACATATACTGCTTTGCTCTGTATCCTCATACACTTTCTTTTATCACTTCTCTTTCTTGCAGCAATTTTTCCACCACAGACGCTGGCACTTTTTAAATTGGTTTCTCTGTATTTGACTTGCGTTATGTTATGTACAAGTTAAGTGTTATGTTGACTAACGTTTTCCAGGCAGAGTGTTCTCTATTAGCTATCTTGAAAGCTTTCTTGGATGTAGTCCTCCGTTCTACATTTAAGACATTTCATTTTAAACCTGATTTCCTTGTTTCTATGGTTATGTTGTAGTTTTATATAACTTTAAACAGGGCTCAACATTTCCACTAGCTATTGGCAAGAGAAAAAGTACACCACACGAGTATAAATTCTATGCTGGTGATGTTTAGTGGTGAGTACCTTTTTAGACCTGGCTAGTAGTGAAATTTTCAGCCTGGCTTTAAACATGCATAATAGGAGCCTCCTGTCCACTAGAGGTGGACTTAACCCTGCAAGTAAAAGTACAGATTCTCAAAAACGGCAATGATTTACATTGCAGGGTTAAAACTAATGACCACTGCACCCAGACCACTTCATTGAGATGAAGTGGCCTGCAGGCCCGGACTGGCCATCGGGCACACCGGGCAAATGCCCGGTGGGCCGCGATGTCCATGGGCCGAGGCCGGCAGGGGAGATCCCAGGATCTCCCCTGCCGGTCTATGCAGGGCCGGCGCTATCCGAGCGCCGGCCCCGCTATGTTCCATGAAGGGCCGGTGGGGAGATCAAAGATCTCCCTCACCGGCCCACATGTGCTCAAACGCGGCCGCCGGCGGGGAGAGAAGGAGGGAGACAGCCGCCAGGAGAGAGGACCCGGCGGAGCTCTAACTTGCAGCTCCGCCGGGTTTCTCTCGCGAGATCCGGACCGTTGCTATGGCAACCGGCCGGGTCTCGCGAGAGTGAACTCTAGCCCCAAAGGGCTAGAGTTCACTTACCACGAGGACCACCAGGGATGGCTGGCAGAAGAACGACCCCCCCCACCCTTCCAGACTACAGGTAAGAATGGAGGGGGGGGTGATATAATGTATTTACTATTATGTATTTATTATTTATTATTATTATTTATTATTATGTATTTATTAGTATGTATTATTATGTATTTATTATTATTTGTATTTATTATTATTTATTATTATGTATTTATTATTATTTGTATTTATTATTAATTATTATTATTTATTATTATGTATTTATTAGTATGTATTATTATGTATTTATTATTATTTGTATTTATTATTAATTATTATTATTTATTATTATGTATTTATTATTATTGTTTTAGTAAAACACCTACCTGCCTCCCCCCAATACAAAATCCTTGCAAACACACACATCACCCTCACCCAGCACCCTAACACATACACACAGCACCCTAACACCAGCACCCTAACATTGACACAGCACCCTAACATACACACAGCACCATAGCACTCACACAGCACCCTAACACCAGCACCCCAACACACACACAGCACCCCAACACACACACAGCACTCCAACACACACACAGCACCCTAACACCAGCACCCTAACATTGACACATCACCCTAACACACACACAGCATCGTAGCACTCACACAGCACCCTAACACACACACAGCACCCTAACACACACACAGCACCGTAGCACTCACACAGCACCCTAACACTCACACAACACCCTAACACCAGCACCCTAACATTGACACATCACCCTAACACCAGCACCCTAACATTGACACATCACCCTAACACACACACAGCACCGTAGCACTCACACAGCACCCTAACACACACACAGCACCCTAACATACACACAGCACCGTAGCACTCACACAGCACCCTAACACCAGCACCCTAACATTGACACATCACCCTAACACACACACAGCACCCTAGCACTCACACAGCACCCTAGCACACACACAGCACCCTAACATACACACAGCACCCTAACACTCACACAGCACCCTAACACCAGCACCCTAACATAGACACATCACCCTAACACACACACAGCACCCTAGCACTCACACAGCACCCTAGCACTCACACAGCACCCTAACACACACACAGCACCCTAACACATACAGCAACCTAGCACACACACACACATCACCCCAACACACACAGCACCCCAACACACACATCACCCTCACTCACACAGCACCCTCAAATGCACAGCGCCCTCACACACAGCGCCCTCACACAGCACCCTCACACACACATACTGCACCCCCTCACACATATACTGCACCCTCCCACACACATACTGCACCCCCTCACACACACAGTACCCTCCCACACACACTATACTCCTCACAAATGCACACTACACCCCTCACACACACAGCACCCCCCAAACACACTGCACCACTCACACACTCACTAGATCCCCTACACACAGATGCTGCACCACTTACACACACACTACATTTCTGACATACACACTCAGGATCCCCTATGAACACACTAGATATTCTTTAAGCAAACACATAGTGTCTCCATAAATGGGATACAGTGAGTATTCCAATTATGGAAACCCCTGAGACAAGTTTCAAGCAAACACAATGCAAGCATGTTATTAAATTTGCTTGCGCTGTGCAGAACAAATACAGGGCCCTTTTCTCATGCCCTGGAAGAGCATTGAACCAACATGCTCACTTTGAGATGGGGCATGCTTGTCATTGGGGATGACAAAACACACCCTATCTGGCCCCGCCCCCTTTTCAGTGGGCCGCTGTAATTAAAAATGCCCGGGCTGAATTTTTTCCTCAGTCCGGCCCTGGTGGCCTGGGTGACTTTAAAGACAGGAGGATAGGAAAATCTTGTACTTTTGATGACAACACACTTTTAATGTGTAGAGTTTTCCCTGACTGTGCCAGGTCATGAGGTGTGCAGTTGCTGGGGTTGACTGGTGCTAAGCTCCGCAGATCTTACAAACATCAGGATGTCCAGGTAAGGCTCTGACAAAGTATGGACCCACCATTATTAGGATACTGTGACATAGCGCTGGGCTTAACACAATATGACCATATGATGGAACTGAATCCTCATATTAATTTGGTAACATAGATGATTTTAGGTTGCCTTGTTAAATGTAAAACTGTGTGTGTGTGCGCGCTGTCCCTTTAATGTTTTGGTCTTTACAGCAGCAAACGCATGTTCTGGGTGTGCCCTCAATTCCCATTTTTTAAGTACGGTTCCTATCAGTTTATAGCACATTTCAAATGATCTTAAGTAATGAGTGGAACTGCTCAATGCCATAAACTATGGTTATTTTCAGGTTTTATGGGATAACAGTCTCCTCTTCATGAGGGAGAGGTCTGCTTGCAACTCCAGGCAAACCATCAAACAGTGCATCGAGGAAAACCATGAAAAAAACTTTTTGTTTTTCATTATTTTATTTTTTTGAATTTTTACCAGATTCTAATTTAAAAGGCCCATGTTACCGTCTCATTGCTATTTATGGAATGGTAACAGATTGCTGAGTCAGTGAAATGCGACTCATGGATAGTAATCTGCCCCATTCATTTGTTGAAGAGCTCCTGGCATTAGCAATCATTTTTCTCTTCTCATTGTACAAACAGCTCCAGGGCTCCTGCCTCCTGGCCCACACCCACCCCAAGGTAATTGCCTTTCTATGGCTGGGCCAGAATGAGATTTCACATACTGTACTTTTATCTAGCTAGAGAGGATCATATAATGCTGCCACCTGCTGACAAAAATTTGTATTTCATCAGGTCTGTTCTCACTGTGTAAGCAATACATCCTGCATTGCTTGAAACATGAGTGTCCAGCAGATCTATCATGCATTGCTTGAAATAGGGGTGTCCAGCAGCTCAGTTAAAAGTGAACCTGTTATGTTAGGTTCACTTTAAGAGCGCAGTCTAAGCACCATAACAACTACGTGTTGTAGTGATTATGGTACTAGAGGCTGACCTCTTGTTCTGTGTCAAATCATTTGTGAGTGCCTGTACCAAAGTTGAGGGTCCTTAATGCACCTGCACCCTGCCTTCTGGATTCCTTGGTGGAAGTTTTACATTAACTATATATGAATTTGTTTTATATTTGGGCAGCATTGATAGGCTTAGTGTTTCAGCTAATATTCAATCAATCAATGCCGTCCAAACAAGGACAGAATTGATATTGTTAATGTGGACGTGGAACAAAAAATATATAATCTATCACGGAGATGAATGATATAGTTCATTGAAATTTGTGAGCTGATTCAACTACTTACCTTCAATCTAGCACAACAGTAATATTCACCCTTGGTGTCTCCTACCTCTGTTTCACATCAGTCAATCCATTCCTATATAACTCTATACAGCACATAAAGTGCTTGCTACGCCAGTGTACTGTAGTTGCAGTAACAGGTAAATGCCTGTACAAGGGTTCTCCTGCTCTTTCCTGCCAGTCAAATGTGACATACAGGTCTATGTCAGCCAGAACCGATCGACAGGTGAAGAGTGGATCTATATTTTTTCCAATCAATGCTTTTGTTTTTTGGGAATTCTGATGTTTATTATGGCAGGTTCAATTTAAAGTGTACAACTAAAACTGCAGAGACAGATAGACATATGCATTTTACATCTGCCATTTTTTGTTTTCAAACTACAGTACTCCACAATGTGACTTGGCACTGTCCAGAGTGGGATTCATCAATCTTACGGAAGCATTGATGGGAGTCACCCTCCTGGGTACCACTTTGTCAGAACTACAACCATTAATTATTTCTCTCCCCTGTAAATTGTATGTCTGTGTTTGTCTCTTCCCGGTATGCCTCTAAGCATGTCATGAGGAGAGAGAGTGACTGAATTAATGCCCTGAAGTGCTGGGGCATGACTTCATGGATAGGGAATTTAATCCGGATTATAAATCTTGCCCCAGCTTTTCCAACCTAAAGAAGCATCTGAAAAGGTGTATGAACTAGAACTATGAATGAGGCTAAATCACAAATGATGCGAAAGCCATAATTCCTATCCTCCCTAATACACAAGTATGTCCCGTCTAGGCCCTTACGCTCTGCTGAAGACTTACGTCTATCTTCTGTCCGTTCTCCCACCTCTGCTGCTCGCCTTCAAGATTTCTCGAGGGCTGCACCGTTCCTGTGGAACTCACTTCCCTCCTCCGTTAGGTGCTCACCCAGTCTCCACTCCTTCAAAAAAATCATTAAAAACCCACTTCTTCATAAAAGCATATCACTTAAACTGTTAATAGCTCCTGACTGATTCCTCTCTTGCAATTGTCACTCGTCTAATACTATCCTTACCTTTTGTGTCATTCTACCCCACACCCTCTAGCATGTAAGCTCATTGGGCAGGGCCCTCAACCAGGGACGTATTAGCCGCGAGGCAAACAAGGCATTTGCCTTGGGCGGCATTTTTCAGGGGGCGGCAAAAAAACTGCTCAGCTCCCTCGCGCACCGCAAAGTGAGGCTGGGAGCCGGAAGATGACGTCATCTTCCGGTTCCCAGCCTCACTCTGCAGCCGACGCGCGAGGGAGCTGAGCAGTCAGCTCATGGGAAGAGCTCCCTCGCCGGCCGCCCGCCTGCCAGCGCCGCCCGCCCTGCAGCCACTGGACCACCAGGGAGAGAGACCCCCACCCCCCCCCCAGCACTCCCAAAGGTAAGGAGGTTGGGATTTAAATTTTAAAAAAAAGTTAATGTGTGTGTGTGTGTGTTTGTGTCTGACTGTGTGTGTGTTTGTGTCTGTGTATGTGTTTGACTGTGTGTG
>OW240913.1:44942005-44959050 GCA_933207985.1 Pelobates cultripes | reverse complement strand
TATTTAGAAGGTGGGGCGGGGGGAAGGGTTGGGTGGGGGTGGCGCGGGGGGGAGGGGGGCGCCTGAGTTTTGTCCTGCCTAGGGCAGCACAAAACCAGGATACACCACTGCCCTCAACCCCTCTGTTCCTGTGTGTCCAACTTGTCTGGTTACAACTACATGTCTGTTCGCCCACCCACTGTAAATCGCTAAAGAATTTGTTGGCGCTATATAAATAATAACATAATAATAATAATAACATATGTATGTAGGATGTAGGAGACACTATATTGCCCAGGGAAACTTATTACGGTACAGTAGTGTACTTCTTTTCACTGTGTAGCGTGAAACATCTCAGATGTTTTTAGGCTCAAGTCACCCAGCTGACCACTTGCTAGAGCTTTCTCAATGCAGTATTTATTTATTGGACATCAGCATCTGGTGTCATTGCACAGAACGGTTGCCTTCTGCTTGTACGGATTGTATGCACCTAATTTTACGGATTGTATGGATCTAATTTTGTCTTACCCCATACGCATCCCCTGTAATTCCCCCAGGCCAGACAAGAATTTTGCACCACTGTTATGGTTTCATGGCTTAGGACCGGCCCCTCGAAGCCTGCGTGATGGGATTCACAAACTACTACAACGTTCATGATTTCCTTATGAGACCTGAATGTTTCCCCTCTACAGCCAGCATTAACATCTTGTGTGTGAAAATGTTAAATTTACCTAACAAAAATAGGATTATGCTATAGATTATAAATTATTATTTTACCGTTAACCCCTTAAGGATCAATGGCAGCATCAGTATGTCATAACAAAGCAACATTTAAAGATCCCATATCAAACACCACGTGTCATTTATTTATGAAAAATAAAAAAGGGTATGTATCTTAGAATAGGGTCCTCAGGGGTCAGATTGTGACCCTTACATTTTTTAAAGGGCTATGCAGGTGGGCCTTAGGGGTATAGGTTATATATTTACTTTCCTAGGGAAAAGTGACTGCTCCATATTTTTTGCTAAACATTAAGGGATTTATGCATTAAGCCAGGAATTGGGGACAATTGACAAGAGAATAGCATATTTTAGGCCTTGTTGATTCTGCACAATGCCCAATCTATGAAACCTATACTAGCAGCAGCACACTGCTCCGTGAGAGCCTCCCATTAGAAATACTACGTTGGAGGCTTGTAAAGGCCTCTGGCAGTGAAATGGTTATTTGTTATGTGGAATTCTGTGGCAAATTCCCGGTTCAGTCTGATGAGGTCACAAGTAACGGTTCCCATGGTGATGAAGAGCAGCTCTGATGCAGTGTGAAGCGAAGAGGCGGATATTGAGTAGGTGGAATTGAAAACCATTAAATTCACGTCTTACACCAGGGTGTTGCTACGTAGGCGTAAAGAAATCTCCTACACCAGTAAGGGTGAAAAAAACACCCTCAGAAAAATCATTGTGTATTATATGTGTCAAAAAAAATTTCTCTCTCTGGGTCAATTTCAGAAGGAAAAAATGGTATCTATGCAAAACCAGTCCCAGATAAATGTGAATATTCACTTATATACCTAAGTGTCCTTTTGTATTAAGAGTGAACATCATTAATACAGAGACATTATTTTGAAATCCCCCATCTCTTCTTCAGTCGCAACTGTTTCATCGGCCAGATGCCTCTTAGCAGCCTAAATTGGGTAACATTTTACTGTTCAAATAGGAATTAAGTAGTCCAGCATACTAAATCTGTATATGGAATACTTGTATATTCAGGTAAGTACAGTCAAAATAACAATGTTTTAACCGAGGGCTAGTAATTATCCAGGCTTGATATAGAGCAGACCTGGCCGAAACTTTGTTATTTTGTGAATACTTACATGAATAGATAAGTATTGTATATACAGATTGCTAGATCATTTGATTTCTGCTTTGCATACTTTCTGTATTGCAGGTCCAAGGTCTTCTGCATTGTACTACTTGAACATGCTCACCAACAGGCCCACATCAGAAATTTTGGAGCTAGACACAAATCATTAGCCACCCCCAACACACAAACATACACAGGCCAATAGACACACACAGATACACAGACAAATAGACACACGCACACACAGACAAATAGACACATGGATACACAGATACACAGACAAATAGACACACACAGATACACAGACAAATAGACACACGCACACACAGACGAATAGACACATGGACACACAGATACACAGACAAATAGACACACGCACACACAGATACACAGACAAATAGACACACGCACACACAGATACACAGACAAATAGACACATGTACACAGATACACACATCCATAGAAGAACATACATATTTGTTTTAGCCTCCTTTCTTTGCAGGAAGATGTGGTGCCGGTCTAGTTATTCTGGATGTACCAGTTTGACTACTTACCTTGCTTTCCCTTTAAGCATCCTCAGAGTTCCAGAAGTAATATGACATGACGCCTTACCAGTGATAAAGAGCTTAAGTGCTAAGAGAGACGCCAACTTTGTGTGGGTAGATTAAATATTATACAGTTATACAGCCTCAGCTAGACTACCTACTGTTAGAGTAGTTTGAGTAGCGGCATCCTCTTCTTAGATTGGCCCCATATAAAATAACCACCTACAAGTGATGACATTTTATAACTTACTGTTCAGTCAGGCAGCCAGACTGGTATGGCAGTATAGTATCAAACACAGAAGGGCATAAACTGCATCCTCTGCAATATTTTTTATTTTAGAACTATAGATATTTAAAATGAGCTTACATTATGTCCTTGCTGGGATTGGTCCTTTAACGTTGATATTCAACAAAACACCTAAAAATACAACACAGGGGTTTATTCAAAATTAGGAGTGAACTGAAAACTCAATTACAAAATTTAGGCTAAAATTGCCAAAATATAACGACAGCGAAATTGTTTATTGTTGTCAAACTCAGCTCTTTTTGCCTACATATTGCAAGTTGTTTTTGAATTTAGTGCCATTTGGTGAATTCTTTTCATGTAGGACAATGATTGACAATATCCTGGAACTCAGAGCCATGCTAGCTGACCTGGAAACAGATATAATTTGGATACATTTTGCAATTCCCAGATAAGTTCCTGGTTTAGTATATTACCCCGTAAATATACATCTCATTCCATGCTTGCGTGCTCTGCCATAACTCTCTCATTGTCTATTCAACATCTGCTTAATGTTCTCAGTCTAACATAAATTCAACCTGTTTAAAATGTAAATAGCTTTTATGACTGAACCCTGCAAAAGCAACTTGCTGACCTCGTAACCAGAGGCGATGAACCTCTGTGATGGAGTCCCCTCCAAAAGGAGTAATGGACAAAGGCAGGGCCAGACTGGGAATGCAAAACAGACCTGGAAAAAAATGTATGCCTGCCCTATAAGTCCTTGTGCCCAGGTAGTGTTTGTGTGTGTGTGTGTGTGTATATATATATATATATATATATATATATGTATACATACCATGGAACAATGACTTATAGGACTGGCATACATTATTTTTCCATAGATTTTATAAATAAATATCACTGACACACACACGCTCACTACAGACAAGCTCACTGACAAACACACACATACTCACTATAGACAAGCTCACTGATACACATACAGATGCTCACTACAAACAAGCTCATTGACAAACACATACAAGCTCACTACAGACAAGCTCACTGACATACACATGGTCACTACAGACTGTCAGGATTACAGAATGATCCAGCACGTAGAATTGTGAAACACAGAGGACTGATAGGTAACGTATACCGGACCGTAGAATGGCCGGACTAACGTACCAAAGAATAGTCAGGAATAGTCGAGGTCAAGGGAAACAGAAAGAGACACAACGATAAGGAAAAGCCAGGGGTCAGGGATGCCAGAAAACAGGGAAGTCAAAAACAAAGCCAAAGTCAAATAACCAGAATTACCAGAATCAATAACGCACTCTCGGACAACCACAAGGGAAACCACGACAGGGCACTGAGTAGGATGAGAACTGGGCCTAAATGGCCCTCCTCTAGATCTGATTTTGACCCCAAAAGCAGTTACCAGGTTTCCATTTGCATAATTGCTGCTCAGCATTAACCCTTCTGTGGATTTGGTTGCTGCTCATCACAACTTTGACTGTGTGGACAGTAAATGTCATTAACCACATTTTTATAAGCGGATGAATACGTGACACAAACAAGCTCATTGACACAGATGCTCACTACAGACAAGCTTACTGACACACACACATGCACACTGCAGACAAGTTAACCGAGACACACGCACTTGCTCACTACAGACAAGCTTCCTGACACACACGCGCTCACTACAGACAAGCTTACTGACACACACAAGCTCACTACAGACAAGCTTACTGACACACACAAGTTCACTACTGTCAAGCTCACTGACACACACAAACTCACTACATACAAGCTCACTGACACACAAGTTCACTACAGATAAACTTACTGACACACATATTTACTACAGACAAGATCACTGATGCATGCATGCTTACTATAGACAAGCTTACTGACTGTCAGGACAAACCAGCAGTCCAACACGGACAAAATAACAAACAGTAACAAAGTATTACTGGTACTTAGAATGGTCGGATTTAACGTATGAGAATAACCAATAACAGGGTGGAGCTTGCTACCGGGACAAGACGGATGCCATATCTGTCTGCTCCCGACACTCACGAACTTCAATGGCACATACCGTGCACAGCAGACACCACATACTATCCCACCCAGGGTGAAGCGCTGCACCGATTGATGCCGTTCCGGTATCCTACAGGGCGACCCTTGCCGAAACGCAAGGCTACGGCCTACCTCCAGCCGCCACGCTTTTCCCTGGAGTCACTACTAGGAGGCCCACTGGTGTACGGAGCGCCCGGGAATACCCGAAACACACCTCCTTCACCTCTAGCTCAGGAGTACACAATGGGCCGACGGTCCCAGAAGCCTGAAGGCAGGGACATCGGAGCTATGCTCCAAAAACCCCAACAAGGCAAAGCAAGCCAGACAGGGGACAACCCAGACACAGCCTCATCCCAGCAACCACAACAACCAGAGGAGGCTCAGAGACCAGAACCCAACCAGACACTTGAGGAATTAATACACCCTCCTCAGGTACTCACAGGAGGATCAGCACCAGCCACGAAAGACGACCTCAAGGCCTTACTAACAGACCTGCACAGAATGATGGCAGCAGACAGGGCCCTGGCACAAAAAAAGATCCAGGCAGTAGCCACCAAGGTACAGGCCACAGAAGGTACTATATGGTGCAAGCAGCGGTCACTACGCTCAGCGCCACGGTCCTCCAGCTCCAAGGTAATCAGCACTCTATGTTCATGCAAATGACTGCACTAGAGGATCGCCACCGCCACACCCACGTTAAAATCTGCGGAATATCACCGGGGATCACCAAGAAGATGACTCTAGATGGGGTCTACCGAATTGCCAGAAGCCCACAAAGTACAGCGGTACTTTGTGGGCTTCTGGCAATTCGGTAGACCCCATCTACACCACGGGATGTTATTGTGAAATGCACCTCATACGCAGACTGAAACCGCATTATGTCAGTTTTGCGGAGCAAAACGCCGGTGCAATTCGAAAACTCCCCACTCACGTTTTACCAAGATCTCTCTAAAGCTACACTGCAGTGGCGCAGGTCTATGGCACCCCTTACAACCCAACTACGTACAGCCGGAATACTCTTTCTATGGGGACCCCTGGGCACCCTACAAATAACAAAGAAAGGGACAAATTACGTAATACGATCGCAGGAAGAAATTCTGGCAGTGTTGACAACTATGGGCCTCACATCGCGAACGCCAGCACAACCAGCCACAACAGGCACGACAACTGGGGCCCCGGCTATGGTCGAACCATTTACCCCAAGAGAGGGCACCTGGAACTCTCACGTGACCTGAACCGCAAAAGCTGACAGAGGCTTTACCGTTACCTGAGACTGTTTCCTCAACAAGTTTGTTCTATGATTTAATGATTCAATATGTGTTTTATTTTCCTCTTCGCTATGTTTTCACTAATGTCTCTCCTCCTACCTTTTAACACTGTGCACAAAATGCCCATTGATACAGTGGCGCCCTCACAGGTCAGCCCAACAAACGACAGCTCCCCTGGGGGATGGAACCCTAGCACATGCACACCCACACACTTATAACAGCAAACCAGAGCGACAGTACGCCACAAGCTAACTCAACCACCACCCCCCCCGCAACCCCCTTGGTTAAGGGCACTTACTACCTGTACATACAATTTGTAGCTTGCACACAACCTAGGTCCCAGCGCATGCTTAGACACCTATGTTAGATTGGCATAAAACCCACAATAACTGGTGCCACAAAGAACCCGGTATGACCGAAAAGAACCATCCTGACACACTCGGGCCACACAGGCCTCCCAACCTCCTGCCACACCAAGCACTGTAATTTAAGCCTCATGTTACGTATTACCACCCTCATGCGTATGCTCACACGAACACAACACCGACCTGATACTGTCTGTTATGATGCCAAAGGATCAGGGATACCATAAATACAGAAAGTCAAGCCAAGCCAATCAATAACCAAATAACAGTAACAGGAACGCGCTCTTGGATAACCAACAGGATGGAAACCACGACAGTTGCTCACTGAACAACTGCAGGTTTGGGATTAAATAACTCAGTAAACCCTGCTATTTGCTAATTTAGGTCCCATGAACCCAGAATGCACGTGCATGGTGAAACCGCGACACCACAAACATGTTCATGTCACTAGTGACATCATTGTGGGCAACGCTATCATACAGTGCCGGATTGCAGTGGCTGGCGTCCTCCCTAATGCTGGACCCTGCCGCTGTCAAAGAAGCTTCGCGGAGGGAGAGGTGCTGGAGGCAAGGTAAGTAACCTCTCCCACCTTTCGTGTGACCGCATCGATCAGATGCGGTCACATCGCGGTGCCGATTGGGCACCGTGACAGCGTGACCGCAGTGATCAGATGCAGTCATAACGAGGTGTCAATTGTGCACCGTGACACTGACACACACAAGCCCACCGGGAAATTTACAGGTCTCCTGGGGCAGCCTGTTTTTTACATATTCCCAGTTTTAAAAGAAAATTGCATAATTAAATTCAAACATGTTTTCATTAGGTGTACATCTGCTAAATGATTACAAAACAACACATTTCAGGGTTCCTTTAATTGACTCTTGATGATTTTTTTCTGTCACTTATTTTAATTCTTCTAGCACTACAAGCTGTTATGCACCTGTTTCAGTTTGGCTTTGAACTAACAGAGTTTGCAAATGCCTCTTGCACAGTTTAGATACCTCTTAAACCCGTTTGCTTAGATTTCCTCACAAGTCTAACCTACATCACACAGAATTATTATTTTACATCGATTTATAGGTGACCAGTCAACTCTTTTAAATTTGTCTTTTTGTCATCTAAGTTACGCTGCCTGCTAAATTATCAGGAGGGAAAAAAAAATCTGTGACCAGCAAACCAGTAAACAACAAAAACTAGTGGCCAACATGATGACACACACAACTGAATAGGCCTCGTATTATTATTTCTGATACATGAAAGTGAGAGCTGACTCATATTAACACCTTACTAGTACAATGATGTGTCATAATAACACCTGCTTTGCTTTCAGAACATCTACTCTCATTGGTCAGTTTAGAATTAAGGAGATCCACTTCATGTTACTTAAAGCAGCTGTGTTTTCTTTGTCTGATTATTTAACTATACATTTTGAATAAAGTTAATTCAACACGTTGATATTTGGCGGTGGTGTGTCATTTAAAGCCCATTACCATTGAGACTGGCCCTTTTAGATCCGCAATTCAATCATGGTGCCAGGAGGAAGTGGATCAAGGTCACTTCCTAACAGCTTTAAGAGTGCCGTGAGTAAGGGAGATAAAAAAGGAGGCAGACAGAGAAGAGAGAGAGTCACAGACACACAACCCCAGATGCTTGGGTTCTCCATACTGTCATGGGTTATTCTACAGATTTTGTTCAACACCCCATTCAGTGGTCCCTCTCAAACCACATTGTGTTCTCTGCACACGACCGGGCTTTGACTAATTTTTGCTATAAAGATTATCGCTCACTTTACAGTAGTACTATGAATACTAGGTCTCTGAATGTTTCCTCCATGTTTAATTCTTGTTTTTAATCTTTTTCTATAAACATTGTGTGCTTCTACCACTGCACTTTACTACAGCACTGATCGTTCTTACACGTTATTGCTCTATCCTGTATACACTTCATTGCTTATACGTTGCCTAGCAACGGTTTGTTGGTGCGCTCGCGTCATCACGCCTTTACGTCGCCAGGGGGTCACGTGTCCCGCTACTACACTTCCGGGTTTGGTTACACCTCGAGGTTTCATTGTGATTGGTAAGTCACTTTATTCCTTTGTATATATAATCTGTAATTTGTCACTTCACTCTTTGATCTTGAAAAAGACCCAGGTTGGGGTCGAAATGTTGATCGGGACAAGTTTGTCACTTTTGCTTATATGCAATAAATAACATTTTTTTTTTTTTTTTTTAAACCTTGAGTGCACCTACTTCTTCGAGACATATATATATATATATACATATAAAAATACAGTTCATGATCATATTTTACCACGTGTTTCTCTGTTTCTTACAGCCTCATGATTGGTATCCTACATCAATACAAGTTGGTTCATGAAAAGTTGGAGCATTGTTTAACAGTTCCTTCAAGTTCTACGATTCAATTAATCAAAAGTACAGTTTTTCTTCATGGTGGATTCGGCCTATGGTTCTGTCTTGCTGGGATGTTCATCGGCATCGTCAAGAAAGAGGAGTGGCTTAAGATCACATGGGACATTATGATGCAAGGAGCATTATCATTGGATAATATGTTTAGAATGTAGTTAACCCTTTGGGGTACATGTTATTTAGTTTTCTTTGAATATTTCAATATCCTTTCTTTGCTGCTGAGGAATAAAGAAAGAGATAAAGCATAATATTCACCTCAGTGTCCTTAATAAAATCATGACTTTACCTCAGGGGTAGTCAACCTTTTTCTATCTACTGCCCACTAATACATCTTTCTTGATGGAAAAATTTGTTACCGCCCACCCTGCTCACAGACAAACACGCACACACACTCACACATACACTTACAGACACATGCACTCACAGACAGACACACACACACACTCCCAAACACTCACACATACACTAACAGACAGACACACATACACTTACAGACACACACACACACATACACACACACACACATATACTTACAGACACATACACTGACAGACACACACATACAGACACACACACATATACTTACAGAAACACACACATATACTTACAGACACATATTCACTTACAGACACACACATATACTTATAGACACACACATACACTTACAGACACACACATATACACACAAATTATTAATATTAAATGTCCACCCAGCCTCCCTACCTGGAGAGCTGGTGTGGATCTGTCCCTGGGATCCAGTGGGGCTTCACTTTGCTCTAACCTCTCTGCTCTGCTCCCTCGCGGGCTGTCTACTGATGCCGGGAGCCAGAATATAATGTCATATTCCGGCTCCCGCGGCATCTGCAAACATTGCGCGAGGGAGCAGAGCAGAGAGGTTAGAGTTCCCTCAACGCCTCGGATTAGAACTCTGCCACGCCAGGGGGTCCAGAAGGTGGCCTGGCAGGAGGGAGCTCTTCCCTCCTGCCGGTCACTGAAAACTTGCGCCTGCCTGCCCTAAAGGAGAAATCCTCTCAAAAAGAGGATTTAGCCACCGAAATCCCTACCGCCCACCTGGAATCCTGAAACACCCACCAGTGGGCAGTAGGGACCAGGTGGACGACCCATGCTTTACATCATGAAATTAGTAAACTCTGGTAATTTAAGTCAGTTATGTTCTGAAATTTCAGAAATTAGTGGATTAAAAGGATCTTTTCTCCCCCTGATGAGCCTGTGTGTTTGGTGAAACGCGCGTCGGGGCTTTAGACACCGATCCGATTAGGCGTGATCTGACGATATCTGGTGTGCTACCTTACCCTTAGCCACCTCCGGTACACCTAGGACTTTTGGACCTATTAGACTGCAGCTGGATCATCAGACTACAGTCCATTAAGATTAAGATCTAGATTCTCTACAGATCTAGCCTAGCCTAGTACTATTAGCACTACCGACAGGTGCCCTTGAAGGCACAGATTAGGGCACTTTCTGCTCCGTTTATAGATAGTTATGAGACAGTTATTTTAGACCCTCTTATTAGATATAGGTGCCCTCGAAGGCACAGCTTAGGGGTCTACATTTACTATTTTTATACCTGTCAACCAAAGGACACTATCTTTGTACTGTAGTAATTGTGCTATCCAGACATCCCACATCCAACTGTGAGATTCTGCTAGGCTTTGACTAGTCTGTTCACATGTATTTGTTTGTTTGTATGGGGCACCTATCTGTTTTCTTATATACCTCTCCGGTACTAAATAGCAGACCACAATAGCCCCCCTCTCTTTGGGGTATTACCTTGGTGGACTGCACGTATCGGACTGCCGTATTAAACCCCTACTCGTTACTTTCAATGTCCGGGTGGGTCGCTGACATTACGAGACGGCACTAATTCATTGCATTAATCAGCTATTTTAGCCACCCCTTTTGTATTCTATGGTGTGTTGCATGACTAACACCGGTAACTGACAATAAGTTACCCTGTGACTCTCTGGTCTATACAGATTTAAAAAGTGAACCTTGCCTTGGGTCCCATTCACTACACCGGTTTTCGGTGTCTTGTGCAAGTACCGTAGATAGAACGAGACGGCAGAGATACAGTGTATAAACTAGCCACTCTATTTAACCATCAGACACTCCTCTGAACTCCAAGGTGTGCTGCACATATTGCACCAATGTGTGTAGATCATGTTTAACACTAGTAACCGACAATAAGTTACTCTGTCACTTTCAGGTCTACACACATAACATAGTGCATATAGCAATCTTGTTTAGGGAGCTATCTACTACACTGTTCGCAGTGACCTGTGCTCCAGTCTTTTCTTTTTGTACATACTCTCTGTCCTTTTCACTCCCCGTTTGTATATAGTCCTCACTTAGTACTTACTAGTTTGAGTCATTTGTTTCTGCCTCAGTTATCCATCACTGGGGCAGCGATGACCACTGATTTTACTGTTATCAGTGCGTGTGTTGAGAATTCAATTAATAAAAGATCCTTTTAATCCACTAATTTCTGAGACCATTTCTGATACTGAACAGGGACAGTACTGTTCTCTCTTTTCTCTGTATTTATCCATATAGGGTTATCCCCTTAACTGTCCCTTTGATTCATTACCTATATAAGGCCCACTATTCTTATTATATGTTCTGAAATTTACCTGAAAACTAAAAAAGAAAAATCATACGTTTACAGAGACCATTGCAAAATTTTCTGTTTATTTGGTTTTATTACTTATAGGTATGTGTTTGAGTAAAATTAACATTCTATAAACTAACGACATTCACCTTGGGGTGAATTTGCTGCGACATCCACTCCTAGTAACATTGGCAACTGTCGTTTTGAATAATCTGTCTCACTTTAGCATGATGGCAGTGGCGTACATACCAGGGTCGCAGGTGCGACCGGGGCCAGCCCACCAGGGGCCCCGGCCGCCCTACGACCCGGTATGTACCCAGTGTGGCCAGACTCTTCACCTGGGAGGCCCAGGAGCTGGCCACCTCAGGGCCCCCCGAGGCTGGCCCTGGTGTCACCGGGTGGGTAGGCTGGCAGGCGCGCAAGCGAGCACTCTCCCCTGAGCGCTCTCTGCCCAGCTCCCAGATGATGTCATATTCCGGCTCTGGCATCAGTACGCGGCGCGCAAGGGAGCTGAACAGTGAGCACTCAGGGGAGAGTGCTCACTTGCGCGCCCGCCAGCCTGCCTGCCAGCCCAGTGACCGGCCACCCAGCAACACCACTGGACCCCAGGGAATCCCCTCAGCACTCACAAAGGTAGGGAGGCTGGGGGATTATATTAAAAAAAAAAAAAGAAACCTGTGTGTGTTAGTGTGCATGTTAGTGTGTGTGTGTGTTAGTGTGTTTTAGAGTGTGTGTGTGTGTGTGTGTGTTTGTTAGAGTGTGTGTGTGTTAGTTTTTGTGTCAGTGTGTGTGTTAGTTTGTGTTCATCTGTTTGTGAGTCTGTTTGGTGTCTGTTAGTGAGTGTGTGTTTTGTAAGTGAGTGTATATGTGTCTATCAGTGAGTGTGTATGTATGTCTGTCACTGAGTGTGTGTCTGTTAGCTAGTGTGTATGCGTCTGTTCGTGAGAGTGTGTGTGTGTCTGTTAGCTAGTGTGTATGCGTCTGTTCGTGTGTGTGTGTGTGTGTCTGTTAGCTAGTGTGTATGCGTCTGTTCGTGTGTTTTCAGCACTTACCTTTCTCCAGCACCGGACTCCCTTGGCGATAGGGATCCCTCCGCCCCGATCCACCCCTCAGCTCCGAATGCGCAGCAAGAGCCGCGCGCGCATTTAAACCGCCCATAGGAAAGCATTACTCAATGCTTTCCTATGGACGTTCAGCGTCTTCTCACTGTGATTTTCACAGTGAGAATCGCGGAAGCTCCTCTAGCGGCTGTCAATGAGACAGCCACTAGAGGCTGGATTAACCCTCAGTGAAACATAGCAGTTTCTCTGAAACTGCTATGTTTTCAGCTACAGGGTTAAAACTAGAGGGACCTGGCACCCAGACCACCCATGGGTTATGTGTACGCCACTGCATGACGGACTTTAAATTGTTTGGAAATGGCCCTATAACCCTTCCCAGATTGATGGGCAGCAACAAGTGCTTCTGTAAAATCATCGCTGAATCATGAAAGCTGTGATTAAAAATCATGGTCATTCCACCATGTGGAAAGTTCATTTCTGAACGCTTCCCAAGTTACCCCTTCCTGACGAAGAGCTATGCTGTGCTACAAAAGGAGGGCTTTAATGCCGTAGGGCGGCATAACATGCCATAATGACTAACGGTCACCCTCCCACCCGACTCGGACACTTATGATCTGCGGCGTTCGGAGGGACTGCCTGACAACCGAGGCAGTCCCCCTACAGCCAATCCTGCCCATGTGCCACATGTGATCGCAATGACACTGCAATCACATGACTTGATGTGATTGACAGATTGCCCATAATTAAAAAGAGAAAAAGAAAGTACACCCTCTTTGAATTCTATTGTTTTACATATCAGGGCATCACAACAATCACCTGTTCTTTAGCAGATCTTAAATTTAGGTAAATTCAACCTCAGATGAACAACACATGATATATTACACCGTGGGTTTTTTTTTTAACAAAAAATAAAGCCAAAATGGAGAAGCCATTTGAATAAGCCAATAAGTTCACCGTCACTGCTCTTATAGGTATTAAAAGGTTAATTAGTAGACAAGTGCTGCTAATCAAATGCACTTCATTAATAATTCATCAAATGTGACCAGCTCTATAAAAGCCAGCAGTTTGCAGGTCTGGAGCATTCAGGCGTGCGTTATAATTTTATGTCACTGGTTTTATTATCTTTGTTTTAAATAAAGCTCGTTTTTTACCTTACCCGTACCTTCCTGATATTATTCCTGAAGATTTTATCCAGAGGAGCCACACTATTTACCTCCTTGGTGGGGAGGAACCACCTACGCTACACAGGATTGAGTAAAAATCTGATTTATTGCCCTCCTTATGTGAGTATACCTCCTTCTTTTTTGCATGTACACTAACAAAACAGAGAGCACTATTTTTTCTGTTTTTTATTTTCATTTTATGTAATTGATTAATATCTGTGACACTGCAATTTGGAGGGAAATACCCGTGAACGCTCAACACTTTACCTGTCCCTTGACCATGACCTCTCATCTAAAAGGAACCAAGCTGAGCAACATCCACAGGCTGAGATCATACCGCCAAGGCGCATATATCTGGAGCTGAACATAAGCTCCAGAAAATTGTAAGTGCCATTTCTTTTACACTATATTCTGTTTTCTGTCTTCATATTTTCCATACTGACTCACCACCATACGAGTTTGAGAACACCCAGAAGGCACTGCTTCCCTGTACCCTTTCCTGAAATGTGTGTTAACACAATGCCAAGAAGGAAAGATCATCAATCTTCCTCTTGACCATGTTCCAGAGGTTTTCAATGGTATTCAGTTTTGGATATTAGGATTGCCTTGAACTGGTGGTCCCTCATCTTCACCTTTATTGATCTGGCTATGAGACATGGGGCATTGCCCTGCTGGAAAAAAAAATCCCGGTTTTGGGTAACATTGTCAAAGCAGAAGAAAGCATGTTTTCTTCCAAGATAACCTTATATGTGGCTTGTTTGATACCTCCTTCACAAAGATGAGTCTGCCCAATTCCAGCCTTGCTGAACCCCCCTCAGATCATCACTGATCCTAAACCAACTTTTATAATGGGTGGGAGACACTGTGGCTTGAAGGGCTCTCCACGTCTCCGTCCAGGCGACCAATTGTTGGTCAAAGCTGAAAATTGGCCACAGAGAAAATGACATTACTTTAATCCTCTATGGTTTAATCTTCACGGCCTTTTGCAAACTTCAGCCTGGCACTTATTTGCTTCTCTCAACAAAGGGCTTTTTTTCTACCTTTGCACAACTTCAGCTTTCGAATGGTCCTCGCTGTGCACTTCACTTTAGTGGAAATCCTTTTTGTAAATCACTGGATATCATCCCACAGCTGCTGAGTGACATTTGAATGAGTTGGCAGTCATTTCAAACAGTTGAGTCATTTTCGCCATCTGCCAGTCTATAGCTTTGTTGTCCCCAATGTCTGCTGCTTGACCTTTTTCTTGTGAACTGCGGTCTTTGAAATTTTAAGGATGAAAGCAACCAGACACTTACTGGCTCAATCCCTCTGCCTGTAAAGCCGTAATTAAACCCTTATTTTTCGCACTTTCTTTGGAACTCATGCTGCATGGTCAATAGTTATTTTTTTCATTACAATTACTCTAGAGGTACTACTAGCCCAAGTTTGGCCAGGCAGCTGGTCCTATTGCAAGAGGATAGTGCTGCCCAGTGCAGTCGTTTTTATACTTTTCCTCATTAAATCAAATGTGATTCAGGTGATCAATTAATCAGTACCTCATTTATGCGGCACTGTCATTTTCTTTATGCATGTATTGTGCTGCATTGTGTCCCCCTCGGCAGCCCAGATGTTTTTTCCCCACAGTAGAATAAGGTTACTGTTTAAAGTTTATACATAAGAAAAAGTAGGGACTAATTTTCCTTATGCAGAAACCACAGGCTGACAAAAGGTGTCAAGCGTTACGTCAACTTTTGTCATTGGCTGTTAATTGAATACACACCTCCTACCAGCTCTGACTCTAAAATTTTCAAGATGAAGGTGCTATGTATAAAGACTCAGTAGATATAAAAATTCTTTAGGTGGTGCCGAACTCGAGGTCAAGAGCAAGTATTGAGTGGATCAGGAAACCCTAATAGAGGATGGGGTTGGCAAGGAAAAAAGTGACAGAGCCACTTGAAATATAATGAGTTGTACCTCTGTTAGAATTCAACACACTTGAATAACTGCCATACATACAGAGATACTGTTTTAAAGGAACACTAAAGTGCCAGGAAACAAAAACATGTATTCCTGACCATACAGTATTACACCAATTATTTATGTCCACGGCCCCCTGTCAGCACAGAGAAAATGTGTTTTTATGCACATTTTTTCCCACCCCGTGCCTGAAGCCATCCTGTCTGATGATCTCAGACAATCCAATGCTTTCCCATAGGAAAGAATTGGCAGGCTACTGGGAAAGCGCGGCAAAATGCAGCGCCACCAGCACCTCCTCATAGAGACGCACTGAATCCAGGCATCTCTACGGGGATGGTTTAGCACCTCCATGCAGAACGTGGAGACACTGAATGTCAGTGCTGGTAGCGCCTCTAGTGGCTGTCTGAGTGACTACTAGGCAAAAAAAGTAAACACTGCCTTTTCACTGAAAAGGCAGCGTTTACATAAAAAAAAAAAAAAAATGTAAAAAAGAATTGAATTGACTATACTCAACAGTACAAATACAATAAGCTGTAGCTGTTCTGGTGACTATAGTGTCCCTTTAAGAAAACATTGTATCTTAAAGGGACTCTCCAGGCAGCTGTTTTTACTCACCTGGTTCCAGCGCCGGAAGCCTTGTGAAGTTGCGCCCCCTATTTCATCAAAATGACGAAATAGGCGGGCGCGAGCAATCAAACGCTTACATTTGGAAGCGCCATTGCTCCCTTGTGCGCATGTGTGTCTTCGCCGCACATGTGCACATACTTAATAGGGCGGCATTGATGCAGCCCTCTTAAGTCTTGAGCGCATGCGCGCGGCTGCAAGATGACTTACAGCTCAGCTCACATTCTTTGCCCGCCCCCTCTGCTCTGCTGACAGGCAGGAGAGAGAAAGGCGCGCACACAGTGCCTTCTCTCTCCTGCACACGTCAGACGTATTTTAATACATCTAACGTGTACAAGGCCTTTTTAGGGCCCTGCATGATAGGAAGTCCCTCTGGTGGCAGTCTGAGTGACGGCCACGGGAGGTATTCCTATCAATCAATGTAAACACTGTAGTTTCTCTGAAAATACAGTGTTTACGTTAGATTGCCTGCAGGGAGCTATAGTTCTCACCTGAACAAATACATTAAGCTGTAGTTGTTCAGGTGACTATACTGTCCCTTTAATATTTATCCTTCCCAGAATCCTCTAACCAAGGGATGACGTCACCGCACTGAAACAGAACGCGGCGACACGGAGCGTTAGGGCTCTAGTGTTTATAGCACCTGCTCAGCTGGTCCGCCCGCATCGCCGCCGGAAATGACGAACTAAAGGCCCGACTGCTTTTTTTGTTGTTGTTGTTGTTACCGCTGAGTGAGTGAGTTAGAATGCCTGAGCGCTGACACCGACTAGAACTGACGGAACGGGCTGCCCGCGGCTTCCCCGCATCATGGACGACGAGGACACGGTGAGTGACGTCACAGCCGTGCGCCGGGCATTTCATGG
>OW240913.1:44927493-44941905 GCA_933207985.1 Pelobates cultripes | reverse complement strand
GTTCTTGTAGTCTTAATGCATACCTCACAGCTAGGAGTGTTGGTACCTCTACCTTCCTGAATATAAAAATACACATAAATAAACATTATTAAAAAATACATCTTTCGTCGTCATCCTCAGTCTTCGTCCGTGTGAAGGCACCTCAGCTTCCAGGATGTAAGGACTGCAGGGAATGGAGTTCTGCTCGTCTTCACAGGGGTCCCCTCAAGACTTTCCCTGACTTATACACTCGTTGGTGAGTGGACAGGCTTTATTATGGCCTTCTCACTCACTTACCAAGTCTCTGAAACAATAAAATTTATAATCCACAAGGTTCCTCGTCACTCCGACTGAGTCGTGCGTTTTAACCGGATTTTGCAGGGATTCTCTGGATTTGCTGTAACTTGCCAGGAATCGGCTGCTGCTGGTTTAACCCTGGAGTGATATATCCACGGAGCCACTTCGGCTACTTTTATCGCTGTAGGGGTAGACAGAAGAACAACATAAGGACCTCTCCACTTGGGCCCTAACGGCACATTATTCCACTCTTTAATCCACACTTGGTCGCCTGGGTGGTAACTATGAATTGGGGATAAATATTCACAGGTAATCTATCTTGTACCCATTTCTGTACCTCCTCCATAGTCTTACCCAACTCTACAACCTGCTGCCGGGTAATTCCTTCTCCCAACTGACTCAAATCCCCCCTTAAGTTACCAAGCACGGGAGGTGGTCGCCCGTACATGATTTCAAAAGGAGAGAGGCCATCCTTCTGGTAGGTGTACTACGGATTCGCAATAGAGCTATGGGCAAGAGAACGTTCCACTTAAGTTGGGTTTCCTGACACATTTTAGCCAACTGATTCTTAATAGTTCTATTCATTCTCTCTACCTTACCAGAACTCTGGGGTCTATATGCCGTATGAAGCCTCCACTTTATACCAAACATATGAGTCAATTGTTGTAGGCACTGATGAACAAAAGCTGGACCATTGTCCGATCCTATAGAGCAGGGTAGTCCATATCGGGGTATTATTTCTCGTAGCAGGAATCTCACGACTTCTCCTGCTTTCTCTGTACGAGTGGGACATGCTTCTACCCAGCCTGAATAGGTGCACACCACTACCAGCAGGTAGCGATGTCCACCCGATTTAGGCATCACTGTATAGTCAATTTGTAAATCGGACATGGGAAGTCCCCCCATAAACTGGACTCCTGGTGGCTTTACTGGTCCTTGTCTTGCATTATTTTAGCACACGTTACACATCTACGTACAATGGCCTGAGTCAAGTTGGACAATCTTGGTATGTAGAAATGTTTTCTGAGAGATTCTTCTGTACTGTCTCTCCCAGAATGTGTCCCGTTATGATAGTTTTGGACAATTTCTACCGCTAGTGATGCTGGAATAACCATTCTTCCATCTTCTAACTGATACCATTTGTTCTCCAAATACTTTCCAGGTTCAGTCCTTAACCACTCCTCTTCTTGAGCTGTATAAATTGGAGTCCATTGAGACAGTGGAGTTGGTATAAGAACAGCTATATGCCCCACATATTCCTGTCTTCCTGATTCAGCAGCACGCTTAGCTGCACTATCTGCCATCCGATTCCCTTTGGTTACATCACCATCTCCTCTCAGATGCGCCCGACAATGTATAATGCCGACTTCTTTCGGCTCCCACACTGCTTCCAATAGTTGTAGGATCTCAGCTGCGTATTTGATTTCTTTGCCTTCTGAATTCAATAGTCCTCTTTCTTTATACAAAGCTCCGTGGGCATGAGTGGTTAAAAGCGCATACTTGGAGTCCGTGTAGATGTTCACTCTTAAACCTTCAGCCAATTGTAACGCTCGTGTCAGTGCTATCAATTCTGCCTTTTGTGCTGATGTTCCTTTTGCCAGTGGCCGAGCTTCTATCACCTTGTCTATCGTTGTTACTGCATATCCTGCATAGCGGATCCCTTCTTTTACATAACTACTGCCGTCGGTGTAGTATTGAACATCAGGGTTCTGGATGGGAAAATCACGAAGATCTGGTCTACTTGAAAATACTTCATCCATTACTTCCAAACAATCATGTTGACTTTCAGTAGGTTGTGGCAAAAGGGTAGCTGGATTTAAGGTATTTACAGTCTCTAAATGCACTCTTGGGTTTTCACACAACATTGCTTGATACTTGGTCATGCGGCTGTTACTAAACCAATGATTTCCTTTGTAATCCAACAACGTCTGTACTGCATGTGGAACTCGTACATAAAGTTCTTGACCCAGAGTGAGTTTATCGGCTTCAGCTACTAGCAGGGCGGCTGCAGCTACAGCTCTTAGACAAGGTGGAGGTCCGCTGGCCACTGCATCCAGTTGCTTAGACATGTAGGCAACAGGTCTTTGCCATGATCCCAAGTACTGTGTCAATACTCCCACAGCCATTCTTCTTTGCTCATGTACATACAGGTAGAATGGCCGTGTGTGGTCAGGTAGACCTAATGCTGGGGCACTCATCAAAACCCTCTTCACATCTTCGAATGCCGTTTGCTGTTCTTGAGTCCATAAGAAGGGGTCGTGCTCTGTACCTTTGATAGCTGCATACAGAGGTTTTGCCAGTATCGCGTAGCTGGGAATCCATATCCTACAGAAGCCTGCTGCCCCAAAGAATTCTCGCACTTGTCTTCTATTCCTGGGTATCGGTATTTGGCACACAGCTTCTTTTCTCTCTGGCCCCATAATTCTTTGACCTTCAGAGATATGGAATCCCAGATATTTGACAGTTGGAAAACACAACTGAGCCTTCCTTCTTGACACCTTGTATCCTGCCTTCCAGAGAATGTGTAGTAGATCGTGCGTTGCTTGCTGACATACTTCTTTTGTAACTGCTGCTATCAACAAGTCATCTACATATTGTAATAATACACACTCTCCTGGGATAGACTCGAAATCTAGTAGATCTTGACTTAGAGCTGAACCAAATAGGGTAGGTGAATTTTTAAACCCCTGGGGCAATCTTGTCCAGGTCATTTGACGTTTCGAGCCCGTTACAGCATTTTCCCATTGGAAAGCGAAGATACATTGGCTTTCTGCGGCAATTCGGAGGCAAAAGAAGGCATCTTTGAGATCTAAGACTGTAAAGTAAGTAGCCCCGCCCGGAATTAAAGCAAGCAGGTTATATGGATTGGGCACGACTGGATGTATACTAACAACCGCATCATTGGCTGCTCTCAAGTCCTGCACAGGTCGATACTCATCTGTACCGGGCTTTTGAACAGGCAGCAATGGGGTGTTCCAGGGGGAAGTACAGAATTTTAGGATACCATACCGTATGAACTTATCCAGATAAGATTGGATGTTCTTCTTAGCCTTCTGCGGAATATGATATTGTCTCAGGCTTACTGGATAAACCCCAAGTTTTAGTTAGATTTTAATAGGTGGAATATTGCGGGCCAGTCCTGGTGGGTTGTTCTCTGCCCAAACTCCTGGTATGTTAAATAAGGATTCATCACTCCTCGGGTTTTGGCTAGTCAACACTGTATAAAGTCGCCACTCTTCTTCCTTTGGTACGGACAATGTCATAATACCTGAGGGTCCATTAAACTTTAAGGATGTTGTTCCATTTGGTAGGAGCGTAATCTGCGCTTGTAATTTGGATAGCATATCACGTCCCAGCAATTGGACTGGACACTCAGGCATATAAAGGAATTGATGTTTTACTACGTGGCCTCCTAATGTACAGAGTCGACTTTTAAGAACCGGTTTTTCAGCACTTCTTCCAGTTGCTCCTATTACAGTAATAGTTCTTCCAGATGGAGGAGCAACTAGATTAGTCACCACCGAATGTTCAGCACCAGTGTCGATCATGAACGCACTCCTTTTTCCCCTATTGATACATCGACCATAGGCTCCGCTCGACCAAGGGGGATGGAGCCCGGTCGGTATCAATAGTCCTCCATGACCGTGTCAGCCAATCCCACAAAGTCCCTACCTTCTCTATCGCGGGACCTTTGCGCTGCTGGATAGTACCTATCTTCCCTTACACTTCCTCTGTTCCCATTACTCCCTCTATTACCATTACCCCCTCCGGGGCCTCCTCTACCTCTCGCTCTGCCTCTAAAGTTTCCGTAACCTGCCCTGGGTAAGTCTCTCTCATACTGCTCTCTTTGCGGACACTCGTTCCTCCAATGCCCTTCTTCCTTACAGTACGCGCACTGATTCCTACTCAAAGGCTCCCTATTCCATCTACCATCGCCTCTATCTGGGCCCGTCTATCTACGCCTGCGATCGCTACCGCTAGCATATCTGCCTTTCTACGCATCTTGCGCTCTTCCTCTTTCTTACTTTCTGTTTCCCTATTCATATATACTTTGTTCGCTACCTCCATTAGTTGGGTGATAGACATACCTGCAAACCCTTCTAATTTCTGTAGCTTACGCTTAATATCTCCGTAAACTTGGCTGACAAAGGCGGAGTTTACCATTCGGGAATTATCAGCGTCTTCCGGATTAAAGGGGGTATACAAGCGGTATGCCTCCAATAATCGGTCATAAAAGACACTGGGCGCTTCATCACTTTTCTGAATCACCTCAACTGTCTTTGACATGTTAATAGCTTTCTTCCCTCCGGCTTTCATGCCAGCAATTATAGCATCTCTATAGGCTTTAAGTTGAGCCATATCTGCGCCATTTACATTCCAGTCAGGATCGGTGTTAGGGTAATGTGTTGCGGCCCATGCTGCGGGATTGGCTTGATTTAAAGCACGGGCTCTCTCCTCTAGCGCCTTAATGGCCGCTTGGTTAATCCTTGTCCTTTCCTCATTATTGAACAATGTCATTAATAACTGCTGGCAATCAGCCCATGTCGGGTTATGTGTCTGAACTATCGAGGTGAACAGATCGGTCATAGCTTGTGGTTTCTCGGTGTACGAGGAATTGTGGGTCTTCCAATTCAAGAGATCGGTAGTCGTGAACGGGACATATACGAAGACTGGGTCAGCATGTGCCATTTGACCTGCGGCATCGATATAGGCTGACCCAGGATTCAGACGAAGAGGCATCTGATAATGTTTTAATTGTTGGGTACCGGTCAGTTGTCGGGTTGGTATGGGGCTACGTGGAGGGGCGTCAGTTAAAGGTTCCGGTCGAGAGGTAATAGGGCATGAGGATGTGGGAACTTGATTTTGGGAAAAGTTAGTGAATAGTATACTCCGAGCCGAGCTAGAAGAAGCTTGACCGGAAGTTTGAAGTGGCGCCAAATCAGGATATTCAGATCTAATGGGGGTTGGTCCTGGTTCCGGAAGGGGGGTTTTAATACGAGGGGGGGTGGATTCTGTACTGGAGGAGGAAGCGGAAGTGGATGGGGGCAATAGGGGAAGGGGTGCAGAGCTTCCTGCATTCGCGTCACTTCCTCTTAAAGGAAAGTAAGGGGGCGGCAAAGGGATCTCGGACTCAGGGGGCGTGTCCAAAATGGGCCTAACACCAGTCCTAGTGGACAAACAAGTCCTAGCCACCATGAGGCGACATTGCTCCTCGTGGCATATCCGGATCCATTTTGGCGAGTCGTTTACGGCCTGCCCCCAACAATCAATGTATGGAAACTGTCCGTAAAGTTCAGGCCTACCTGACACAGCCACGTGTACACGCTGTACCAGGGTTGGATCCAAACTGCCACGCGGCGGCCATGCCGCAAACAAAATAGGCCACTCCCTAGTGCACAAAGTGACCAAACGTACAGGAGACATTTTAACCCCAAAATCACATGTTTTGAATCCCTTTTTAAAATTCTTTACCATACAACCTAAGGGATCCGAAATCGTTGACTCTGACGCGCCCATACTTATCAATGGAGCGTCGTTGACAACGAATACTATGCACGCGTTCTTATTCAACAGTCACACCCGTTTCCTCTGGCAACAGCACCACGTGGTACAGTTACCGAGTGAAACGTACACAATAACACAATAATCACTCAGGGGATTCCCGTACACACACAGCTGTTACACCAGTCACTAAATAATCAATATTATGCCCTTTGGCGAAACTATACAGTCACCCACGCTATAATTCTCTATATATGAATTACCCGTCTATAACACACCCCGGTAACATCGTCTTTTACTAGTATCGGTTACAGTACGGTTAGCATAGGTCAAAGCACAATTTAAGGTCACAATACAATTATTAGTGGTTACGGTGTTAAACATGCAATAAACGACAATGATTAGTACTTATATACAGTGTCAGTAAATATACAGGGTTATGGTACCGTGCACTATGATACAACAACACACTATTAACACTCTCGCTAGACGGCTGAGCTCGCGCTATCTAACAAGATATACACTTTACTAACAATCTTTAACACATTTACAATCCCAACTAAACTATTAGCCAGTACCTTGAATGGACTACCTAAAACTATATACACCCGTTTTGGTTAGCCACACTGCCCAAACACCACATATAGCGAACTAGAGGGCGAAATTTACAAAATTGCCCTTCTGGTCTATTTACTCTATCAAAAGTCTAGTGGGTTCCAAATTTACACGCCTTCCCACTTAGCCAAGATAGGTTGAGAGCTAGCGAACCGAATTTACACAGGCGCCGCTTAGTCTCCCGGTCCCTCCGACCTAGCGAACGTAATATACACCCTAGAGCGCTAGTCTAGACAAGACACCGGTGTCCGGCTAGGGCTATTTACACAGGACCCCGCCTGACTAACCAGATCAAACGGTCTTACTAAAGAGCGTTCGATCGAGCGGTGCGCCTTCGCTCCTTCCCTCCGACAGAGGGGGCAGATTCCATACACAGATTTAAACCCCTTTTGGGCCTACCGCACAATCGGTATGCCCCTAGTGGGTCTGCCGTCTAAAACAGCAGTTGTCTTACCTCCTCGTTCCTGAACCTGAGTTCACACTCATCGACGGGGACACCCCAGCACTTCTTACGTAGAGGCCGATGATCTCCTGGACAACAGACCAGTGGCGCCGAGACGAAGGGAGGTCCACGCAGAAGTTCAGAGGTGCAGCCGTAGAGAACGTGGGCAAAGATAGACCGTCTCACGCCTCTGCCTCTCAGCTACCGTTGAACGATGAGCTTCCCGGCCAATGCACCAAATGATACCGGAGAAACTGGCGGAAGCAAAGCACAGAGGGATGGACACAGGTTTCTTCAGGAAGGAAGAGATTCTTTATTGGATCACCGATCGGGACTCAGAGGGACTAATGTCACCAAAAATACAGCAAGTTCTGAGCCCTGAACAATAGTGCAGGCTCCCTATATAGGCACATAGCTCCTCCCATATTAAGCTCCACCCGCACATTCTCTTGACCAATCATTACAAATAAGAATTAACTTCCTGCTTGACCGCATGGCTTGTCCAGCACAATGGAGGAGGGGAATACTACATCCTGTATTCTTGCACATGCTCCGTACACTACTGATGGTATCTTGCCTCGTGCAACCAACTGATCGATACGTCAGCATATGCACGTACACATGCCACGTGGTAATCTCGGCCTACTAAATTTATTTTTACCGAGATTCCACCACAGTTGTTCTACATATGGACTGGTAGGGAAGGCTGTGGTGAGCGTAGTTTTGGAGGCAGCCACAGAAGTGATGGGAGGTCTGGGCGGTAACAATAAGAATGTTCTATTAGTTCAAATGTTTGATTCTGAAGAACAAGGCCCTGTGCTCAATTAGAACTTCCATAATAGGACTGATTGTTTAGCAGAAAAGTTCAACATTTTGAGCTATTTGCAGCAGAGAAAGGGGACCAGATAAGATGAACTTCCTGAAATTAACTAGTTTTTTTTAGAGTGATAGGGAAGACCCAAAATAAATATAGATGTTATGATAACATTGTCATATTTATAGCCACCATTCTGCAAAACTAGGAAGTCTACATTCCTTGCTGAATGGATTACCATAGCGGTATATGGCTGAATTAAAAAATAATATCTAGTGTCTTATTGATTTAGGTCCCTAAAAAAAGGTGAGTTTGAGGCAGCATTTGTTCTTCCAGTGGGCCGGCTCTAGGCAGCCATCACTGACCGCATGTTCAGCATGCGTGCAGTTGTTTGATAAGATAAGAGGTCTCTACTTGAGCTGTCATCCTTTGAGAAGTACCAATAAAATATTGCTGTCCCAAGGTGATGTAGCACCTTGGGATAATCAGTGGAGATATGGAACTCTCTGCCTGCATGACACACACCTGCTGACCACTTTTGCCTCGACACCTAGCGGTGTTTACCTGATTTTTTGCCAATTCCCTCTAAATTAGGGATACGGGTGACAGCTAGGGCTGTCTGACGGGTCATGAGGTTTCTAAATTATTCACTTTTTAAAACTTACTAGGAAATGAAAATGTAATTAAAACATTTACAGACAATAAAAAGCAGTGGAGGACGACACAGATATGAAAAATAATCTGGAAATAGACAGGGGACTGACATGGAAAGACTTGGGAACTGATACAAAACACAGAAAACGGTCACACACGACCCAAAATTTTTATTTACAATCATTGCCGTACATAAAGACATCCCTGCATTCTCACACATACACACGCACTCCACACAATTACATATCTGCATTCACACACTAACCCTGTGAAACTCTGAGGAAACCCCAGGCAGACCGCAGGTCTACGGTGACCAATTTATGACAGTGTCCTTAAAGTAACACTCCAAGCACCATAATCACTACAGCTCTCTCTAAGTTGAAGTGGAATAGTTTTAAAATGGTTCGACTATTTACTTGGGGTCCACCGGGGGACTGCGCCCTGCCTCCATTATTTCACAAGGAGGAGTTTCTCTTAGCTCTCCTAAGCTAAGTCCCGCAGTGCACCGCTGTGCTTACCGCAGACAAAGATTCCGATTGATTACTGTGCTTGGATTGTTCCTTTAACCCCTTAAGGACCAAACTTCTGGAATAAAAGGGAATCATGACATGTCACACATGTCATGTGTCCTTAAGGGGTTAAGGGTTAAATACCAAGATGACCTCAGCCATTCGTCTGGCTTTGAGTTCAGTTCCCACACCCAGCGCTCTACGTTTTTCTATACAAAGGGTTAATGCATTCTTGATCCCAGGCAGTGTATGCTTCATTCATGTTACATTTTTGAATAGAGATCTTCAGATCCTTTTATTAAGGTTTCTTTTTTTTTCTTTTGGTTTTATTCCACTGGGCTGACGACATTATTCAGACTACGCTACGAGGAAACGAGAGGAAATAAATTTAACCCATTCCATGTCATTTACAGAGCAATCATCGTAAAATAAAATAGAAACCTATAAACAGACACATTATGTGCACATTTTTGGGGGTTTTCACCAACACAGTTATAATATTTTCTATACTCTGAATTGTGGTATATTATATAGGAAAGGCTAAAATAGCAGAACTGTGACTAGGGTCAAGTTGCAAAATTTTTCACGTTCAGATAATTTAACCTCAATTCACCATTCGGATTTCCCAGTTTCAAAGATAATTTAAAAATGTAAGACCACAATAGCCTAGAAAAAGTCATCAATAATTTAATTTAAGCCATTTCAACAACAACAAAAAAAAAATCTAATCTGAAATTCACTTTAGATCCCCACCAAATTCACCATGTTTAGCATTTAGTATTTTTTATGAGCAAAATCAGAAATGATATTAAATATGGACATCTATAGCGTCAGTGGCACACTGTACGATAAAAATGGTCAGATCAACGATTGTTTAATGTTTTTGCAGTTTTTCTGCTCAGATCAATGAGTGTTTAATATTTCAGCACTAGCCTTTCATGTCATTTATTGATTCAGAATTGGATCCAGCTAATTCTGGGATACTTAGCCAAGTATTGACTAGAAGTCACAAGGGCTACAGTTAAAGCATTATATACACAGAAAATAAACATATTCTAATTTTTTTAGAATATTTCCTTTTGGGCATAAAATTTTGGAAAAATCAATAACACGCTGTTGGTTTCTTAGTGAAAATGATTTAAAGGAAAACTGATGCATTTTTTTTTTATTGTTACCTAAAATAATATTTTCCCCTGGCTTCTTGCATCTGGGGACACCGGGTATCTGTGCTCGGGCAAAATGTGTCACTAAAGGATTGGATAGGATTTTCCCTCTAAACTGAACGGTGTTTGGCCAGATAAAATAATATTGTCATCATACAGAACAAAGATGGCTGCCCCCACAGAGCATGGGTAAACCAACGAGAGAGAAGTTCACTAGTGTATATGAATGCATTCCAAAATAATACACACAGAGGCCGTAATATACGTAACATTTTATTTCAAACAATAAATATGACAGGTTTCCTTCAATTTATTAATAATTGAACTTATTTTATTATAAATGAAAACGTCAATATAGTCTATTTATACACCAATTTACACATACTATAAGTATATACTTATTGCAAAAAAAATTAAAAATTTAATATTTCCAAGCATGCTGTGACGCTAGGCATTCACGCCTAAGTCACTGCTGTTGGTGGAATTATGTAGCAGTGAGCTCACAAATCTCCTGCAGAGCGGAGCTACTGAATGACTCTTGTGTTCTACAAAAGAAGCAGACATTGTTTGACATTCCTATATGTTCAGTAGCCCCGTATCATAATCATTGCAAAGCATGTTCATATTTTATTTTGCAGTGTTGGAGATTTTAATCACTAAACAAATTTTAAAAACTTAATTGCAAAATTCGAGCTAAAATAGTTACCAAGTGACCGTAGCGGTACTGAATAACTTTTTGAAATCGGCAATTTTGGCCTGAATTTTGTAATTTGTTTTTCAGTTAGTTAATAGACTCCCCCCCATGCAGCACATGAATACTGCATACCGCAGGGAAATATTTTTCATGTCCTGGCCAGTAACGTGAATATGTGATAAGTGTTGGGAAAAAACGGCTGGCTGGGGAAATTACTAAAGGGTGAACTAAGTCGACTGTTTCCGTCTGACTTTTTGTGGCCTAACATTTGACATTCACTTGAATTCCTGGCAATTGACACTTTAATGAAAGACTTTGTAATATAGATCTTTCTCTGTAATGTAAACACACGTTCGTCTGCAGGTAGTGTGATGCTCTCTGTGTGTTCTGCCGTCTGTCAGCGTTAACCTTTTATAGACATATGCGTGCACTCACGCAGTTCTCCACACTGACCAGACCCATTAAGTGAGGTCTGAGAGTATGAAATTAATTCACAGTGACAGTATGACACCAGAGATGGCCCCCAAGACATCTGTGTCATCATTAACTCCACTATTACAGAGAGAATATAGGAGAGGAACTGTTCCCCCACATCTTTTGTTCTTCTCCTCTGCTGATGTTGGCCCGGGTCCATTGCACCTGGAATGGAAATACTTTTTACATACATTGGATAGCCTATCAACTAAGTACAGAGAATGTTAATTACACAATAGGGAGGCTATACGAGTTGCTAAGTGTATGAGTGTGTTTGTGAGAGTATCTGTGAGAGTCTGAGTTTGTCTGTGAGGTGGTATCTTAGAGAGTCTGTGAGAGTGTCTGTGTGTGTCAGACTGCTTATGTTTCAATGTCAGTGTGCATGTGACAGGCTTAGTCTGACTTTGAGAGGCTCAGTCTGATTGTGAGAGTCCTAGTTTGACAGTGAGAGTGCCTGTGACAATCTTAGTCTGACTGTGAGAGAGGATGTGACAGGCTTACGAGAGGTTTAGTCTGAATGTGAGAGTGCCTGTCAGAGTCTTGGTGTGTCTGTGAGATTGCTGGAGGGTTTGAAGATGAAACCTTTGGATTAGTCTGTTTGTGTCTGATTCTGTCTGAGGAGTCCTGGCTGTTAACATCATTATGTAGCTTTCTTCTTCATCATTACCTTGCTTTGCCATAACAGAAAAAGGAAAATGTACCTTAAATATTCTATATATGGAATGGGGTAAATATGACTTTAGCCCAGCGCCATCCTTCACCGATGCTACCTGTCTCCAATATGTTGTCAGGGTTGGGTTCTCACATTCTCAGATCTATCCTATTATACTTCCAATTATCACTGCATCTCTTTATTATCAGTAAAAATCTGTCTGCTCGTCAATTTGTTCTCCAGCTTTTTATCCACTCCCTTGTTTTACCAGGCTTGATTACTGCTACGCCCTCCTCCTTGGCACACCGCCACACTTTAACATCAAGCTTTAACTAATTCAAAATCTGTTGCCCATGCGTTCCTCAACCTGTCTTGGGTTGCCTGTGCATTTAAAACAGTGCTCTTAAACAGACACGTTTTAGTGAGACTTCTGGCATATCTCCTAGAAATCACAAAGACATTTTTAAAATCAAATAATGCGATTTCAGATGGGCTTAGCAACATTAGACCTGTTACAAAAAAAAGATAAAATCCAGATATAAGAGAACGTTGCTATAGTACTGTATCGTAAGGGAGGTATAGGGTTGGAGTTGTGTTTGGAACTGTCAGACAGGTTTAGGATTAGAGCGACTTTGAGCTAGGGTTTACTCTGAGTTCAAGGTTCTGGAGATTGGAAAAGTATTCTCGCCCAATACAATTATTCTCAGCCAATACTTTGAAGGCACATACCCATTAAGCATAAGTCCCCCTAAACGTACATTGTGGACAATATAACCAGGGCAGCTTTATAACATTCTTTTCAACAGCAGATTTTTTTACTCATCTTTTTCGAGTTGAGATTTTCCAAGTGAATCGTGAGGCTGCTCATTTTTAACCTTTTTCAAAAGTTCCGCTGACTACCTGTGCATCAACAATGTTTCTTCATATTCCTCTGTCTCTTATTGCCGCAATACCTGTGAACGTGGCTACGCAATCCTCGTCGCCTCTTAGCTGGAATTACGCAGCGCACTGTAACTCTGTCTGGGTCATCATTAAAGTGTGAATTCAATGTGAATTAAACATTCATTTCCAGCATAAGTCCAATGTAGCTGAAATCAAAGCATAGCTGACGATAAGAATTTTTCCGGTTCTGCTATTTCGATCTTAAATCAAAAATTCTCTTTGAATTCTCACTTTAGGGAATTACCCTGTTTATATTTTTTATTGAAGTGACTCTATGTTTTCGTGTTCCACAATCAGCTTCTTTAGTGTCTGTCAACTGTGCAGTTGAGCACATGTGCGTTTTGGCAGAGACAGGTTGGCACAGAATGATGATGTCACACGGATTTGCCTATCAAAACCTAGTTCAGCATGGGTAAGTTGCCCTTTCGTGCTTTCGTGCTTTCATTTACCCGTTAGTGCTTTCTGAGTTGCTGTTATAATATTTTGGCTTCTACTCGGCTTTGTTTATCTGTTTGTCTGGTTTGTATCGCAATCATTTAATGTGTCTGTTGTAATGTGTCTCATACGATCTTGATAGTGAACTGTTCTATACTAGTGGGGTTGGCCAGCAGTATCCTGACACTTATATACAAATCTCGCTAAATACTTGCATCTCTCTATCTTTCCTCACTTATCCTCAACTATACCCTTACCCACTGTCTTCCCTACATTACGTCTGTAACCCTTACTCCCATTCGCTAATACTAGAATAACTGTCCTTCCTCACATCCACCCCCTCAAAACTTTTTGGAAACTCATGAATGGACAAATCTTTACAAAAGCTTTTCTTTACTATCCATGATTCATTTCCATTTTCAATCATGCTTGTACCAGCTATTCTGACCTCATTCCTTCCTCCCAACTCCTCCTGCTCTCCTCCAGTGTTCCCACCAGCCAAGCCTCTACCATGCCTTCCCTGTGTCATAATACAAATACATATTGTATCCAACTGACAAGTTCATCATTTGGAGTGTCTTTCAGACATAGGATCTCCATCTCCAAAACACCAACAATAACTTTAAAAAAACAAAAAATCTTGGTTTCCTTCTTTTTATCAGTCAAAAATAACCAAACAACAGTTCAATCCAGTAAGGGTCTTTGTGAATTATCTAAGACTAGTTTGTCTTCTGATTTTAAAGTGTTATATACTGTTTAATGACGTGTTTATCATCTAATGTTTTATGATGTCTACTATGATTGTGTTATCATTTACCATCCTTAACGGAGACCGAAAGGACAAAATGTTGTCTGTCCAACTCACCTGATAATTACAGTATTATTGTAATCTTACCCTAGTCTGATGCCATCTCTAATGTAAGGGTCTATGTGATTTGATAATATTTCTGTTAATAAATCAGACTGCTAAATCAGATATCTATCTATGTATCTATCTATTTATACATACACACACATGAAACACCTAGGTCTGGATGAGAAGACCAGCCTTACAGTCAGGGTATCTCACTTTTCAGGGTGAATTTTACAGCCCAAAGTCTAACTCATCCAAGATATAGCCAAAAGATCTAGAATGTTTGCCATCTACAGTCTATTGTGTTCCGTGAGAAAGCATTGTGGATAGGACTCTAGTTGCAGTATCCCAGAGGGGTTCTGGGAATGTCATATAAGGCTTCTGAGG
>OW240913.1:44915551-44927393 GCA_933207985.1 Pelobates cultripes | reverse complement strand
ACAAGTCTGGGACACGGCCTTAAAGGGGCAGTGTCCCAATCTTCCTGATGTCCCAAAAAAGGTGTTTAAAGGGCCAGCACCAGTCACATAAAGAGTCCATAAGCCCCAATATGCCCACCGACAGTCTTAAAGGGCCATACACACCAAATAAAAGTGCATACATTTTCACAATCTCCCAGGGGCCATAGTCATGCGGGAGGAGGCTGGCAAGTAGGCTTCTCCACAACCCAGGGAAGCAGGGCAATTTGCCATTTAAAGGGCCCGTTACAAATAGCAGTTTGTAACAAGGTGTCAATCCATATCTGCCAAGTGACCCGATGTAGGGGGACCAGTCCCTATTCTGCTCTGTGTCAGTGTGTACCAGGGAACCTTAGGACAGGTGTCAATCCATATCTGCCAAGTGACCCGATGTAGGGGGAACAGTCCCTATTCTGCTCTGTGTCAGTGTGTATCAGGGATCCTTAGGACAGGTGTCAATCCATATCTGCCAAGTGACCCTATGTAGGGGGACCAGTCTCTATTCTGCTCTGTGTCCGTGTGCATCAGGGGCTCTGAGGACAGGTGTCAATCCATATGTCAAGGTGTCAATATGTCATATGTCAGGTGTCAATCCATATTGATTGTGATTTAGGAATGTTAGGTGATTTCTGCCCTTTATGGATTAAATCCAGACTCTGTATCAACTGTGTAATTTTCCATGGGAGTTTTGCCATGGATCCCCCTCCGCATGCCACAGTCCAGGTGTTAGTCCCCTTGAAACAACTTTTCCATCCCTATTGTGGCCAGAAAGAGTCCCTGTGTGTTTTAAAATTCGCCTCCCCATTGAAGTCAATGGCGTTTCGGGCGGTTCGTCGGTTCGCGAACATCACTACCTGTAATTACAGGCACTCCCTAAGTAATAAATACCTTAGTAAGTATGGAAACAACACAGAGAAAGGTGTGGGAATAGGTGGCGCTTATAAATATAATATATAACAATATCAAAAAGCTGCTATAAAACACTCACGAGGGTACTCCAAAAACCACTCTCCACATGCAAAAAACAAACAAAAAACCTCAAATGGGTCAGTGTAAACACCTTCCCACTATTGGTAAGAGTGTAGCGCTAATAGGTGTGTATTCACAGTGCTCAAGAATATAAATGTACACTTACCACTCAGGGTAGTATCAAAGAAGTAGACATATAAAGAGAAAAACACAGAACATACATAGGGTAATAACGTAGAGCCTGTATTGAAGTGAATATAGATATATACAGGTAGACTCACATTTATTAGAGCCTTTTATATGGATATAGGCTCTAAACACTTAAGTATCCGTGCCTTTAAGGTAGGCAGCGAGACCGTGTAAATTCTGCTTGCTTTTTTTCTCTCTTTGCTTTTTTTTTTTCCTCCTTTCTTTCCCTCCTTTCAATCAAAGTGAAGACTCCAAGAGAAGAGAAAAAACAAAAACAGACTTCTGGGTGCAGATTGTTTAACTCTTAGCATGCAGTACAATATCTCTTTAAGGTGAAAATGGAAAAAATGCTCACCTTTTTAAGAGCCTTTTAGTAACTGGCTCTAAGTATAAATAGCATATGTGTCTAATATGAAGGGTGACACTACCCTTAACCGGATCCAGAAATTTTATCTTTAAATTCATCTGTTTTTGAATCTCATTTCATCTTAGTCACGGCAGACGTAGGATCATTATATACCATCATCTCACATGAGAAAGGTATGGAGGCCGTGGATTTCTTTTTGAAACAAGCCCAAGTTTACCCAGAGGAACAGATAGCATTTATATTACAAGGGATTGATTTGATTCTCCGGAACAATTACTTCTGGTTTCAAAATGACTTCTACTTACAGAAGTGCGGTACCGCTATGGGAACAAGGTTCGCACCCAGCTATGCAAATCTTTTTATGGCATTTTGGGAACACAGTTTCATTTTTTCCAATGCCAGTTGGAGTGTGAACCTTGTTACCTATAAGCGGTACATTGACGATATATTTTTTTATTTGGAGGGGGACGGAGGATGACCTGAAAGACTTCCTCTGTTTTCTGAATGACAATCAATGGGGAATAGTACTTACTACTGACTACAGCCTATTACAAGTTAATTTCTTGGATCTGACCATCTATGTGGAAAATGAATGTATTAAAACCAAGACCTATTTTAAAAGTGTAGATGTCAACAACTATATACATCTAAATAGTTGCCATTTCTCACCGTGGCTGAAGAACATTCCAAGGTCTCAATTCATGCGTATACGCAGAAATTGCACTGATGTTAGCAGTTTTCAAGAACAAGCCCATAGGGTTAAAAACCAATTTTTGGAAAAGGGTTACGACAATAAAATATTATCAAGCACTTTAAATGAAATAAAAATTCTGGACAGAGAATCTCTTAAAATATAAACAGAAAAAAGAAAAAGATAGTGAAGGAGTACCCTTTATTTGTAATTATAATCAAGAAGAGAAAAGAATAAGAAAAATAATTAATAGACACTGGCCAATTCTAAGAAGTGACCCTCTATTATATAATATACTGACAGAAAAACCACAGATTATATATAGGGGAGCACCCAATTTAAAACAAATATTAACTCATAATTACATAAAAGAGGAAAAATCTAATCCGTTCTTCCAAAAATCTGGGTTTTTTGGATGTGGCCAATGTCTGGCTTGCAGGAGTACTAACAGTAACAAAAGGCATGTTACGTCATTTATAGATCCTCAAAACAAAAAAGAATATAAAATTAAACAAATGATAACATGTTTTTCAAAGAAGGTAATTTATGTTCTGAAGTGTCCATGTCAATTGTACTATGTGGGGAGAACCAAGCGTCCCCTCCACGTAAGAATAAATGAGCATGTTAGAAACATCAGGAAAGGCTATGAGAAGCATTATGTATCTTTGCACTCTAAAACAGTACATAATAGTGATCCAAGTATGTTAGAATTTTTTGCTATCCAAAGGGTTATTTTAAGCTGGAGAGGAGATGATGAAATCAAAATATTGGGAAAAACGGAGATGAAATGGATCTTCAATCTCAATACTCTTACTCCATTTGGCCTAAATGCCGATTTTGAGTTATACCATTTTTTATAAAAAGAGAGAAGATTTTTATTATAAATATGTATATGTTTTTTTTATATATGTTTTTTATTATATATTTTTAATTATCTAATATAAAGAACAAAAAGAAAAGTAAAATATAAAAAACTAGTTTCTTTATATACATTATATTTCTGTATAAAAAACTAGTTTTATCACATACATTATATTTTTGTGTATATATGCGTCTATCTCTTTAAGATTGACAAAATATTAAAATACATCTGAATATACTATGTTAGGAAATAGATATGCACTTATTAAAGCTATTATTAAATAACAGTACATTTAAACTAACATTATTAATGTCTCCTATTTTGGATTACAGTTTACAGAATTATAATTAATGTATATATAAGATTAATATATCCCAGTCTGATGTTTTTTTCCCTCTTCCTATCCCCATAAATACACCCCTGTTTCTTCATGAGCGATCTCACACCCGCTGAGGTGGAGTGAGTTTTGAACTTTTAACGTCGCCAGAACTACAGAGAAGAGACTTCTGGGAAATGTAGTTCTGGACGGCGAACCGGAAATGACGTTACGGCAATTAGAAGCCGCAACTAGGATCATTTGATATCGGATGAACGATTGGACGCAGAGAGGAAAGGCGGGAGAAACAACTTCTTTTAAAAACCGGAAAACAGGACATCAACAGAATACCAATTGAGAAAGCCAACGGAGAAGGCGAAACGCGTCTTGGTAGAACAGGAGAGGAAGGACTTCGGCACATATTGTATTTATTTATACTTTTTTATTACTATTCGATATTTTAACTTTATTTTATAAAATAAATTTTGTGTTTGAATATACTTACCTCTACCTTGAATTTCTGGATCCGGTTAAGGGTAGTGTCACCCTTCATATTAGACACATATGCTATTTATACTTAGAGCCAGTTACTAAAAGGCTCTTAAAAAGGTGAGCATTTTTTCCATTTTCACCTTAAAGAGATATTGTACTGCATGCTAAGAGTTAAACAATCTGCACCCAGAAGTCTGTTTTTGTTTTTTCTCTTCTCTTGGAGTCTTCACTTTGATTGAAAGGAGGGAAAGAAAGGAGGGAAAAAAAGCAAAAAAAGCAAAGAGAGAAAAAAAGCAAGCAGAATTTATACGGTCTCGCTGCCTACCTTAAAGGCACGGATACTTAAGTGTTTAGAGCCTATATCCATATAAAAGGCTCTAATAAATGTGAGTCTACCTGTATATATCTATATTCACTTTAATACAGGCTCTACGTTATTACCCTATGTATGTTCTCTGTGTTTTTCTCTTTATATGTCTACTTCTTTGATATTACCCTGAGTGGTAAGTGTACATTTATATTCTTGAGCACTGTGAATACACACCTATTAGCGCTACACTCTTACCAATAGTGGGAAGGTGTTTACACTGACCCATTTGAGGTTTTTTGTTTGTTTTTTACCTTAGTAAGTATGCCCGTTAATAATATATACCACAGTAAAGTTGCCTGTTAATAAGTATCACATTACGTTTGCTCCTTAATAAACAAGCATACTTAATGTGGTATTTGTTAATACATATATGTGTATATATATATATATATATATATATATATATATATATATATACACACACACATACACACACACACACACCAGTGTTCCTCAACCTTTTCTCACCCACATAGAAGTTACCTCAAAGGAGAGCACTCAGTGGTCTTCATGTGAACTTGAATTTCTTCAAAAATGGGTTAATTCTTAACATTAATGTTTCAGTCAATATTTTGTATCCTGATGAAATTGCAATTATGGAGTGAAATGTTAATGTTAAGAATTAACCCAATTTAAGTTCACAAGAAGAGCACTGAGCGCTCTCCTTTGAGGTAACTTATTGCTGTGAGGCTGAAGGTACACCTTGGCAAGAAATATACAAAAGTGACTAAATCACTTTTCTAAAGAGAGCACACTCAGTAGTTTTCCTTTAAAATTTATTTTCTTTCAAGAAATGTGTGTGTGTATGTATCTATGTGTGTATATATATATATATATATAAATATAAATAAAAAGATAGACAACCCCTGCACTCCAACAAAAAGAAAAAAAACACAATACCTGGTGCTCTGATGGCTCCATTATAAAAAAAAGAAAAATACCGGCACTCAAGGATTTTCCATCAGTTTACATTTCCATATATTGTGGAAGAATAACCGCAAAGGATTCTGGGTGGGCATATGCATATGCATACTGAAAAACACATATTAAAAGGAATCCATGTTTAAAATGGAACGAGGCAAAAATGTGATTCTTTGTTAAACCAATTTCCATATGCCCACCCAGAATCCTTTGCGGTTGTAACATCACTGCAGATTTGGGATTTATGTGGGAAAAGCAAGTCTTATGGCTTGACTGGTGTGCAGATTTTTGTTTAGCATTGTATTAACTATCCACATACTTCAGGTGGAAGGGGTTTTCAATCACAATTTTTCCCCACCATAACCTATTTGGATTTTGCTATATATATATATATATATATATATATATATATATATATATATATATATATATATTTGTGGTCAGGGAAGAAGGCCGTATTTATGTGGACCTATACCTCTAATCATTAGTCTAATATACTAAGTCGGTTGTAGTGTGCCGAAACCGACGAACTGGTCAGCCTGTAAATAAAGAGGGCCAACCAATTAATTGATTCCTTTTGTGGAGTGGTGGGTGGGGCAACAGGAAGTGACCAAGCACTGTCAGCAAGGTATGGAGGTAAGTAGTGGGTTTATATAGGCCGGTTGCAACCCCTCCCACAACTCCAGGCTCTGCCTTCCCATTTGTGGTCAGGGAAGAAGGCCGTATTTATGTGGACCTATACCTCTAATCATTAGTCTAATATACTAAGTCGGTTGTAGTGTGCCGAAACCGACGAACGGGTCAGCCTGTAAATAAAGAGGGCAAAAGAGAAGTATCAGTTCCACACTTAATACTTATACACATACATTATTACCCGAGCTTCCCTACTTTGCCAATTGTTTAAAAGCTTGTCTCAACTCTTTCTCAGGTTGAGGTATGTAACGGTAATATGAACTGGTACGTTTTGGCTGGAGGTTGATGTTGCCGCTCCGATACGAAAGGAGTGGCCTGCATATGCCGTGGGATCGTACCCGATTCTTGTACATAATAATCTCACGTATTTGACGAATTTTGATGTAGTCAGGGGTTGACTGTGTATTGTGAGGAGAGGAGCTTGTTTGGATTGATAAGCCATACCTGCCATGTATTTGTCGAATAGTTGTACGGGGCACCAATGATTGCCGGTTGGGTAAAATTGAATGTCAAGTTGCCGACCCATTTGATTCGTTTGAATGTCTTAATGTCAATGTGTAGTGATCACCTATTATGTTTATGTGTGACACACACAGTATATTTCCCTTATTGTTGATGTTGCTTAAGGTGAGTTCGTTGGGACGCATAAAATGCCAGGTATATGGCTGTTTTGAGTGTGTTATTGGTGTGATTATCAAAGGGTTTGGTATCTAACATGTCAGACAATGCCCTGAATTTCTCTGCGTCAATTGGTAGCCATCTAGTAGGTTTTGGGTTTTCTAGGCGTTGGTTGCCTTTTAGCATATTTTAATGGGGTGTGCTGATAGGAAGTTTTTTATACTGGAATATGTGTTGCTTACATGATGCTGTATTCCAGTTAAATAGAGTTTTATGGTGTTGTGTGCCAGTTTCAAGTTGAGATGGCAAAAAGAGGTGAAAGCCACCATAGTATCTAACCTATAAGGATTCGTAATGATGTATTCTGAAACAAATTTGTTGAATAACATTAAGGCTCGACATGCGTCTGGTGTTTGGGGAAAGTGAGGCCTGTGCTAGTGCCCTCCCGTGCTCCATGAGTAATTTTAGTCCAGGATGAGGTCTCTGAACAGCGGCGCCTTTCTTGGCTGTTCCTCTGCTGTTGGGTGTAGCTGTCTGAAAACCTGTAATTTTGAACAGGATAGTGTGTCAGCTGCTGAATTATGGTGACCTGGCACGTGTATGCAAGTCAGGAAAAAAATTTTTTTTGTGTGGCTGCCAACCATGTGAGTCTCCTGACCAGGTTCATGATGGTTAGTGAAGACCTGCCTTTGTTCAGAATCTCGCAAGCCGCCATGTGGTCAGAGTAGCATTTGACAGCTTTGCCTCCCCATAAGTGGCCCCAGACTTTAGCTGCTCCCACTATGGGGTAGATCTCAAACAGTGCCGAAGTCTTTGTGAAAGCGGGTAATCCTAGTGCTTTGCTAGGCCAAGCGTCTTCGAAGATGGCTGTGAAACCTGCGTAACCTGCAGCATCCGTCCATAACACAGGGGAGTTTAATGTCAACGGTGGTATGAACAAGTTTCTCCCATTCCAGTCCGACAGGAAATGGTACCAGCTGGTCAGATGCGCCCTAGCCTGAATGTTCAGTGTAACCCTGCTGTTGTTGTTGGGTAAGTTGGGTAACAAACCGAGTAGACGTGTGTAGCAGATGGCACTGGGCTGTCCTGCAAATGTCTGTGAAAGAAATGCATTCGTGTGATCTGTTAGTTTCCTATGTGTTCTAAAGCCTGGTATTCTTGTGATTGTTCGGTAGTTTCGTTCCCTTAGTTTATTCGAATGAAACTACCGAACAACCAGACCTTCCCTGTGTGAAGTGTGTCCTCAATTACCCGTTGCAACATTGTTAGCGAGCGGGTAATTAATTCAATAATGTAGTCCTTTGTTCACCGGGGTAGCGCCCATTGGTGACAAGCGAACGCGTGGCGGCCATTTAAAACTCGAACAGCGGTGTTTTGCCGTCGAGTGTCTGGAACCCAAATCGGACACTCGACTAGGCGAACACCGCTGAAACCTCCACTAGCCCGGTCCGTTCGTTTCCTAACTACCGAACAGCCCCTCGTTCGGTAGATAGAAAGAACCGAACGAGGGGATTCAGGCGAACCCTCCCTAGCCTCTATAACTAGAGGTTTTCGTGCCATTTATTCCCTGACTCCAGGACCGACCGTAGGGCCCATTCACATGGAACCGCATTCGGCTGTTTCACCCAGTTCAGTTGGTCATTTTATTCCCTCCATAAATTTTCCGAACCCCTGGTCTGATCTGGGTGATTTTTGGATATTGAGGGCTACAAGGGGATGTATGATTTAAAGGGGTACCCCTACGTTTAGGGGTACATCCAGAAACGGGGGGAATTGCTGTACTGGATAAGGGGATTATGATGCCGGCTGAGGGGAGGAGATGTGTGGGAGGTTACCAGGACAGGATTGGCTACTGTACTAATGAATGTAATCCCTCCCTTGCATGGGAGCATGCTTTAAAAGGCCAGTGTGGAATAAAGCTTTCAGTTCTGCTCCTGAAACTGTGTGTCGTCCAGTTATTGGGATTGCTGCTGGGATACTGCTGTGTTATTTTGCCTGCTGGAAACCTTGCCTGTGGATTTACAATTTACTTGTTCCTGAGCCTCACTTGGATTATAAGCAGGGATAACCTGGGGAATATTGCATCTCCGCTACATTGGTTGGCAGCGCTGGGATCCAGACTCACAGAGGAACAAGCATAAATGGAGTACGGATGAAGATTGATTTTGCTACGCTAGAGTGGGCATGCAGATTACAAAGGGCGCACTCGGGTGGGTGCAAGCGAGCAAGGCACGGTCCATGGAGGATGTAATCCAGATGATGCTGATGGAGCAATTCTATGAGGGAGTAACCAGCGATGTCCAGGAGTGGGTAAGGGACAGAAACCCTACATCCCTCACCGAAGCTGCCAGGAAGGCAGATGAGTACCTGGATGCACGCAGGCAGCAAAAACCTGCAGCTCCAAAGGCAACTTTTAAAACCTTTGGGGCAACCACCTACACCCCAGCTCCACTGAGACAATTACCACCACCACCCGCTGCCCAGCCACATTTCCGCTAGCCCACGTCTGGCCCTTGTCATCCCTGCCAGAAATGGGGACATTATAAAAGGGAATGCCCACAGCTGCAGGACCGTTCCACCTGGATCCGTCCAGGCCCGCCACCACCACCAAGAGCAGCCGCAGCCCACCACCAAGAGCAGCCGCAGCCCACCACTACCAGGATATAGTAGCCACACCATATGGTTCAGCAGTTCCCATTACCACCGTGGAACAGTGGGAAGTACTACATGAGGCGGATCCAGTCCAGGCCAATGCTGATAACCGACAGCATCACAGACAGACTGTATACCTGGAGGGTAAAGCAGTCCAAGGGCTACAGGACTCAGGAGCTACGATCACCCTGGTAAAGAGTCACCTGGTTCCGGATCAGTCGAAATTGGAGCAGTGTACCGGCTACCTACAGCAAGGGTACATTTACATTGGGGAGCGGGGTCAGGGCATGTGGAGGTGGGGTTGATGCCGCAGTTACCGGCGGAGGTGTTATTGGGGAATGATCTGCTTTTGAGCCCCAGACAACCACCACCGGAGAAGCTCACCCTGTGGTCACCCGACAACAGGCCCGCACCCAGGACTAAACAGCTGTTATACAGGGAGACGGATAAGCAGGTATCCGGGTCAGACAGTTGGTGGTACCACAGCGGTACCGGGCAGAGCTACTCCGGATAGCGCATGACATTCCGCTATCCGGACATTTAGGGGTCAGCAGGACCCGACACAGGTTAACACAGTTTCTTTTGGCCTAGAATTAGCCAGGAAGTGCGCAGGTATTGCAACACTTGCGATACATGCCAAAGGGTGGGGAAAAGGGGGGACAGGCGCAAGGCCAAGCTACACCCCCTTCCCATAATTGAGGAACCCTTTAGTAGGGTAGCAGTCGACTTAATAGGACCCCTCAACAAAGCGAGCCCGTCAGGCAAAAGATTTATCCTGACATTGGTAGACTATGCCACTAGATATCCAGAGGCGGTGGCCCTGACGAATATACAGGCTGAAACAGTAGCAGAAGCCCTTATGCAGATATTCTCCCAGGTCGGACTTACCAGGGAGATTGTCTCGGATCAGGGTACCCAGTTCACCGCCGAAGTCACGCAGCGCCTCTGGAGGTTCTGTGACATCAAGCCTGTCATTAGTTCCCCTTACCACCCCCAGACGAATGGGCTCTGCGAACGTTTCAACGGTACATTGAAACAAATGCTCCGAACCTTCACAGAGACCCACAAGGACTGGGAGAAATTCCTGCCTCACCTCCTCTTTGCTTACAGGGAGGTGCTGCAGGAATCCACGGGGTTTTCCCCATTCTAATTATTGTTTGGCCGCAGGGTACGAGGGCCTTTAAATTTAATCTTAGAGCATTGGGAGGGAGAACGGAGCACCGACGGTACTCCCATCATACCATATGTGTTGGCATTCCGAGACCGCCTGGAGGCCCTAACCCAGACGGTACGCGAGAATTTGCAGGCGGCTCAGACACGCCAGCGCACATGGTATGATCGGTGCGCCAGGGACCGTAGCTTTCAGGTCGGGCAGAAAGTGCTAATTTTAAAACCTGTCCGACACGATAAGCTGCAGGCCGCCTGGCAAGGCCCTTATAAGGTGGTAGAACAAAGGTGTGACACCACTTACATAATAGGCTCTTGCGTTGGTCCTGGAGAGCAACGCATGCTCCATGTGAACATGATGAAGCCCTACCAGGAGTGCTCCGAGGAAGTGACCGCCATATGCGCGCCTAACTCGGAGGAGTTTGACAGTCTGCCTCTCCCAGATCTGCTGGGAGAGGGTCAGTTATCTGGGGACTTAGGGGAAGTTGCCCTGGGAGACCGGCTGAGCCCACAGGAGCGGAGCGAGGTACAACAACTGTTGAGGGAGAAGCAAGATATCTTCTCTAATATACCTGGTTACACTCCTCTGGCCACCGAGTAGACACCCCAGGTCAACTTCCCATGCATCAGACCCCATACCGCATCCCAGAAGCGGTACGGGAGAACATGCACAAGGAGATCGATGAGATGCTCCAGCTGGGGGTGATTGAACCCTCCGACAGCCCCTGGGCTTCCCCGGTAGTGCTAGTACCAAAACGGGACGGAACGACCCGTTTTTGTGTAGACTACCGGAGACTGAATGAGAAGACGGTATCTGACGCTTATCCCATGCCCAGGATAGACAAACTCCTGGACCGGATGGCGAGGGGGCACTATCTCACCACTATTGACTTGTGTAAGGGGTATTGGCAAATTCCCTTAGCACAAGACGCCGTCCCTAAGTCGGCCTTTGTCACCCCATTCAGCTTGTACCAATTTAAGGTCATGCCGTTTGGGATGATAAACGCCCCGCTACATTTCAGCGGATGGTGGACCACCTCCTGGATGGGTTCCAAGATTATACCTGTGCTTACCTCGATGATATTGCCATCTTCAGCAATACCTGGCAGGAACACTTGACCCATATAGGAGCGGTCCTGGACAGGATTAGGGCCGCTGGTTTAACGCTGAAATCAGCCAAATGCAGCATAGGAATGGCCGAAGTACAATACCTCGGCCATCGGGTAGGATGTGGCAAGCAGAAGCCAGAACCAGCCAAGGTAGAGGCTGTAGCTCAATGGCCTACCCCTAGGACTAAGACTCAGGTATTAGCGTTCCTAGGAACGGCCGGGTACTACCGGAAATTTGTCCCGAACTATAGTGCCCTGGCCAAACCCCTCACTGACTTAACCCGTAAGAACCTTCCCCGCCAAGTGACCTGGACCCCGGAGTGTGAGCAGGCATTTCAACTGTTGAAAGATGCATTGACCAATGCCCCTGTCTTGGCAGCTCCCAATCCAACTAAACGTTTTCTTGTT
>OW240913.1:44836758-44913224 GCA_933207985.1 Pelobates cultripes | reverse complement strand
CTGGAAGTCAGTGGTTCCCAACCTTTTTTCACCTGAGTACCCCTTGACAGCCCGTTAACACAAATTCTACCCCTCATATTAGCTAAATGCTTTTAATTATTGTGGCGAAACCAATCTCGCCACATTGCAATGGAGAAGCCTGGTTGCCTGCCTGTTGCCTCTGGACTATGGCCCCATGTAAAAAAGCCTTCTTTTCCCCTGCAGGGGGAGAGGGGAACCGACTGTCTCCCCTTAAATGATCCCGTCGCTTGCCACCAATTGTAACGGACCGTTTTGCCCAAAAGAGGATTAAAACCGTTTAGGTGATATTCCCCTTTTTCAGCTGCACTGACAGCTACTGCAAGCACCAATCTCCTGAACTGCAAACCCACGAATTCACCAACTCCCGAACTGCAACCAAAGGAATACTCGAAACTCCCGAACTGCATACCAAGGGAATACTCGAAACTCCCGAACTGGAGACACACGAATAGCTGCTAGCAGACGAACAGGAAAAGCCCTCAAGCGGCTTACACTCCTGGCAATCAGTCTCTGTAACGGACCGTTTTGCGCACAAGGGGTAAAAACCATTTAGGCGATCGGCCCCCTTTCCAGAGATCCAGGCACAGCTACTGCAGAACACCAAAACTCACGAACCGCCAATAAGTGAATGCTCCAAACTCCCGAACGGCATACAAGGGAATAAGGTAGCACTTCAAATAAACGAACAGGAACCATACGAATAGCTGCTAGCAGGCGAACAGGAAAAGCTTCCAAGCGGCTTAAACTCATGGCAATCAGTCCTTAGCAGCATACAGTAAATCCCCCCAAAGACGAGACAAGGCTCCGTGTTGAGGGTCAAGCAGTGGTCTGAGGTGCTGGCACACCCAGCCTGGTTTTTATTACAGTGTTTCAAATACAGGACCACCCACAGGGAGGGATAAAACAACCAATCATATCACAGTTACATCCCACATATTCCCTCCCCTTATCCTGAGAGGAAACTCAATTATACAAACAGTTAAAACATACTTTCTACCCAACTTTCATAACTCCAAAACCATACATCACATTCACATAAAATTACATATTTTCAATCAATCCATTCAGGGGAACAACATATTCAAAAATGGCACAAATCAGACAAGGGGTTCAAAAGTTAGTAAAAAGTCCTTTGTGACTAAATGAAGCATGGCTTTCTGGCCCAAACCAGTTTCAGAGTCTTCTATCCTGGAGATAAGTAATTCAATTATCTCCCAGGACAGACACAAGACTCCATTAAGCACATGGTTGCAAAAGACACAAAACACTTTAAAATACATAAAGTCACATTTATACATAAAACACAGACATTTCACATATCCCCAGATAGCTCAGGTCTGAGCGCACATTATTAAGTGAATGGCGCTCAGACCACACGAATACAGTTTAATCGCCATGGAGCCAAAGTCTTTACAGTCAGTTTCATACGAATGGGCTCCATGGGATTCCTATCTGGGGTGTAACACATTCAAACAAATCTACCAAACCCCAGGCAGAAAAGCACGAATGAAGCTTTTCTGCAGGCAAAAATAAAGTCTTTTAAAAGGGGGGCCATAGTCCAAAGGCAGCAGGCGAGCAACCAGGCTTCTCCAATGCAATGTGGCGAGATTGGTCTCGTCACATCTCTCCCCTTTTCCAAACAGACTAACAGGGTATCTGACCTCCCGCCGGTCAGTGCCCTTGTTAGTCCAGCAGCCCACCCACAACAAATAATCAACAGCACAGCCCACCCACAATAAATGGTTACTACACCTGGGTAAAGGGAAGCTTGTCCATGTCCAGGTGCCTCACCACGGCTGTGCTGGGTACGGGTACGCTGACTTGGTGGGTTGCTGCGTGGGCAGAGACCAGCGGCACTCTGCCCTGTTGCCAGCGCTACTGGGAGGGTAGCCTGGTGGAAGCCTGGTTGTTGGAGGGGGAGACCGACTGTCTCCCCTTTAAATACACCGCTCTGCTGCTGCTGCTGGAGACTGACTGTCTCCCCTTTAGATGCACAGTCCTGCTGCTGAGCTGCACAGTCCTGCTGCTGGAGACCGACCGTCTCCCCTTTGGTTACCCATCTCTGCTGCTGGAGGGGGAGACCGATTGTCTCCCCTTTGGCTAAACAGCTCTGTCGCTGGGGGGCAGGACCGACCGTCCCTACCCCCTGTGCTGGCAGTGTAGAGACTACGGTCCCATCTGCACGGTTGTGGGGCTTACTGTCTCCCCTTTGTACATTAAGCTGCCGCTGGGGAGAGGGGGTAACAAGCATACATACTTCCAGCTGTGGGGGAGGGAGACCGACTGTCTCTGCTCCCAATACAGAGTCCTGCTGCTGGGGAAAGGAGACTGGGCTCTCTATTCCCGGTAGGACACTCTGCCGCTGGGGAATGGAGACTGGGCTCCCAATTCCCAAAGCATCATACTGCCGCTGGGGAATGGAGACTGGGCTCCCAATTCCCAAAGCATCATTCTGCCGCTGGGGAATGGAGACTGGGCTCCCAATTCCCAAAAAATCACGCTGCCGCTGGGGAGGGAGGACACTGCTCTCCTCTCCCTGGACTTCCCACTGCCTTCCCGGCATATCACTTGGCTGCTGGGGGGCAGGAACAACTACCTCTGCCCCCTGTAACTCAGCCTGCTGCTGGGGAAGGGAGCTCAGGCTCCCAATTCCCTGCAATATCTCCCGCTGGGGAATGGAGCTCGGGCTCCCAATTCCCTGCAATTTCTCCCGCTGGGGAATGGAGCTCGGGCTCCCAATTCCCTGCAATTCATTCTGCTGCTGGGGGACAGGAGCGACTATCTCTGTCCCCTGTAACTCAGCCTGCCGCTGGGGAATGGAGCTCAGGCTCCCAATTCCCTGCAATATCTCCCGCTGGGGAATGGAGACTGGGCTCCCAATTCCCTGCAGGACCGGTGGAGAGACCTCGGTCCCATCTCTACCGGCCACCTGGGGTTCTTCCCAGAAAATATCCACAATGTCTTCCCAGCTGAATGGGTCTGGTTCTGGCTCTGTCACCTTGCTGTCCTGCTGAATCTTCTCAATGGAGTGGAAGAGATCTCGGTAGTCCTGCTCCAGTTCCCACTCCAGGGTTGCCAGGTGAGCCAGGTCTTGCTCAATGTCGTGAGTGTCGTCCCAGTCATACCTGCTCTCCCTCCACTCCAAGAGATCACTGAGCCGGGCTTGTGTAGGGCTCCCAAATTCAGGCTCTGAAAAAGCCTCCCATAACAAGCCAGGACCATCAAACTCCTCTCCCTCTGGCTTGTCATGCTCGGCTGTCCAGGACAGGTACTGTGCCCCATACCACCAAAGCGCCTGGTATGCATCTTCCAGCCAAATCTCCTGCCATACCCGGTGCTCCAATTCCTTCACCCATTCATCTAGGGGCTGCTCTCCCAGGAAGGGCATCCGCAGGGCCACTTGCTTCTGCAACCGCTGCTCTTCACTGGGGAGACTCTCACCCAGCTGGTACTGTACATTATCCAGGGCCTGGTACCAGATGCCTTTCCTTAATGCATCCCGGCCATCCAGGTCCTCCTCCTCGTATGACACTGCTGGTTCCATGCTGTTGCTGTCAGGGTCGCTGTACTCAGACATGCGTTGCCCTCAAATTGTAAATCCAAGGAATGGTGTTGCCTGTAGCTGTCCTGTAGTCTGTGGGAACGATCCCGCCGCTTGCCACCAATGTAACGGATCACCTGGCACCCCGACCGAGTACCCTCCGTTGATGGATGCTCCTAGCGCTTCCAGAGGACTCCAAGCACTCCACCAGACACCATAAGCACCGCAGGCTGCAGCTATCTCCCTTCAGAACGAAGCAGGAACAAGCTCTTACAAGAGCTCAGTGATTATAGCAAGGGAATATGCCTAGCAATCCCTTGTAGCAGATTCCCCAATAAGAGACAGGACTCAAGTTGAGGGTAAAAATAGAACTCTCTGGCTGCTAGCTTGCAGCCCTTTTTATTAGGTGCTCCCATGAAGGGGAGGGACACACACAGTAACGTACATTAACCAATCACACAATAGTTACATCCCACACATAGCCCTCCCCTCTACCTGTAAACTAATTATCTGTACACACAGGGAAATACAATTATCATAGGTAGGAAAAATACAGTTTTTACACAACATTCATAACTCCCAAAATATACATCACATTCGCATAAAAATACATATTCACAATCAATCAATTCAGGGGAACAACATATTAAAAAATGGCATGAATCAGACCAGGGGTTCAAAAGTTAGTAAAAGTATCTTTTGTTGCCCCTGGCTCAAACAGTAAAAGTAAAACATCCCCACAATGCATCCTGGCTTCCTCCCTTCTGCCCTGGAGATAATTGGAGAAGGAATCTAATTATCTCCAAAGACAGAGCCAAACTCCATTACCCACATGGCAGACAAAAAGACAGTAAAAGACATAAAATTACATACTGACACATTTGGTACATAAAACACACATTTCTACATATCCCCAGATAGCTTGGATCTGACTGCACATTATTAGATGAATGGCACTCAGATCACACGAATAAGCCTTTCTGCAGGGAAAATAAACAGTTTAACCTGCAGGGCCATAGTCCAAAGGCAAGAGGCGGGCAAGCAGCCCCCTCCAAGGACACGTGGCGAGGTCGGTTTCGCCACAGTCTCTATCAGCATACAGTAAATCCTCCCCCAATAATGAGATGACACTTCACTTTGAGGGTTAAGCAGGAACTGATTTACTGGGGCTAACTGCCCGGCTTTTATGAAGGTCTCCCACCTGGTGGACACTCCCCTGTGGGACAAAATGGGAGACTGGGACACAAAGGGTAAAAGGACCAGGGGCGGGCTGGGCCGGGGGGCAGGGAGGCAATTGCCCCCCAGGCCGCCCTAAATTCCTGTAAGGCCGGCCGCAGCGGGCCGGCCCTTTAAATACTGCAGCCGCCCGAGCGCTCTGTTAAGAGCCTCAGGCGACTGCAGCTTCTCCCCTGCAGCGTGGCCCAGCTGCACTCCGGTCCGCGGTGGCCGGCCGGCTGGAGTGATAGGAAGGTGCACGCTCAGTGTGCACCTTCCTGTCAGTCCGACCGGGTACAGGAAACAGAAACTCCTGTTCCGCGCGGAACAGGAGTTTCTGTTTCCTGTCACCGGCCGGACTGACAGGAAGTGCACACTCAGTGTGCACCTTCCTATCCCTCAACCCGACCCGGCCACCAGCGGACCCGGAGTGCAGCTCGACTACCTTCTGGGGGAGGGTAGAAGAGGGAGGAGGTAAGAAGAGGGAGGGAATAGGGGAGGGGAATAAAAAGAGAAGAGGGGAATAAAAAGAGGGAGGGATAAGAGGGGGAATAGAAGAGGGGAGGGATAAGAGGGAGGGAATAGAGGGGAGGGGGAATAAAAAGAGGAGGGATAAGAAGAGAGGGAGGAGGGGGGGCTAAGAAGAGGGGAGAGGAATAGAGGGGAGGGGGGATAAGAAGAGGGGAGGAGGGGAATAAGAAGAGGGGAGGGAGGGGAATAAGAAGAGGGGAGATAAGAAAAAGAGGGGAAGAAGTGATACCGGAGAAACTGACGGAAGCAAAGCACAGAGGGATGGACACAGGTTTCTTCAGGAAGGAAGAGATTCTTTATTGGATCACCGATCGGGACTCAGAGGGACTAATGTCACCAAAAATACAGCAAGTTCTGAGCCCTGAACAATAGTGCAGGCTCCCTATATAGGCACATAACTCCTCCCATACTAAGCTCCACCCGCACATTCTCTTGACCAATCATTACAAATAAGAATTAACTTCCTGCTTGACCGCATGGCTTGTCCAGCACAATGGAGGAGGGGAATACTACATCCTGTATTCTTGCACATGCTCCGTACACTACTGATCGTATCTTGCCTCGTGCAACCAACTGATCGATACGTCAGCATATGCACGTACACATGCCACGTGGTAATCTCGGCCTACTAAATTTATTTTTACCGAGATTCCACCACATTCCCCCCTTTGATGCCTCTTGATATTTTACAATTACTTGAGGCATCACTTAACCTTGGTTTGCATACACCACAAGTTACCTTTGAACCAGACCAGACTTATCCTATGATGTGAATCTTCAACACTCGTCTTCCTGCATTGGTTCTCCCTGATCTAGAGCCTTATATTTATAAATTGCCATTATCTGTGCAGCAGCCTTCCTCTCTGCTATATTTTCTATCAGGCTTTGCACAGACCTAACTACTAAGGGTATAAGACACGGCAGGAGTAGACACAACATTAAAATCAGTAGGACTCCACCTACCACTGCCTTAAGCCCTCCAAACCACTCATACCAGCTACCAAACCAACTACTTGGATTGTACCCTTTCCATACCTGAGTAGGCACATGCGCTAGTTTAACCATATGGCTAGTAAGCTCAGCTATTGCTTGCCCTTCGTCATCTATTTGAAGACAGCAATTGCTCAGGTTAAACTTCCCACATACACCTCCCTCTACTGCCAAAAGATAATCCAAGGCTAATCTATTTTGGTAAACTGCTGTCCTCATCCTGGTATTATGCTTCGCTAGAAGATTAAGCGCTTGTGATGTCTCGTTAGTAATGATCTCAACCACCGCCTGTAACCTTATAATGCGGTTGAGCATATAAATAGGGTTCTATAACCAAAGGTACCATCCTCTGCCCACGTGGCTGGCCCATAATAATCTATAATACGCTGGGGAGGCCATTCATTATCTTCCCAGGCACCTATCTCTATGGGTCCCCTTTTCTTCCTATGATTCACATCATACACTTTAACACCTAAAGTCTCACCTGTTTCAATAGGCAACAAGAAGAAGGATGGTTTTAACGTACCCAACACACATGCCCCTTCCCAGTCCTGTGGTAACTCCGAATAGGCCTTCTTACCACAGATCCAGTACAAATTCGCTGGGGCTCTCCAGTTAGATGTGATGGATAGATCAAACCATACGTCCTTTAAATTGGCATATCTTGCAAACGGGTTAGATGGTTCTGAGATATTTGAAGCCGACCACCAAGTTGTATTCTTTGTATCATCATCATAAGCTTTTTGCCCTAGACAAGTTAATTCTCCTACAGAAGTATTATACATCATTCCTTTCCTCGCTATGCAAACATAACCTATGATGGAGGTCTTCAATCTCCACTCAGATTTACCTCTAACACTCATATGATAGTCGGCTTGTGTAGATATTAATTGGTCAACTGCCTCAGAACCGGACATTACCTCCTTTGCTTCCCAAGGCCATTGGTCTCCCATGTTAGTACCTCCACACACATAGCAGTTGGTAACATTAAGACTACCGGCAATACTCTCGGCTAAATCAATGAACAAGTTTTTAGCATTATGGGGGATCTTATTATCTATGCTCATCTCTTCATAAAAGGAATGGTATACTTGATGAGTTTGGGAGGTTACCGTATCAGTCTCTATCCCTATAAACAATATTGTCCCAGGGTCTAAACCCGTCCCATATAATTGAAACCCAAATAAATTACCATATTTATCTAAGAACTTGTCAGGGTTATTTATAAGTATATGGATTGGATTGCATTCCATAGACTTACAATATGGATCAGTAGGCAACTTAGTCACAATCATGTCCTTGTCTGCTGTCTGTCCCCAAGTCGCCCACCCCACACAAGACCAATATGGGCAGAAGTTATAATCTCTATTTGGGCATCTTGGACTTACATATTTATTTTTACTACTGGGACAAATATATTTGTCGTTAGACCCATACGTCCTCTCCCATCTAAGATCCCCACATACATTCCACGGCTTTCTACCACTTGATATTGCTTTACACGCATCAAATAGCAGAGCACCTGAAGAATATACGGATTTTAATACCGTCTTATTAATTAGGGTCCCCTGAGAATCTCCATTTCTGAGAGTCAACCAAATTGTACGGGGTTGATACTCAGGACTGAAGCACTTAGGTTCTCCTACTCCTAAATGACACACACTATATTCTATATTTAAGTATCTACATCTTGATACATCTCCTTTACACTCATATTGTGAATGCCAAATTAGGGTCTGGGATATATGGTTACCTGTTCTTGTAGTCTTAATGCATACCTCACAGCTAGGAGTGTTGGTACCTCTACCTTCCTGAATATAAAAATACACATAAATAAACATTATTAAAATACATCTTTCGTCGTCATCCTCAGTCTTCGTCCGTGTGAAGGCACCTCAGCTTCCAGGATGTAAGGACTGCAGGGAATGGAGTTCTGCTCGTCTTCACAGGGGTCCCCTCAAGACTTTCCCTGACTTATACACTCGTTGGTGAGTGGACAGGCTTTATTATGGCCTTCTCACTCACTTACTAAGTCTCTGAAACAATAAAATTTGTAATCTACAAGGTTCCTCGTCACTCCGACTGAGTCGTGCGTTTTAACCGGATCTTGCAGGGATTCTCTGGATTTGCTGTAACTTGCCAAGAATCGGCTGCTGCTGGTTTAACCCTGGAGTGATGTATCCACGGAGCCACTTCGGCTACTTTTATCGCTGTAGGGTAGACAGAAGAACAACATAAGGACCTCTCCACTTGGGCCCTAACGGCACATTATTCCACTCTTTAATCCACACTTGGTCGCCTGGGTGGTAACTATGAATTGGGGGATAAACATTCACAGGTAATCTATCTTGTACCCATTTCTGTACCTCCTCCATAGTCTTACCCAACTCTACAACCTGCTGCCGGGTAATTCCTTCTCCCAACTGACTCAAATCCCCCCTTAAGTTACCAAGCACGGGAGGTGGTCGCCCGTACATGATTTCAAAAGGAGAGAGGCCCATCCTTCTGGTAGGTGTACTACGGATTCGCAATAGAGCTATGGGCAAGAGAACGTTCCACTTAAGTTGGGTTTCCTGACACATTTTAGCCAACTGATTCTTAATAGTTCTATTCATTCTCTCTACCTTACCAGAACTCTGGGGTCTATATGCCGTATGAAGCCTCCACTTTATACCAAGCATATGAGTCAATTGTTGTAGGCACTGATGAACAAAAGCTGGACCATTGTCCGATCCTATAGAGCAGGGTAGTCCATATCGGGGTATTATTTCTCGTAGCAGGAATCTCACGACTTCTCCTGCTTTCTCTGTACGAGTAGGACATGCTTCTACCCAGCCTGAATAGGTGCACACCACTACCAGCAGGTAGCGATGTCCACCCGATTTAGGCATCACTGTATAGTCAATTTGTAAATCGGACATGGGAAGTCCCCCCATAAACTGGACTCCTGGTGGCTTTACTGGTCCTTGTCTTGCATTATTTTTAGCACACGTTACACATCTACGTACAATGGCCTGAGTCAAGTTGGACAATCTTGGTATGTAGAAATGTTTTCTGAGAGATTCTTCTGTACTGTCTCTCCCAGAATGTGTCCCGTTATGATAGTTTTGGACAATTTCTACCGCTAGTGATGCTGGAATAACTATTCTTCCATCTTCTAACTGATACCATTTGTTCTCCAAATACTTTCCAGGTTCAGTCCTTAACCACTCCTCTTCTTGAGCTGTATAAATTGGAGTCCATTGAGACAGTGGAGTTGGTATAAGAGCAGCTATATGCCCCACATATTCCTGTCTTCCTGATTCAGCAGCACGCTTAGCTGCACTATCTGCCATCCGATTCCCTTTGGTTACATCACCATCTCCTCTCAGATGCGCCCGACAATGTATAATACCGACTTCTTTCGGCTCCCACACTGCTTCCAATAGTTGTAGGATCTCAGCTGCGTATTTGATTTCTTTGCCTTCTGAATTCAATAGTCCTCTTTCTTTATACAAAGCTCCGTGGGCATGAGTGGTTAAAAACGCATACTTGGAGTCCGTGTAGATGTTCACTCTTAAACCTTCAGCCAATTGTAACGCTCGTGTCAGTGCTATCAATTCTGCCTTTTGTGCTGATGTTCCTTTTGCCAGTGGCCGAGCTTCTATCACCTTGTCTATCGTTGTTACTGCATATCCTGCATAGCGGATCCCTTCTTTTACATAACTACTGCCGTCGGTGTAATATTGAACATCAGGGTTCTGGATGGGAAAATCACGAAGATCTGGTCTACTTGAAAATACTTCATCCATTACTTCCAAACAATCATGTTGACTTTCAGTAGGTTGTGGCAAAAGGGTAGCTGGATTTAAGGTATTTACAGTCTCTAAATGCACTCTTGGGTTTTCACACAACATTGCTTGATACTTGGTCATACGGCTGTTACTAAACCAATGATTTCCTTTGTAATCCAACAACGTCTGTACTGCATGTGGAACTCGTACATAAAGTTCTTGACCCAGAGTGAGTTTATCGGCTTCAGCTACTAGCAGGGCGGCTGCAGCTACAGCTCTTAGACAAGGTGGAAGTCCGCTGGCCACTGCATCCAGTTGCTTAGACATGTAGGCAACAGGTCTTTGCCATGATCCCAAGTACTGTGTCAATACTCCCACAGCCATTCTTCTTTGCTCATGTACATACAGGTAGAATGGCCGTGTGTGGTCAGGTAGACCTAATGCTGGGGCACTCATCAAAGCCCTCTTCACATCTTCGAATGCCGTTTGCTGTTCTTGAGTCCATAAGAAGGGGTCGTGCTCTGTACCTTTGATAGCTGCATACAGAGGTTTTGCCAGTATCGCGTAGCTGGGAATCCATATCCTACAGAAGCCTGCTGCCCCCAAGAATTCTCGCACTTGTCTTCTATTCCTGGGTATCGGTATTTGGCACACAGCTTCTTTTCTCTCTGGCCCCATAATTCTTTGACCTTCAGAGATATGGAATCCCAGATATTTGACAGTTGGCAAACACAACTGAGCCTTCCTTCTTGACACCTTGTATCCTGCCTTCCAGAGAATGTGTAGTAGATCGTGCGTTGCTTGCTGACATACTTCCTTTGTAACTGCTGCTATCAACAAGTCATCTACATATTGTAATAATACACACTCTCCTGGGATAGACTCGAAATCTAGTAGATCTTGACTTAGAGCTGAACCAAATAGGGTAGGTGAATTTTTAAACCCCTGGGGCAATCTTGTCCAGGTCATTTGGCGTTTCGAGCCGTTACAGCATTTTCCCATTGGAAAGCGAAGATACATTGGCTTTCTGCGGCAATTCGGAGGCAAAAGAAGGCATCTTTGAGATCTAAGACTGTAAAGTAAGTAGCCCCGCCCGGAATTAAAGCAAGCAGGTTATATGGATTGGGCACGACTGGATGTATACTAACAACCGCATCATTGACTGCTCTCAAGTCCTGCACAGGTCGATACTCATCTGTACCGGGCTTTTGAACAGGCAGCAATGGGGTGTTCCAGGGGGAAGTACAGAATTTTAGGATACCATACCGTATGAACTTATCCAGATAAGATTGGATGTTCTTCTTAGCCTTCTGCGGAATATGATATTGTCTCAGGCTTACTGGATAAACCCCAAGTTTTAGTTCGATTTTAATAGGTGGAATATTGCGGGCCAGTCCTGGTGGGTTGTTCTCTGCCCAAACTCCTGGTATGTTAAATAAGGATTCATCACTCCTCGGGTTTTGGCTAGTCAACACTGTATAAAGTCGCCACTCTTCTTCCTTTGGTACGGACAATGTCATAATACCTGAGGGTCCATTAAACTTTAAGGATGTTGTTCCATTTGGTAGGAACGTAATCTGCGCTTGTAATTTGGATAGCATATCACGTCCCAGCAATTGGACTGGACACTCAGGCATATAAAGGAATTGATGTTTTACTACGTGGCCTCCCAATGTACAGAGTCGACTTTTAAGAACCGGTTTTTCAGCACTTCTTCCAGTTGCTCCTATTACAGTAATAGTTCTTCCAGATGGAGGAGCAACTTGATTAGTCACCACCGAATGTTCAGCACCAGTGTCGATCATAAACGCACTCCTTTTTCCCCCTATTGATACATCGACCATAGGCTCCGCTCGACCAAGGGGGATGGAGCCCGGTCGGTATCAATAGTCCTCCATGACCGTGTCAGCCAATCCCACAAAGTCCCTACCTTCTCTATCGCGGGACCTTTGCGCTGCTGGATAGTACCTATCTTCCCTTACACTTCCTCTGTTCCCATTACTCCCTCTATTACCATTACTCCCTCCGGGGCCTCCTCTACCTCTCGCTCTGCCTCTAAAGTTTCCGTAACCTGCCCTGGGTAAGTCTCTCTCATACTGCTCTCTTTGCGGACACTCGTTCCTCCAATGCCCTTCTTCCTTACAGTACGCGCACTGATTCCTACTCAAAGGCTCCCTATTCCATCTACCATCGCCTCTATCTGGGCCCCGTCTATCTACGCCTGCGATCGCTACCGCTAGCATATCTGCCTTTCTACGCATCTTGCGCTCTTCCTCTTTCTTACTTTCTGTTTCCCTATTCATATATACTTTGTTCGCTACCTCCATTAGTTGGGTGATAGACATACCTGCAAACCCTTCTAATTTCTGTAGCTTGCGCTTAATATCTCCGTAAGCTTGGCTGACAAAGGCGGAGTTTACCATTCGGGAATTATCAGCGTCTTCCGGATTAAAGGGGGTATACAAGCGGTATGCCTCCAATAATCGGTCATAAAAGACACTGGGCGCTTCATCACTTTTCTGAATCACCTCAACTGTCTTCGACATGTTAATAGCTTTCTTCCCTCCGGCTTTCATGCCAGCAATTATAGCATCTCTATAGGCTTTAAGTTGAGCCATATCTGCGCCATTTACATTCCAGTCAGGATCGGTGTTAGGGTAATGTGTTGCGGCCCATGCTGCCGGATTGGCTTGATTTAAAGCACGGGCTCTCTCCTCTAGCGCCTTAATGGCCGCTTGGTTAATCCTTGTCCTTTCCTCATTATTGAACAATGTCATTAATAACTGCTGGCAATCAGCCCATGTCGGGTTATGTGTCTGAACTATCGAGGTGAACAGATCGGTCATAGCTTGTGGTTTCTCAGTGTACGAGGAATTGTGGGTCTTCCAATTCAAGAGATCGGTAGTCGTGAACGGGACATATACGAAGACTGGGTCAGCATGTGCCATTTGACCTGCGGCATCGATATAGGCTGACCCAGGATTCAGACGAAGAGGCATCTGATAATGTTTTAATTGTTGGGTACCGGTCAGTTGTCGGGTTAGTATGGGGCTACGTGGAGGGGCGTCAGTTAAAGGTTCCGGTCGAGAGGTAATAGGGCATGAGGATGTGGGAACTTGATTTTGGGAAAAGTTAGTGAATAGTATACTCCGAGCCGAGCTAGAAGAAGCTTGACCGGAAGTTTGAAGTGGCGCCAAATCAGGATATTCAAATCTAATGGGGGTTGGTCCTGGTTCCGGAAGGGGAGTTTTAATACGAGGGGGGGTGGATTCTGTACTGGAGGAGGAAGCGGAAGTGGATGGGGGCAATAGGGGAAGGGGTGCAGAGCTTCCTGCATTCGCGTCACTTCCTCTTAAAGGAAAGTAAGGAGGCGGCAAAGGGATCTCGGACTCAGGGGGCGTGTCCAAAATGGGCCTAACACCAGTCCTAGTGGACAAACAAGTCCTGGCCACCATGAGGCGACATTGCTCCTCGTGGCATATCCGGATCCATTTTGGCGAGTCGTTTACGGCCTGCCCCCAACAATCAATGTATGGAAACTGTCCGTAAAGTTCAGGCCTACCTGACACAGCCACGTGTACACGCTGTACCAGGGTTGGATCCAAACTGCCACGCGGCGGCCATGCCGCAACCAAAATAGGCCACTCCCTAGTGCACAAAGTGACCAAACGTACAGGAGACATTTTAACCCCAAAATCACATGTTTTGAATCCCTTTTTAAAATTCTTTACCATACAACCTAAGGGATCCGAAATCGTTGACTCTGACGCGCCCATACTTATCAATGGAACGTCGTTGACAACGAATACTATGCACGCGTTCTTATTCAACAGTCACACCCGTTTCCTCTGGCAACAGCACCACGTGGTACAGTTACCGAGTGAAACGTACACAATAACACAATAATCACTCAGGGAATTCCCGTACACACACAGCTGTTACACCAGTCACTAAATAATCAATATTATGCCCTTTGGCGAAACTATACAGTCACCCACGCTATAATTCTCTATATATGAATTACCCGTCTATAACACACCCCAGTAACATCGTCTTTTACTAGTATCGGTTACAGTACGGTTAGCATAGGTCAAAGCACAATTTAAGGTCACAATACAATTATTAGTGGTTACGGTGTTAAACATGCAATAGACGACAATGATTAGTACTTATATACAGTGTCAGTAAATATACAGGGTTATGGTACCGTGCACTATGATACAGCAACACACTATTAACACTCTCGCTAGACGGCTGAGCTCGCGCTATCTAACAAGATATACACTTTACTAACAATCTTTAACACATTTACAATCCCAACTAAACTATTGGCCAGTACCTTGAATGGACTACCTAAAACTATATACACCCGTTTTGGTTAGCCACACTGCCCAAACACCACATATAGCGAACTAGAGGGCGAAATTTACAAAATTGCCCTTCTAGTCTATTTACTCTATCAAAAGTCTAGTGGGTTCCAAATTTACACGCCTTCCCACTTAGCCAAGATAGGTTGAGAGCTAGCGAACCGAATTTACACAGGCGCCGCTTAGTCTCCCGGTCCCTCCGACCTAGCGAACGTAATATACACCCTAGAACGCTAGTCTAGACAAGACACCGGTGTCCGGCTAGGGCTATTTACACAGGACCCCGCCTGACTAACCAGATCAAACGGTCTTACTAAAGAGCGTTCGATCGAGCGGTGCGCCTTCGCTCCTTCCCTCCGACAGAGGGGGCAGATTCCATACACAGATTTAAACCCCTTTTGGGCCTACCGCACAATCGGTATACCCCTAGTGGGTCTGCCGTCTAAAACAGCAGTTGTCTTACCTCCTCGTTCCTGAACCTGAGTTCACACTCATCGACGGGGACACCCCAGCACTTCTTACGTAGAGGCCGATGATCTCCTGGACAACAGACCAGTGGCGCCGAGACGAAGGGAGGTCCACGCAGAAGTTCAGGGGTGCAGCCGTAGAGAACGTGGGCAAAGATAGACCGTCTCACGCCTCTGCCTCTCAGCTACCGTTGAACGATGAGCTTCCCGGCCAATGCACCAAATGATACCGGAGAAACTGACGGAAGCAAAGCACAGAGGGATGGACACAGGTTTCTTCAGGAAGGAAGAGATTCTTTATTGGATCACCGATCGGGACTCAGAGGGACTAATGTCACCAAAAATACAGCAAGTTCTGAGCCCTGAACAATAGTGCAGGCTCCCTATATAGGCACATAACTCCTCCCATATTAAGCTCCACCCGCACATTCTCTTGACCAATCATTACAAATAAGAATTAACTTCCTGCTTGACCGCATGGCTTGTCCAGCACAATGGAGGAGGGGAATACTACATCCTGTATTCTTGCACATGCTCCGTACACTACTGATCGTATCTTGCCTCGTGCAACCAACTGATCGATACGTCAGCATATGCACGTACACATGCCACGTGGTAATCTCGGCCTACTAAATTTATTTTGACCGAGATTCCACCATAGTAATTATTGCAGTTTATTAAAAACTGCAATCATTACCTTCGCAAGTTTAGGGATCTGGGACCCTGCATCCAGACCACTTCAATGACCAGAAGTTGTCTGGGTGCTTATAGTATCCCTTTAACCCCTTAAGGACACATGACATGTGTGACATGTCATGATTCCCTTTTATTCCAGAAGTTTGGTCCTTAAGGGGTTAAAACACTTTTTTTTGTGTGAAAAGTTGAGAATTTTTACTAATTTCTGAAATACTGTCCATGAGTAAATTAAAGGGACATGCATCACTTGAGATTTTTTTTTTAAACAAGCAAATAAAACACTTTTAAACAAATATATAATCCAAAATAAAATAAGAAAATCTTTGAAAAGTATGAATTAAATGTTTTATATAAGTTCTATAAATTTTTGGTTAGATTGCATTTTTCTGCACGGCTCTCAGTTAAAGGGACACTATAGTCACCCAGACCACTTCAGCTCAATGAAGGAGTTTGGGTGCCAGGTCCCTCAGGTTTTAACCCTTCACATGTAAACATAGCAGTTTCAGAGAATGCAGGGTTAATCCAACCTCTAGTGGCTGTCTTCCTGACAGCTGCTAGAGGCACTTCTGCGACGCTCGATGCGAAGTTCGCATCCAGCGTGCAGAATGTCCATAGGAAAGCATTGAGAAATGCTTTCCTATGGACTGTTAGAATGCGCGCGCGACTCTGCTCCACTTGGGAGCTGACGTCAGCGGGGGAGGAGAGTTCACCAGCGCCGAGGGAACCTAGCGCTGGATTAAGGTAAGCTGCTGAAGGGGTTTTTAACACCTGAGGGTGAGGGTCCCCCAAAGATGACATAGTGTCAGGAAAGCGGGTTTGTTTACCTGACACTATAGTGATCCTTTAAAGGAGTTTCTTCAGCCTGCCTTTTACCCACCAATCTCAGTTTCAGACCAGTCCACTAATGACAGAAACAGGGCATCATTTTGAGTGAAACCCAACACCGTAGTCAGCTCTGCATGATCACACTGATCAGACTTCCTCTTTTCTCCCCCTGTCAGGATGTTGCTAGGGGAAGAAATCTTCCAACTGCACATGTGGAAATCTGTCAGGCATGCCCAATGCACTATTCCAGCATTTCTATTGAAAAAAATGATTTACTTTTTTTTTATTTTTTATTTTTCTCAGCTTGCAGAGTGAGTTAACTGTCTCATTCAAAGCTAAAGCTTTTGAAAGAGGCAATTATCTCAAAGTGATGCATGTCCCTTTAAGTGCAGTTAGTGCAAAACACAGATGAAAGGTACTACATATAGTATAGTGTTCTTGGTGACAAAACTGCAGTCTTTCAAAGAATGTTAAAGTGATGAAAAAGTAATAATTCGGGTCGTCTGGACATCGCCGAAGATGGCCGCATAGTCTGAGTGCTCTGCATCCCGGCGCTCACATACAGCACTGCCACAAGCTATAGTCCCGGTTCTGGGCCCACGAAATCAGCCGTAGGCGTCCCACAAGTGAGGCCGGACAGAGCTTTTGGATGTCCGGTCGCAAGACGCCCAGTGCTCAAGAGGCGCGCTCGGTTGTGGACATGATGGCGGCGCACAGGCCTGCAGCACGTGGCGCGCCCGCGGATGCGAGCCCGGGTGCCGCGCAACCTATTTGTTCCCCCCAGCTGGGGACAGTTACCCATGAGATACCCTCCAATGCCATCTTGCAATCCCTCGAAGAGGTTAAAGGCTATTTGGCCGCTGAAATCAAACGCACAGCGGCGGAGGTCAAGGCAGATATAGCAGCCATTGGGATACGCACCACACGAGTGGAACAGCAAATGGAAACCGTGGTCAAAGCGCATAACAAGGCCGTGGGCCTCACAAACACGCTTCTCTCCAGAATTACTGACCTCGAGCTGGAGCTTGAAGACGTCGCCAACTGGTCGAGGAGGAACAATCTGCGCGTCCGTGGCCTGCCGGAAACGGTGGGGGACGCAGCCCTGGAAGAAGTACTCGTCTCTACATTCCCGGGGTATCTCCCTGACATCCCCCCTCACCTCTGGCTGGTGGACAGGGCCTAAAGGGCCGAAGAACAGCCCTCCACGTGATGTAATCATCAAATGGCACTATTATAAAACAAAGGAAGCTATCCTGCGCCACAACAGAGCGACAGCGTATGAACACGAGGGGACCGCCATACACCTCTATCAAGACGTGGCATCAGCTACACTCCTGCGGAGGAAGGAGTGGAAACCTGTCACGGATCTACTGAGGAGTAATGGAATCCGCTTTGCCTGGGGGTACCCCTTTAAGATCCTGGTCTTCCAGGGACCGAAGCCGTCGATACTCCTGCCCTCCACCGATGTCCCCACCTTTCTCCGCGATCTGGGTCTGGATGTGCCAGAGGACTTCCGACCCTCTGCACAGCACACAGAGACCCTCTCCGCACTCACCGAAACCGAGGAGACGGGAGGCCCCAACAGGGAGTGAAAAGGCGCCAACGCATGCTCCGCAGTGCAAGCATGTGCAACACCCGGGACCTAGCTGGTTCTAAGACTGAGGGACCTCTTTTGCATAAGTACCGTTATTTCCTCTCTTGTTTTTATTTCCTCATTTTTTTTTCCTCTTGCCGCTTAGTGGCATGGCTTCCCTCCATGGGGGAGGGGGAGGGGTGGGAGTCGGGGGAGGGGGGGCGGGCGGAGGGGAGATGTACAATGCTCTGGACAGACTACAGAACTGGGCTGGGAGGCCAGCGGCGCTCGCCCGATGTGGTAGAGGGTGGGAGGGCTGTGTTTTCTCTGTCCGGCGGGGCGGGGGGTCTGGGGGTACTGGGGCAGGTGGTTGGGGTGAAGAGCCGCCAGTAGCAGCAGTATCGTAGTACACCTCGAACCCTCTTCCTCCCCCTCTCTCGTAGCCCCTCCCCCTCCTTGTGTTTTTTTTCTCTCTCTCCCCCTCTCTCTCCCCACTATGGCATCCTTGGGGGACACTCACCCTCAGGGTCCCCCTCCCATGGCGCTGAAGGGGTTAAAACCCCTCTCTCTCCCCCTCTCTCTCCCCCTCTCTCTCCCCCTCTCTCTCTCCCTCTCTCTCTCCCTCCCCCTTAAGGACACATGACATGTGTGACATGTCATGATTTCTTTTTTATTCCAGAAGTTTGGTCCTTAAGGGGTTAAAACACTTATTTTTGTGGAAAGTTGAGAATTTTTACTAATTTCTGAAATACTGTCCATGAGTAAATTAAAGGGACATGCATCACTTGAGACTTTTTTTTTTTTTTTAAACAAGCAAATAAAACACTTTTAAACAAATATATAATCCAAAATAAAATAAGAAAATCTTTGAAAAGTATGAATTAAATGTTTTATATAAGTTCTATAAATTTTTGGTTAGATTGCATTTTTCTGCACGGCTCTCAGTTAAAGGGACACTATAGTCACCCAGACCACTTCAGCTTAATGAAGGGGTCTGGGTGCCAGGTCCCTCAGGTTTTAACCCTTCACATGTAAACATAGCAGTTTCAGAGAATGCAGGGTTAATCCAACCTCTAGTGGCTGTCTTCCTGACAGCTGCTAGAGGCGCTTCTGCGACGCTCAATGCGAAGTTCGCTTCCAGCGTGCAGAATGTCCATAGGAAAGGGGGGGAGAGTTCACCAGCGCAGAGGGAACCCAGCGCTGGATTAAGGTAAGCTGCTGAAGGGGTTTTAACCCCTTCAGCGCCATGGGAGGGGGACCCTGAGGGTGAGGGTCCCCCAAGGATGACATAGTGTCAGGAAAGCGGGTTTGTTTACCTGACACTATAGTGATCCTTTAAAGGAGTTTCTTCAGCCTGCCTTTTACCCACCAATCTCAGTTTCAGACCAGTCCACTAATGACAGAAACAGGGCATCATTTTGAGTGAAACCCAACACCGTAGTCAGCTCTGCATGATCACACTGATCAGACTTCCTCTTTTCTCCCCCTGTCAGGATGTTGCTAGGGGAAGAAATCTTCCAACTGCACATGTGGAAATCTGTCAGGCATGCCCAATGCACTATTCCAGCATTTCTATTGAAAAAAATGATTTACTTTTTTTTTATTTTTTATTTTTCTCAGCTTGCAGAGTGAGTTAACTGTCTCATTCAAAGCTAAAGCTTTTGAAAGAGGCAATTATCTCAAAGTGATGCATGTCCCTTTAAGTGCAGTTAGTGCAAAACACAGATGAAAGGTACTACATATAGTATAGTGTTCTTGGTGACAAAACTGCAGTCTTTCAAAGAATGTTAAAGTGATGAAAAAGTAATAATTCGGGTGGTCTGGACGTCGCCGAAGATGGCCGCATAGTCTGAGTGCTCTGCATCCCGGCGCTCACATACAGCACTGCCACAAGCTATAGTCCCGGTTCTGGGCCCACGAAATCAGCCGTAGGCGTCCCACAAGTGAGGCCGGACAGAGCTTTTGGATGTCCGGTCGCAAGACGCCCAGTGCTCAAGAGGCGCGCTCGGTTGTGGACATGATGTTAAAGTGATGAAAAAGTAATAATTCGATATTTCTGTAAGGAAAGTGATTTTTTTTTTTTTTTTTTTATCTGCAAGACATATACTTGTAGCTTTTGTGACAAGGTCTCATCTCAAGTGTCAATGTGGGAACAGCAGGAGAAAATCAGTGAGTATTTTAAAGGGACCCTATAGTCACCCAGACCACTTAAGCTCAATGAAGTGGTCTGGGTGTCAGATCCCCCAGGTTTTAACCCTTTAGAAACTGCTATGTTTAGATTGCAGGGTTAATCCAGCCTCTAGTGGCTGTCTTCCTGACAGCCGCCAGAGGCGCTTCTGCGACGCTGGATGCGAAAATTGATGTGAGAGAAGAGGTCACCAGTGCCGAGGGAGCCCAATGCTGGATTAATAAGACAAGGGAAGTGGGCCCTGTGGGGTGGATGCGTATAGTGTCAGGAAAATGAGTTTGTTTTCCTGACACTATAGTGATCTTTTATTTTCTCAGATGATGGGAGCTGATCAGAGAGAGATTATGTATACATTTCTGACAATTCCCATTTTAGTGAATAATCATTTTGATACTTAAAAGTAGAGGCTGTCATTGGCGTGCTTAAAAACAAATGACCTTCTATGGAAGGCTAAAATAAAACTTTTAATGTTTCGTACAAATTCAATGCGCAGCATAATTGCTTTGTTATCCTGTTCTTATTTGTGTTTTTTGTATAACCAGAGAGATTACAAAGAACCATGTCCACAATGTTCCGAAGTAAACTGGGGATTAACAGAAGAAAGCAAGTTCTACTGCAAATCATGTCACACAGTCATAGAGGTAAGTAGATACACTGTAAAGGTAATATTGCTACAGGTAAAAGGTTGTCTCAGAATTCATGAGTCTGTATGATGGTTTCATTTCATGTGGTAGCAAAGTGATGGACCAGGTAGGTCTATATCTTGCATTATGGGAAATGTAGTTTACCTACCTCTGTAGTGCCATCACGCTAACATCTGACAACATACAAGAATGAAAGATTTATAGATCTGTTACATGTTACTATCTTAAGTGTTTTGCCAGGTTTGAGATAAGAGACTTGTTCTCTAAGCACCAAATTGGACTGAACTAAAAATGGAATTTTAGCCAAAAAAGAGCCAAGCGGTTTTGCCTTAATATTGCAATTCAGATTCCAACTCGCTACCATTTGGTGTTAATAATAATAATTAATAAACGGATATTAGAAACTACTGAGTGATTTTAAAGGGACACTCTGAGCACCAGGATCTTTTAACCACCTAAGGACCAAACTTCTGGAATAAAAGGGAATCACGACATGTCACACATGTCATGTGTCCTTAAGGGTTTAAAGCTTAATGTAGTGGTTCTTGTGCAAAGAGCAGTCTCAGCAATGTAAACAAACACTGTCTTTTTTACATTGCTTCCTAGGGTCACTATGAGTGACAGCCACTAGAGGCACTTCCTGTTACAATCCTGCAATCATTGCAGGACCAACGTAAAGTATCTTCAAGGTACAGCGTGAAGATATTGAACTCTCCCTATAAAGATGCTTTGACCTAATGTTGATAAATAGATGTTCATTGGTGCAGTGATTGCCATTGATGCACAGGAACTCCCCCATGCTTGTTTATAAATCTAAATGGGCCTGAGATCACGCTAGTATACTCTTTAATAATACCAGCAAAAATGTTATAGTTGTGTTGTGATTAGACTTCTAACCTAAGCAGTTATTAAATAATCCTGATATAAAGCTGTCTCTGTTCATTTGACTTCAATCACATTTCTTTGACTGAATCAGTATTATCTATTTTTGCAGAAAACAAAAGAAATTGATCCAATAGAAACATATTCTTTGAATTCCAAGGTGCAATCTATAAACCGAGGTTTAAAACGAAAAAGAAAAGACGGTGAGTGCGGTTGATGGTGGATTTTTATTAAATGTTTTAAAATGTTTACAGCAAGAACAATAAGGATGTGGAATAATCTGCCTGAAGGAGTGGTTTTATCAGAGTTGGTACAGATGTTTAAACAGCAACTAGATGCTTACTTGCAAAAAACATAATATTCAAGGATATAATTTTTCAATTGTAGGGTAATAGCTTCTTGATCCAAGGATAAATCCGACTGCCATTCTGGCATTAAGAAGGAATTTTTCCTAGTTTAGTGGAAAATTGGAAGTGCTTCAAACTGTGTTTTTTTTTGTTTTTTTTTTTGCCTTCTTTTGGTTCAACAGCAAAAACAGATGTGAGGAGACATGTCTCTTTTTCATGTAACTATGTTAAGGTAGCACAATATTATACTGTCTAATAGTATATTGCTGAAAAGACTGATTCAGGCCGACTGTTTCACTTGTAGCAGGAATTCTAAAAATGTTATCACATTGTTAGTTTGCATCAAAACAATAGAATACTATGTAGCTCTGGTAGAATGTGAAGTATTTGATTAAAATTTTTAATCTGAATACAAACTCAGAAATGTAAGAAATACTTGTTCAACTAATTTAGTTGATAAATTAAATCCAAAGTGTTTTTGAGTAAAATCACTCAATACTACTAGAATGGATAATAAGTGGCTATCAGTATTCAAGGAAAAGCATGTCCATAGAGACGTTTTACAAATTAAATTATCTAGCAAGAGATGTAACCTCACAAATAATATTAGATCTAAAAATATCTAGCAAGGAATGACATTTCCAAACGTAATGTTTAGAAGTTTGTCTTGTTCTCGACTTTGTTTTGACCTGTTCCTTAGGTTATTATTTATCTCTCTTAGCGTTAACCCCGGCCAACTCTCAGGACTGTTAATGTCCTCTGCCCATTTCTATTTCCTACATTAGCTAGGCATGATCTAAGTTCTGTGTGTTGGGCCTGGTGATATAATGACACTGTGGGATGTCATCTAATGGAAACAGCATAACTCAATACGGATTATTCTTTGCAGAAAAGGGCTGGGATTGGTTTGTTTGCGAGGCATTCCAGTTTATACTACAGAAACAGGCAGAAGCTCTGCAGAAGTTGGGAGTAGATGCTCGGATCAAGGTAACTTGTATACCTAACTCACAAATTAGCTCTGTCTGGTGTATTCATTTGTGGAAGATCTTCTGAAAGGGGTATGCACTGGAAGAATAAATTGGTGTATAATAGTGTACTGTATGTAAATAACTATTTAAATTGTAAGGTTTCATTGTCTTGTCAGCAAGGACATAAAATTTCCCCTGATCAAAGATTGAATTGACATATGTGACCACAATCAAATGCTGCAAAAGATATGACTGAATCTGCATGCTGTGGTAGCAGAGACAGCTATAGGGCTTCCCTTGCAGTCCTGGGCTGTTCCTTGAATTATGGAACTGTGAGAAAGTGATACAATTATCAAATGCTCTGATGAGCTGCCTGAATACAGAGTTCAATAGTGCAGGGGAGCCCTGAAGCTGTCTTTGCCACTGTTCTGTCAGATTTCCGTACTCTACATCACGTCTAACCACTCAGTGTCCTATCCTTAGGAATGCTGGAAAAGTGTAATGGGCATGCCTGACAGATTTACATATGTACAGTTGCAACATCCTGACAGGGGGAGACGAGAGGAAGTCTGATCAGTGTGATCATGCAGAGCTGCCATGATGTTGGGTTTGTCTCTTGCTGCTTCACAATGATGCCCTGTTTCTGCCGTTAGTGGACTGGTCTGAAACTGAGCAGGATGGGTAAGGGTAAGGGGGAGGCTGGAGGCTAAAAAAAAGTCAGCTAGCTGAGAGGTGTGCCCAATAATGCAAGTTTATAGTAAGTTTATAAACCTTTATTACATACTTTCCAAAGTTTTACTTTATATTGGTTTGCATATTTGTTTAAAATTGTTTGCTTGCTGGTGTAAAAGAATAAATAGTCAAGTGATGCACGTCCCATTAACAAGTCAATGTCTCTTTCATTGGTGTATAAGACACTGCCATCTCCTGGATGAATGCTCACATGTCCCCTCAAGGCAAATCTACAGTATGAAAAGCCAAGTGAATCGGTTTCCCTATTTTTACAGGATGATGTCATATGCAATCTATGGCGGAGATACCTTCAAAAGAACAAAGTGGCTTATGTTAAACGAAAGCTAGGCAGTCTGACGGTCAGTAAATTGGTCATCTTTACTTTCTGAACTGTGTTACCTTGGCCTTTTCCTATTATTCACCTTAAAGGAATAAGATTGGGAATCTACAGGAATCTGTAGTTCCTACAGGTTTTGGAATCTGCAGGAACTACACAGTTAACCTGCCTCTATGGGCTGTCATACTGACAGCCACTAGAAGTTCTAATGCTGAAATAGCAAAGTAAAATTCCACTATTCCGATCAGCTTGTGCAGTGATACATTTTGCCATGCAGGTGCACTAGCCTCCCAATGCTTTCCTATGGGCAACCACTGGATTGGCTGAGATCTTTGATCTCGATGATCTCAAAGAGTTACGAGGGAGAAAAGTTAAAGGACCACTCTAGGCACCCAGACCACTTCAGCTTAATGAAGTGGTCTGGGTGCCAGGTCCAGCTAGGGTTAACCCATTTTTTAATAAACATAGCAGTTTCAGAGAAACTGCTATGTTTATTAATGGGTTAAGCCTTCCCCCTAATCCTCTAGTGGCTGTCTCATTGACAGCCACTAGAGGCGCTTGCGTGCTTCTCACTGTGATTTTCACAGTGAGAGCACGCAAGCGTCCATAGGAAAGCATTGTAAATGCTTTCCTATGCGACGGGCTGAATGCGCGCGCAGCTCTTGCCGCGCGTGCGCATTCAGCCCAGGAGGAGGATCGGAGGCGGAGAGGAGGAGGAGAGCTCCCGCCCAGCGCTGGAAAAAGGTAAGTTTAAACCCCTTTCCCCCTTCCAGAGCCGGGCGGGAGGGGGACCCTGAGGGTGGGGGCACCCTCAAGGCACTATAGTGCCAGGAAAACGAGTATGTTTTCCTGGCACTATAGTGGTCCTTTAAGTAAACTCAGCTTTTTAACCTGTGCAGCAGGGGCCCGGTCACCTAGTCGATGACTAGGGCACTATAGCGTTAGAAACACACATGCGTGTGCCTAACGCTATAGTATTCCTTTTAGCACAATGTGAAACTTACTTTACTGTATTTATGTATTTATTTTTTCCAGGAAGGATACATTCAGATTTTTCTTGAAATCTATTTCGGAGAACAAATAAAAATACAATGTTACACCTACAATAATGCAGTACAATATAAAAAGTAACTGTAACCATGAATACAGCTTTTTTGATTGAAAGTAGATGGGTGTGGATATTTTGGGGATTTCAGACTAGTGGCAGATTTGATTCTCTCTGGCAGGTTTTTCCATATATGTAGAGATCTGTAGGAAACAGCCACTCGGTTGGAAATAACCATAACAAGAGAAAATCGTTTGACTTCAAATACCGCAAATTCAATCATTTTTCCCGTTTTTTCCCTCTTCTTTAGGATTCTGAAAGTAATGCTTCTTTATCCGAGCCAGACAGTGAGTTAGAAGCTTTCGGTTTGGAAGACAATTCAACTGGAGGAGAAATCTCTGCAACCGATAGACTGGGTAATCATTTGCAATCAGGTTGAATTCTGCTGCATGCATTTCAACTGAAAGGGACATTATAGTCCCCAAAACAGCTTTAGCTTAATGAAGTAATTTTGGTGTCTATATCATTCACCTGCAGTCTCACTGCTAAATTCTCTGCCATTTAAGAGTTAAATCACTTTGTTTATACGGCCCCAGTCACACTTCCCTGCATGTGACTTACACACCCTTCCTGTAAAGAGAGATCTAATGTTTACACTTCCTTTATTGCACATTCAGTTTAATTTATAATTTCTTATCTCCAGCTATGTTAATAGCTTGCTAGAACCTTCAGCAACCTCCTGTATGTAAATAAAGTACAATTTACAGAGCAGGAGATGAAAACGTTAAAAATAAGTTACATCCCATTGTACAGCACTGTATAATTTGTTGGTGCTTTATATATAATAATAATAATAATAATAATAATAATGATCTGATTGAAAATTTAATTTTTTTTCATGCAGGCTGTGTCAGTCACAGTCAGGGGAGATGTGCCTAGCGCTACTAAACTTAAGTCCTAAATGGCAGTGATTTGAGAAGTGAAACTTCAGGGGCATGGTCTATACACCAAAACTGCTTCATTAAGCTAAAGTTATTTTGGTGACTATAGTGTCCCTTTAAATACTTTCTGTTACAAATGACTTGCAACAATGTGCATGTAATGTTGATCTTTAAAATGACTAGGGGTACCATAGCTGTCCAAGATAAATATTATCCATTTCCCAAGTGTGAGTGGGGTTACCTTCCCCTCAGAGAATTTCAAAGCATATTGTAATCTACAAGGTTTCCTACTTTTTTATTTTATTTGTTTATCTATCATGTTAAGCATATTTTATCTTGTTCTGTTCAGACAGTGTTTATTTATAGGAAACTTGACTGGCAGTCGGTTGTTCCTTCCTCACCTCATCTTATCTTTCCTTCCAGTTTAGATGTTTGATACCAGCTTTAGCAAGAGTTAAAAAAAAAAAAAAATTTCTTAGCTGCTTCTGCCACTCCCACCCTGCCTCTTTGGGTGAGATCAGTCCAATAGGGAAGCATTGGAAGGCTACTGCGCATGCTTGGAAAAATGCTGCACTGCGCCAATCAAATGCTCTCTATGAGCAGCATTTGATTGAATAACCAAGTCTAACCAAAACATTGTCTTTTTAGAAAATGGCAATGTTTTACATTGCAGGGCTAAATGAGGTGGTCTGGGTGCCTACAGTGGTCATTTAACATATTACGTGATATTAAGTAGAATAAAAATATACAGGATAATAAAGACATAGGCTATTCTGATGACAGAGACACCTTAGCACACATCGGCTTACATTTCCCATCATTCCCTCTTCATCTCAAAGACAATCTCTCACCAAAAATACAGTCACTACCCATGATTCCAGAATATTTGCATTAGGTAAGACGATTTAAATTTTTAATACATTCGAACTGGCAGTGTGGTTGTGTGAGTAGATGAACATCTGCTGGCCCTGTAACAAAGTTTGGAATCTTTGTGTGTAGGAAAACTCTGCAAATCTGTAAATCATCAAAGACAAATTGTCACAGTACTACTTTACTAATTTTATTTTATGCAGAAAGTGCTACGTCTGTCTGTTCGGGATCTGTAGATGGCAGATTGTTTGTAAAAGAAAATAACCCCCTAAAGATGTCTATGCCATTGACCCTGGCATTCTGTTATCTCTCGTTACTCTGGCTGAGAGAGTCTATCACGCTGTCTGACTTGCTGCGGTAAGAATCATGTGCATCAACAGTAACATTAAAAAAGTGAAATTAAGTAACTCTTTTAGAAGCTTATAGAGTTTTAATGCAATGTCCCAGTCATGTTTTTTCTCCTCTGTGCAGTTAGCAGATGTATAATGTCACGAAAACGGCTGCATAAAAGTTGGTGTTACTATATTGGGTATCGGTTGACGAGATATACCTGGTTAGCAGTTTCTAGCCAATTCCATGTGTCTACGCTAATAAACATTAATGAGGGCTCACAAATTTTCATCTCAAATAATGGCGTTTCTAAGCAGTGTTTAGATCTAAACTGACTTTCGAGATTGCCCAAAATGTTGTTTTACAGATTTTTGTTGATGTCCGCAGCCAATCAAGCGTAGGGTTTAACTGGTAACTTCCCCTTCTTAAAGAACCTATCTTAAAATAGTTTTGGAAGTCTGGATTTTCAAATTAATTGGCATAACATTAACATTTTTGAATACGTCATCTCCATTTCTTAGGTTTGTTTTTAATGAACATATACCATACATGAAAGCAGAACAGTATATCCCAGATGAACTTAAGATACATGGACCCGATATTAAGATCTTTCAAGTTCAGGTACTATTTTTTTTTTTTTCTTTTTTTTATTGAGGGTTATCTATAGCAACTGTTATATTCTTCTAATAAGGAGTCAGGTTCCACTCCATACTGTAACTCCACACTACTCCCCACCCCAGCCAAATTCTACACTACTTTTATCTTCCATGTAACAATAAAATAATAGAGAAGATTTTATATGAAATTAGAGAGACACTGCAGGCATCATCACAACTTTTATTGTATTTTTTGTTTAAAAACAGAAATTATTGAGATGATAGCAAGTTACATGTACATTGAGCTGAACTCAAAGATCTAAAACTTTTCTATGTACACAAAAGGCATATTTCTCTCAAATATTGTTCACAAATCTGTCTAAATCTGTGTTAGTGAGCACTTCTTTGCCGAGATAATCCATCCACCTCACAGGTGTGGCATATCAAGGTGCTGATTAAACAGCATGATTATTGCACAGGTGTTCCTTAGGCTGGCCACAATAAAGGGCCACTCTAAAATGTGCAGTTTTATTACACAGCACAATGCCACAGATGTCGCAAGGTTTGAGGAAGCGTGCAATTGGCATGGTGACTGCAGGAATGTCTACCAGAGCTGTTCCCCGCGAATTGAATTATCTCTCTACCATAAGCAGTCTTCAAAGGCGTTTCAGAGAATTTGGCAGTACATCCAATTGGCTTCACAACTGCAGACCACGTGTAACCACACCAGCCCAGGACCTCCACATCCAGCATCTTCACCTCCAAGATCGTCTCAGACCAGACACCCACACAGTTGCTGCAACAATCGGTTTGCATAACCAAAGAATTTCTGCAAAAAGTGTCAGAAACCGCCTCAGGAAAGCTCATTTGCATGCTCGTCGTCCTCATCGGGGTCTCAACCTGACTGCAGTTTGTCGTCGTAACCGACTTGAGTGGGCAAATGCTCACGTTTGATAGCGTCTGGCACTTTGGAGAGGTGTTCTCTTCACGGATGAACCCCGGCTTTCACTGTACAGGGCAGATGGCAAACAGCATGTATGGCGTCGTGAGCGGTTTGCTGATGTCAACATTGTGGGTCGAGTGGCCCATGGTGGCAGTCGGGTTATGGTATGGGCAGACTCTGAAACGCGTTTGGAGACGTATGTTATGGACGACGAACACAGGTGCATTTTATTGATGGCATTTTGAATGCACAGAGATACCGCGACGAGATCCTGAGGCCTATTGTTGTGCCATTCATCCACGACCATCACCTCATGTTGCAGGATGATAATCCACGGCCCCATGTTGCATGGATCTGTACACAATTTCTGGAAGCTAAAAACATCCCAGTTCATGCATAGCCCGCATACTCACCGGACATTTCACCCACTGAGCATGTTTGGGATGCTCTGGATCAGCGTACACGACAGAGTGTTCCAGGTCCTGCCAATATCCAGCAACTTAGCACAGCCATTGAAGATGAGTGGCCCAATATTCCACATGCCACAATCAACAACCTGATCAACTCTATGTGAAGAAGATGTGTTGCACTGCGTGAGGCAAATGGTGGTCACACCCGATACTGACTGGTTTTCGGACCCCCCAACCGTATCCTCCAGTACAGTAAAACTGCACATTTTAGAATGGCCTTTTTTGTGACCAACCTAAGGCACACCTGTGCAATAAACATGCTGTCTAAACAGTATCTTGATATGCCACATCAGTGCAGTGGATGGATTATTTCGGCAAAGGATAAGTGCTCACTAACGCAGATTTAGACAGATTTGTGAACAATATTTGAGCGAAATAGGCCTTTTGTGTACATAGAAAGAGCCTTGGATATTTGAGTTGAGCTCATGAAAAATGGGGGCAAAAACAAAAGTGTTGCGTTTTATAATTTTGTTTAGTGTAGAATATAGTACACAGTCTCACTCTACCTAGAGGAGTATCTGCTACACTTCGCTGACAAGGCCCAAAGAATTCCAAAATGATTACCCAGGGTCACTGTATCCCTCGTGAAGAGAGAACTTGCTGAGATTTTGGTTCTGGACTAACCTTATGGGTGGGATTAATCTGATATGCAAGTAGTATAGGTTATCTTTGTAATGGCACAAGTGAGGAAAAACATTTTTGAGGCCTGAGCAACCTTACCAAAACTCAGTGGACTAACCAAAGGGCAAGATCCTGAGTTTCTGTAGTTCTCATATTCTCCGTTTGCGTTGCAATGTTTTTGCTTGGGCCCACCCTTGGCTAAACAACCTAGAGAGGTATCAGCTTCACCATGCTAACGAGGCCCAAAGGAGGCTGAAATGATTTTCAGGGGTTGCTGTATCTTTTATGCAGTTCTGGACTGCCCTTATGGGTGGGATCAGTCTGATATGCAAATAGTATACGTTCTCTTTGTAATGGGCCAAAAGATTTTGGGACCTGAGCGGGGACTAAACGAAGCGCAAGCTACTGAGTTTCTCTAAGATCCTTGCTAGCATGTTAGCAAGAGTTTTACACCTTACTTGTAATAACTGACAGATAAAGAAATCTCATTTTGTAAACTATTAAGAGGGTAGTCGATTTAGTTAATAGCAGAACTAAAGTAGCATAAGTATTGCTAAGCACATAACTATGCTGTTCTAGTAAGGAGAGTCTAAGAAACAACTAAAAGTAAACCTACATTTAGAATGATTAGAATACTTGATTAAACTGTGTTACAGTCTTACCATATAGCATTCTCATCGATCTGTGTCATTGGTAATTATGATGCTCTAGCAAGCACAGCATGTAAGATGGCAATGATATATTCATGAAGAACTTGCAAAACATGTAGAAAGCAACTGGGGTATGCTTATAGGCAGAAATAGAAAAAATATTTAGTTTGGCTGGTAAGAACTGGTACAAGGCATATATACCATGATCGACCACAACATTAAAACCACCTGCCTATATCATGGAGGTGCCCCATGTGCTGCCAAAACAGTTGTGATGCACTGAGGCGTCTGTACGTGTCCTGTGTCCTGTGGTATGTGGCACCAAGACTACAGCAGCAAATCCTTCAAGTCCTGAAGTTGCGAGGTGGGGCTCCATGGATCGAATTTGTTGTTCCCGCACATCCCACAGATGTTCAGTCAGACTGTGTGTTGTGACACCTTTCTATCATGGCCAGCAATTTTAGCTACAGTAGCCCTTCTGTGTGGTCATACCAGGCAGACTAGCCTTCACTCCCCATGTGCATCATTGAGCTTTTATGGCCCTGACGCTGGTTCACCAGTTTTCCTTCTGTGCCCCTCTTTTGGTAGGTACTAACTACTGCATACTGAGAACGCATCACAAGACTTGCCACTTTAGAGGTGCTCTGACCCAGTCTACCCATCACTATTTGGCCCAAGTCACTCAAATCTTTTTGCTTGCCCATTTTTCCTACTTCCAACACATGCAATTCACTTGCTGGCTAATATATCCCATCCATTAACCGGTGCCATTGTAACAATATAACCAATGATATTCACTTCACCTGTCAGTGATTTAAATGTTGTGGCCAATCACAATTATTTTGCATTTATATGACATTTTGCCTAAATAATAACTTTTTTTAAAAGTTTTTTTTATTTTTATTGAGCATTCATAAAGATACATAGATACATGTGGTCATAAAGTATGAGGATATCGGTTTTGTTGTATAGGGTTAAGACCTAGCCCTTTGGCTCCTGCTGGGAAGAGCGGCTTATGTTATATAGGATAGTTGGGTGATAGGGTTGGTGCGTTCTCTCCAAGTCCAGATATCTTTCGCCAAACCTTAAGGGTAGCAGATATTGTTGAATTGAATAGTAATTGGGGCAATGGTGACCACAAGAGCAGCCAGGGCAATGCCTGGAGCAACGTTTCCGTATGATTCTGTTCTATGGGGATCCACAGCTTAGATTTAGGTTGTATGGTAAATAGTAATTTAGGATTTTTAAATGCCCTGTTTTTGTACAGTTTTTGAAAAAATGTTTTGCAGCATTCTACCCATTAACCTGTGTCTAACTTCTTCCATTCTGCAATACATCCCTCTTGCTGGTCACAATACTTGTTCATGTCAAAAGGAAGTACAGCCAATATATCTGCACGTTGTAGTACAGATTATTCACATGTGCCGAATTCTATTAGTCTATGGTAAATTTAAATCTATGTGTAAACATAAATAAACATTTGATTATGACTGTCACTGCGGTGCACTTTATATTTTCTATATATATTTTTGTATAATTTGTATCATTTAATCATTTAATAGTTTTTGTTTTTTTTATTACCGTAATTGCATTTTTTATTGAGACAGATGTTTAACAATGACGCATTGTACATCACATATACATTTGAATAATATAACAGAAGTGAAAGGAGAGTAGATTATTCTTGTAAACAGGATAAACACGTCACATTATGTTAAATACATATAATGTCATGATTAAGGTCTCGGGCCGACTGGATAACTTTAGGGTTAGATAGCCATATTAGGGTGGCCCTGTGAAAACATGAGTAACTATGGCATAATAGAAGAAGAAAACATGCTGGACAATAATATGCTCCACATTATGAATTAACAAGCTTTGAATTGAATGAGTGAGAAGAGCACATTAAGCAGTACTTTGTAGTAATTTATGAGTGAGTGTTCTATTCCAGAAGTGAGATGCAGCCAGAAGCTCATTCCCTTGTCAGGCGATATCCTTCACGGACATGATACAGACACCCTAGATGGCGTCTGTCCAGGGCTGGTGCAAGGATTTTTGCCGCCCTAGGCAAAATAAAAATCTGCCATCTGCCCTCTCCGCTCCCCCCCACCATGTGACATCATAATGCCCCACCCATATGATCTGCCATATGAACTAATGCCAGTGATGCACATAGTGTGTGTTTACATTAAAAAGCCTGCAGGGACCGGCTATAGACATCTGAACCACTACATTAAGCTGCAGTGGTTCAGGGGACTATAGTGTCCCTTTAATGTGAGGTAAAGTAGAGATTAGTGTCACTAATATACTAGAATGCCTACTTACAACCAGATGGTGATGGCTCTGGCTGCAGTTTGGCTCCACTGATCTGGTGTAAAACAGGATCTCTGGAGACTGTTTGTAACTCAGGACACAAAATTCAATGTTCTGGGAGAACGGTAAGCAGCTCCAATTTTTTGGGCACCCTTACACAGCTCAAGGTCTGGGCCCTAGGGCCTGACAGTAAGTATGCCCATAAGGCCCACCCATAAGTCCACCTACGTGTTTCGATCACAGGGAGTAGAGTGTGTAGGGGATGTGTTATGATAGAGGATCTAATGTGTGTGCTTATGGAATGTAGTGTATAGGGACAGGGCTGCCATCAGAAATTTTGGGGCCCCTGACACAGCTCAAGGTCTGGGCCCCCTGGTGCCTGCACCCGAGTCCGCCCAAAGTGCTGCGCGCCCCCCCTGAGTCCGCCCACAGGGATGCAGTGTCTGCAGGGCCGGTGCAAGGATTTTTGCCACCCTAGACAAAAGTAAAGTTTGCCGCCCCTCCCATATGATCTGCCATGTTAACTAACGCCAGTGCTGCAGTGCCACCGTGTTTACATTAAAAGGCCTGCAGAGACAGGCTATAGACACCAGAACCACTACATTAAGCTGCAGTGGTTCTGGGGACTATAGTGTCCCTTTAATGTGAGGTAAATTAGAGATTAGTGCCACGAATAATATACTAGATTGCCTACTTACAACCAGATGAGGATGATGATGGGCTCTAGCTGCCGTCTGGCTCCACTGGTCTGGTGTAGAACAGGCTCTCTGGAGGCGGTTTGTAACTGTGGTCACAAAAATCAATGTTCTGGGAGAACGGGAAGCAGCTCCATTTTTTTGAGGGGTCCTTTACACAGCTCAAGGTCTGGGTCCCAGGGTCCACCTTCATGTTCCACCAATGAGTTTGTTCACAGGGGGTGGAGTGTGTAGGGGATGTCCTGATGTGTGTAAGGAATGCATTGTGTGAATCTGTGTTTGTATGTGTAAGGGCTGCAAGGTGTGTGTGTATGTGTGGGATGCAGTGTGTGCGTCTGTAAGGGATGCATTGAGTGTGTGTAAGGGGTGCATTGTGTGTTTTCTGTGTGCAAGGGTGCATTGTGTGTGATTGTGATGGATGTCACCTCCCCCCACCCCTCAACCCTCCTCCTCCCTCCCCTCCAAATTTCCTTCTTCTCCCCTCCCTCAATTTCCTTCTCCCCTCTCCCTCCAATTTCCTTCTTCTCCCTCCAATTTCCTTCTTCTCCCCCACCCTCCAATTTCTACACACACACTCACACATACACACTTTTTTTTTTTTTATTTCATCCCCCCAGCCTCCCTACCTGTGGGAGTGCTGAGGGGATTCCCTGGGGTCCAGTGGTGTCACCCGGCGGCCGGCCCTGCGGGTAGGCTGGCGCGCGCGCAAGGGAGCACTCTCCCTGGCTGAGTGCTTCCTCTTCAGCTCCCTCGCGCACCGCGTACTGATGCAGGAGCCGGAAGATGACGTCATCTTCCGACTCCAGCATCAGTACTAGACGCGCGAGGGAGCTGAAGAGGAAGCACTCAGGGGACAGTGCTCCCTGGCGCGCCCGCCGGGTGACACCAGGGCCAGCCTCGGGGGGCCCTGAGGTGACCGGCTGCTGGGCCCCCCAGGAGAAGAGGCTGGCCACAGTGGGTACATACCGGATCGCAGGGCCCCCTGCGACCCCGGTATGTACACCACTGAATGAGGGGTCCGGGACAACCTGAGCAGTCCGGGCCCCCCAGGACCGCCGGGCCCATAACAACCGTTATGGTTGTCATGCCCTGATGGCGGCCCTGTATAGGGATACCAGTTTGTGTAAGTGATGCAGGGAGTTTGTGTTTAGGGATAGAAAGCAGTGTGTGTTTGTGTATAAGGGATGTATTGTGTGTTTCTGGTTGTGTGTAAGGGATGCATTGTGTGTTTCTGTGTATGTGTGCAAAGGATGCATTGTCTTTATGTGTAAGGGTTGCATTGTGTGTGTGCCCCCTGTCCTATAGAGCTCTCCGTTCCATCCCTTAGAGCTCTCCTCTGCCCCTTAGTGGTCTCTGCCCCCTCCTATGCCCGAAGCAGCTGCAACATTATTATATTGAGTCCTTCACTCCCTCTGTTCCCCTTCTCATTACATTATTATATTGAGTCCATCACTCCCTCTGATCCCCTTCTCATTACATTAGTATATTGAGTCCTCCCTCTGTCCTACACGCCCTCTGTTCCCCTTATCATTACATTATTATATTGAGTTCTCCCACTGTTCCCCTTATCATTACATTATTATATTGAGTTCTCCCACGGTTCCCCTTCTCATTTCATTATAAAATTGATAATTCCCACCATGCCATCCTCTGTCCGTTTCCCCTTCACTTACATTACTACATCGAGCCATCGCTATTCTTACAGGTTTTTATTTAAAAAAAAATGTGGGGGAGTCAAGTTACAGTTATTCAGTAAAGCATTTTAAAGACAAAACATAATAAAAAATGGTTTGACTATAACTATAATTATTGTGATATTGATATTGTTTTTATAGTGTTGTATTAGCAAAGACATTTATGTAAAAAAATTAATAACTTTGGAATCACTTGGAATGCCACATTCTGCAAAATAATTTTTGAGACATTTGTGCATGAATCTGAGTATTTCAACTAAGTGCTTGTTAAAAAGACAAGGTTTCATTGTTTTAATATAGTCAAATAAAGGAACGCAATATTGTTAGGAACACAAACCAGTATTGGAAACAAGGTGCGTGTGCTGCGTGCGTTCAATCAAATACTTCTCACAGGAGAGCATTGATTTGCTCTTTGATGTGGAATACAAAAGGCAGTGTTTTACATTGCAAGGGTAAAACTAAAGGGACACTGCATTTCGTGGTCCTTTACGCTCTTCTCGTGTTTTAGCTGTTTGAGATATTTAGTTATCTGATGCCTTTTTTGCTCATGGAGATATGTGTTTCTTTCTTATATGCCATTTATAATATCTAACACTAGGGGGCAGTAGCTGCACCATGAATGTTATTGCTTTTCATTTGATAAGCAGCAATTGGATGAAGAATACAGTAAATCAATCGGCTTATTGTGATATAATTGGGTTCTCCTATCACCCCCAATTAGTGTCGGTTGACCAGTGAAGCACAGTCTAGGGTCCTATTCTTCCATATGCCTAGTTTAGTGACCGTGATTGACTTAATGCTACACTGGAACTTTATTTCAATACCAGCTAATCTGTAGACCCTGCACTGAATCCCAATTTTTAATAACCCTAAAACGATCCAAGTTGATTAGTGCAACAAGGCACTGCATTCTCCAGACCCTGATTTTGAGTACTAGCCAATAAAAACGCAGCAAAGGATTATGATATTCCCCAACACCCAGAACTTATTCCACAACACAGTACAACTGATGTATCTGAGGGATCGCAAGTGAAACAACGGATAGGGAGATCCAGATATTACCTGTGCTTAGAATTGCTTAAATTATCTCCACGTCGAAATCAAGGCATAACACACCTGGGAACAGCTGGAGAATAGTTGTGAATAAGCCATGATCGAGGGCAACAAAAGGGCAACAAAACAAAAGAACAAGCCAAGGACTACGAAGATAGAGATCCGTGTAGTGATATATCAAATCTCAAAATATCACCAAATAATAATAATTATTCAATGTCAGATAAACAATGACTGCGACAGAGCATGAACCAGTGTCTTTAAATAGGTTGTAAAGAAAGCTCATAGGCCAAGGTCATGGCTGCAATGCCAGAGCATAATGGTACACCACTAGCGTTGCAAGATGCATCCTTTGGGAATGATGCCTGGGCAGTGGTTTATAAAACGGCAAGAGCAGCAATAAAATTGTTACTGGAACCGGAGGCAGATGTGTAGCTTGACTAGGAAATGTGACACCACCAGGTTGATCATGGTGATGGAAATGAAGGCTTAAGAAGATCAGAAACATTCAATCAAGAACATTTTTCCAGACAATATCCCACCTTGCTGTCGTGATACAAAGAAAGGATTTCCATTTAACTGTAACACAAATGATTTTCTTTTAGGTCATAAAGATAGAACTGTTATCACCACTATCCATTAGGAAAGGACAATGGATGTTTCTTCCCTTTCTATAGTATAACCAGGTTGTATTGACAAGACATGACATCCACTTTATTGTTGGGGTAACCAGAATTACAGACCATCTGAATATAAGTGAGACATTTGGTGTTGCCATTGTATGCCAAATTCTTGTGATCTGTATGGATCATAGAGTCATTAGCACCAAGACTGGACCACTGATTCTCTTTGAGATCGTATAGTACCCAACCCAATATCAGAGATGTCTTCCTTACAGAGAAAATGGATCAGTGTGCAGTAAGACAGGAACTGAGGAAAACAACCTTTTTCAATGCATTTTTGTGATAGGTGGAGAAACCCCTGATAAAACACCTGTTTTAGTTGGTAAAGCCAGTGAATCTTTGAATGACTTTTAATTGTTGTGGTTTAGGTCAATTCAAAACAGTCAACTTCTGGGGGTCCATCTGGAAACCCAGTTGAGGAAACCACATTATAATTACATTATGCTTCTGAGCAAGAACAGCAAGTATATACTCACATAGAGCCGTGCTTTGGTTATCTAGTATAGCAATGTGTTGAACAAAATAATATATGTTGAGCAAGAAATTGTAAAGGCTATGTCACGCTAAATGAGCGACGATCTAGTCTTTTTCAGGATACACTTAAACTGGCCGTAATATATTTAACAGAAATAAACAAACAAACAATATGTATTTTAGATCACTTTAAGGATACAGCTCAGAACAAGTTTTAAAGATTGGAGGGGTTTGCATAGTAAACATCTTATTTTAACAAAGAAAGACACACCAAAAACTATATCTAGGAGCCAGTTAGTGATGTGATGTGGTTCAATGCAGTTTGGCCAATGCTTAAAGGGACATTAACATCAAACCAATAAAAGGAAGACCATTTTAAATAAAAAAAATTATAATCTGTGTGAAGGAATACACATATCACTTTCGGCTCCTTTTCGCCATCTGGATTCGTGCCATGGTTTATTTAGTTTATTTTGTTTGGTTTACCAAATTGAGAACACCCCAGAGACCCATTAGAACATGGAACGTTAAAGGACCACTATAGTGCCAGGAAAACATACTCGTTTTCCTTGCACTATAGTGCCTTGAGGGTGCCTCCACCCTCAGGGACCCCCTCCCGCCCGGCTCTGGAAAGGGGAAAAGGGTTTAAACTTACCCTTTTCCAGCGCTGGACGGAGAGTTCTCCTCCCCGTCGGCTGAATGCGCACGCGCGGCAAGAGCTGCGCGCGCATTCAGCCGGTCACATAGGAAAGCATTCATAATGCTTTCCTACGGACGCTGGCGTGCTCTCACTGTGAACATCACAGTGAGAAGCACACAAGCGCCTCTAGCGGCTGTCAATGAGACAGCCGCTAGAGGAAATAGGGGAAGGCTTCACCCATTCATAAACATAGCAGTTTCTCTGAAACTGCTATGTTTATGAAAAAATGGATTAACCCTAGCTGGACCTGGCACCCAGATCACTTCATTAAGCTGAAGTGGTCTGGGTGCCTAGAGTGGTCCTTTAAGTATAATGTACGAAAATCACAACGGAACGAGCTAATTGAATGCTCCCTTGGGTGGCTGTCATTTCGTGCCTGCAAACAAACGTGTTCAGGACTTGGTTGTCGAGTGTCTGGAACTCATTTTGGCCAGGCACTCCCGCAAATCACGGTCATCATGGACCTGCTGCCTGTTCCCGTTCCCCTTCACCTACACGAACGGCTTTCGGGAGATCTATGTTACCAAACACAGGGAGCATTCTCTATTGATCTGCTTTCGTCTAACTGGTGTGGTTTTCGTACAAAACCCCACAAACGGAGACCGACTCTTGCCACAACTTCCCTGGAACTATTTTGGGCTTCAACCTCATGGCAGACCGGTCCAAACATCCCCGCGAAGGTTATCCAAAACTACCAAACGGTTCTGAGTGAGTTTTGGATATTTTGTTCACCTAGATCCCAGCTATCCGGGAATGTAACTTTTGTGGGGTTTCCATGTATGTTGGGGTTACTTTTAGGGTGTTCAGAAATTGTGATACTTTTCTGTCCCTGGAAATAATTACGTTAGTACACTTCCTGACTCCATTATCTCTCAGGCACAGAGGAGGAGTTTACTGGCTGTATAAATTTGATGCCTGTGCTTCCATTAAACAGTCTTCTCCCAGCATTAAGCCATGGCTCATGGGTTGGGGGTCATGGAATATTGGTGCTATTTTATCTTGTGGATTATTTTGCGTTCTTGTATTGGGAAAAAGGGTGATACCTTGGCAGAACTCCACAATCTGCTGTAAGGAACATGGTTTATGCCGCACAGAAAGCCTAATCTGGATATTTATTGGCACTTTACGTTAGTAAATATATGTTTTATTATAGCATTGAAAATTTTTACATGTTCACTAGCCTTTGGGAAGTAGGAATTCAGCCCTGGTAAATGTACCATGGGCCCCAATGTCTGTGTTCCTTCGTGTTGTAAGCAGCTGTTTATTCTAACAATGTCAGCATGGCTAATACTCACAGGCCTCCGGAATGGAGTGAAAATGTGGATTGGGCCACGGAATTCTTTCAGAATAGGTAAGCATTGCTGGACCTTTAATCTTCACTCCTCTTGTATCCTCTTTTCCTGACCACCAACCAGTCATGACGCAGTGCCTGAGGGGTAATCCTATTTTCATCCCCTGTGTACACGCAAGGCTTTATGGCATTATTATGATTAAACCAAATAAAATTTTTATTTAAACATGACCAGATAAATAGTCGTACATAGATCAGGAGTATAGAATGGCGTCACATCGAAATGCATAGTGGCCATTAGCAAGGTTTTACATTTTACACAGGAAAATGAGCGAGTAGCAAAATGGATATAAAAAGAACCAAAGTAGAAGTAAAACATAAATACAAAATAACTTAGAAGAGAGTGGAGAGAAATGAAAAAGGGTTGCAAAGATGGGCAATTTCGGAGGCTTTCCAAGGATCCCAAATTTTATGGTATGAGTAAATAGTATTGTGAACCATGGCATCCAATGCATACATTCATTTATTGTCTTAATTTTTGCTATGACTGTAATCAGTGAGGGGAAGCGGGGGTAGAAGTAACAAAACTGGACACAAGTAGTTTAAAGTTCTTCAGAGATTGTAGACATTCACCAGTCAATGACCAGTCCTGCCCTGACACGGATATCGCAACATGCAGGGAATACTTCAATGGTTGAAAAGAACTTAAAAAGTTACTCCAAGCTCCATGTCAAGTCTGCAATTTTAAATAGTCACAGTGCTTGGTAGTTTGTATATTCAGCGTTTCAGTATGAAAGTTATTTGATATTGCTGCCACTTCACTAATTATTAGTACTTAATTAGTCACCCTGGAACAGGAGTTCTGGGCTTGCTAATGTCAATTCTGTGCTTATTATGTTCATAGAATGTGCAACGGGATCGACATCCAGGTAAGAGGGCAAACATTTGTAAAACTGGTTATTTAATTACTGGATGTCAGGATTACAGAATGATCCAGCACGACAAATTGTGTAACACAGAGGACTGATAGGTAACGTATACCGGACCTTAGAATGGCCAGACTAACGTACCAAAGAATAGTCAGGAATAGCCGAGGTCAAGGGAAACAGAAAGAGACACAACGATAAGGAAAAGCCAGGAGTCAAGGATGCCAGAAAACAGGGAAGTCAAAAAACAATGCCAAAGTCAAATAACCAGAATAACCAGAATCAATAACACGCTCTCGGACAACCACAAGGGAAACCACGACAGGGCACTGAGCAGGATGAGAACTGGGCCTAAATACCCCTCCTCTAGGTCTGATAGGCTGTAACCGGCCTTTGACCCCAAAGGCAGTTACCAGATCTCATTTGCATAATTGCTACTCAGCATTAACCCTTCTGTGGATTTGGTTGTTGCTCGGCACAACTTTTCCTGTGTGGACAGTAAATGTAATTAACCACATTTTTGTAAGCGGATGAATACGTGACATTACCCCCCACCTGAAGAACGCCCACCGGGCGGGCAGGACCAGGTTTGAGAGGAAATTTGGCGTGAAAATAGCGAATCTTGCGGCCAGCATGTATATCAGATGCCGGAACCCAAGAACAATCGGCTGGTCCATAACCTTTCCAATCCACCAAGTATTGTAAAGTGCCCCGAGAAACCCTGGAATCAATTATGGAGGAGACCTCGTACTCTTCCTGTCCAGAAACAACTAAGGGAGGAGGAGGGACACTTGAGACAGTATATTTATTGCAAACAAGAGGTTTGAGCAAGGACACATGAAAGGTATTAGGAATTTTCAAGGAGGCCGGAAGGGCCAGAGAGTACGCAACAGGATTGATCCTACGAAGGACATGAAAAGGTCCAAGGAACCTAGGAGCAAATTTCATACTAGGTACTTTGAGCCTGATGTTACGAGAAGATAACCAAACCCTCTCACCCACTTGGTAAACAGGGTTGGCACCTTGACGTTTATCAGCAAAATGCTTGAAACGGTCAGCAGCAGTACCCAGAGCAGATTGAACTTTAACCCAGGTATCACGGATGGAAGCCAGACGATCATACAAAGCAGGAATAGCTGTGTCAGAAAAAACAGCTGGTAGGACAGTAGGATGCCGGCCATTATTACACTGGAGACACTGACACTGGAGAAAGGCATCACGGTGCTTGGAGAAACATTTTTTTTTTTTTTTTTCAAAGTCTGCAGCAGTTATGTGAGAAATCATTAGGTTGCAAAGGATGTAAACGGACAAATACAAAGAGAAATAAAAAATCTCTTGTGCAAATCTGTTGTCTGCAGCCTTTGCAAGCCCTCCCCTTCTAACCCTGCCCAGACTTTCCGTTACTGTCCAATCACAGACTTCCCAATGCAACTTAATGAGAAGTCTTTGCAAGGCAGGTACTCTGGACCTTTGCTGCCTCTTGAGTTTAGCTTCACTGAGCAAACCCCAAAAAATTACTGGGAGATGGTGACTGCCTGGTTGCAATTTAGTGACAGTCTCTACTTCGTGTATGAATCACCTCTGTCTTATATCTGCACAATTGGCATATTTTTAAATATAAAAAAATTAGTCGCTATAAACCCAATTTTTTTTTTTATATAAATGTATTTATTTTTACATTTGTTTCCTAATCACAATGAATGTATGTGTGTGTTAATGGTACTTTTGTATTAGAAAAGGCTGCTTGTTTTCTGACAATTGACCATAATGCAACAGGATCTCAGCCATATTACACGATAGTTTACCGGTCTTGTAATCTCATGAAAGGATTAAATCTCCTTTCAATATTTTCTTAAACAAACACTCTGTCCCAGTGTCGGTTCTTCCTCGTTCAGTTTACCATTGCATTTTCTGGCAGACTAAATGCACTGCCTGATACCACGAAAGAGTGTGGTGATTGGGGTGGCATGTGGGTACGGATACTAATAACTTTAACTTTTGGTTTTGTTTTTTCCGTGATACTTTGTCACTGCAAATTATAATAAAAGGTACGTTTGCCAAGTGCATCATATAGGAATCTGGACTGACTTTCAGACATTCAGACAATGTTGAATAGCCTGTTTTGTGTTCTCCTGTTTGCAGTGAACTTTGTGGTATTCATTGTGTCTTTAATTCCTTTGTTAAAGAAACCTTCCTTTAGAGAAAAAAAAATATTATTGTTAAAGAAACCTTCCTTTAGAGAAAAAGAATTATTAAAAGAAAGCTTCCTCTAACTTGTAAAATGGGATGGGTTTTCTTTTCTATATACCCTATATTTACAATGAATGCCCTTTTGGAGCTGTGCATGCAGTAATCTACTTTATCTACCAGCTATTATGTCTCAGTTTATGGAGAATATATTCTTCAGGGTTCCATTGCAACATCTGAAATCTTTCAGAACCTTGTCTAATTAAAGCGGGACTATAGCCAGTCCACCTGTTTCAGGACTTCTCCGCCGTAGTCTAGCTACTACCAAACAGTGCAGATTTAGAGTATGGTCTCACGTGAGCCAATTCAGCAAATTCTCTGTGACTGATCCTCATTAAATCCATCTTTTACGTATACCTGTCTTCGAGATAAGACAAGGAATTACTTGATTGAGTGACATTATTTGTACGTTATTACAAAATTGACTATTGAATAGTATAGATAAAAATCTGTGTTCTTTAACACACCCCTATCTGGTTTGCATGCCGCAAAAATGCTAAACAAATAAGAAATCTGTGTTGTTGAAGATGTTCAACAGGCTTTCTTTCCTTTTCATGCTGTCTCGAATTAGAAAATGTCTGGTACAAACAGATGTAATAAGCACTGCACATGCTTCCCCTTCTTTTAGAATCATTGCGGAGCAAGTAATCATTATGTACGTGCCAGTTAGATTATAGCTGTCTGCACCCAGGTTTTTACAGATATCCATCAGCCATCTTTTTTGTTTTTTCTTGTGCCTTGGCGCACTACGTAAAATAGTTTTATATATTGTTTTGTATAGTGCCTGAGGCACTAATCCAAACGGCACAGGGCCAGGTATTCCCAACCATGTCAGTAGAAGCGGGGATCAGCTACATGAAACAGATCCCGAGATGCAGACTGTGCAAAAGGGCCTCCAAGACAATCCAGCACACAGCAGCCGGGTGCAAGATGTTAGCAGGGACCGCATACACTGAGTGGCACAACCAAGTTGCTGGGTTTTGTGTACTCAAATCTCTACACAAAAGTTGGGCTATACCTGCCCGAGTCCAGGTGGAAGATAACACAATGCATAGCTGATAGGGCTACGATTCTGTTGGCCTTTCAGATCCAGATGGACAAATACCAAGGGCGGAAAGTGACTACCTTCATTTTCCACATCCTTTCTAGCATCTTAGTCCCAGTTATAATAGAAATACTCGCGTTTGTAACCCCCAAGATGTCGTTTTTGCAGATTCCAGGTGGGATTTCTGAGATCACTTTCCAGAAGAGAGTGCAGTTCTATGAACAGCTAAGATACTGTGTAGAACCCTCAGATTCCCAGACCTCTGGTACAGGACATCTGAAAGTTTTATATGTGTGAACTGTAATGTTCATGTTACTATAATGTAATGGAATAAAATCGTAAATATTTTGGTATATAAAAAAAGGGAACCCCAAATTTTCACTAGACATTGGCAAGTGAAAATTTAGCCCTGGTAAGTAGAAAGTCACCCCTTCTAGGTATGTCCAGGCTTGCAGTAGTGTAGAACCCCAAATTTGAAGCTCTAATTTAAAAACTAAATATATATATTAGCTATTTGGCCCAAATTTTTTTTATATAATTTTAGCAGTTTTACAAAAACAAAACATGAGCGTGAACCAGCAGGTGCATCAACTAAGATTTGGAACTGTGCTTTTTCACCTGCATTCTCCAGAACGGTGGTTTTAAACCGGAATTTCTGGTTGCTACATGAAGTACATGGTAAGGGTGGATAATGAAGCTATTCAGGTCTTCTCATTCTAATATTCTACACCATCATACCTTTATGATCCTTAGAAGTAAATGACTCTATAAATGAACATTACAGTGAAAGGGACTTTTAAAGGGACTAATACATAATCTCGTGCATTATATGACATCTTACAATATAAATAGCTTAACTTTTTTTTTCTACCACGTAGTCAAAGCTCGTTGATGCACAATGTATTCAATGTATTGCCAACTATGCTTTTCTTAAGGGATAGATAGGTGACTACAATGTTTTGTCAGATGCAAAGAGCACTTCAGTGAAGTCAAAGCCAGATGTTGCATGACATGTTTTACATATTTTGATACATTATCTCTCTACATTTGCTAGCTTTTTGTGTATAGAGTGGAAAAGGTAGAGAGATCAGAGCAGGAATTTTTATTGTGCATGTTTTTTAAATTATTGTATAGATTTAAAAAAAATAAAAAATATATATATATATATATACATATACACCGTATATAACTACAAAAGAATTACAACAAAATGTAAAATGCCAGCATTCCGTAAACAAAAGTGTTTGATGGATGAACATTGAATTTCTTGCCCATGAAAGCCCCCCAAAATTTACAAGTATGCCTTAAAAAAAGACAACCCTCCTTAAAGCAGCTTATGGCTAACCTTTGCGTTAGCCCATGTGTTTTAAACTGCGTTTCCTTAAGACTGGATGATTATTCTGGTACGTGTTATTCTGATATCTCTGGGGAGCCATGGTTGGCGTTCATTGCCTTAAAAGCTCAGAGAAGTTTCCCTCCCTCTCCTGTATGTTGGTTTATTTTTTTCTTCTTCCAAGACATCTGCCTGAATGGATGCACGTGTTGTGCATCTGCCTGCAGCGGCCATTTTTCTAGCACAATGTTTGGATAAGGTATTTGAAAACTACTCCCTGTATTATTTGTCACAACAAGCGCCCTATAAAGTGGGTGCCTACGCTTTATTTATTAACAGTATTGACAACCTGACATTTTAAAAAAATTGTATAATAATTGTTCTGGCAATGTTTGTTTTAATCATTCGTTTACTTTAGCAGTGCTTATAAGAGGGACTTTTGAAAAAAACATGCACAATTACTTCCTTGTCCTAAATTCAACTCCTTAATTTTTTTTTTTCACTCTTCTTCAAACATCCCCAACACACACACACACTTTTTATGGGGAAAAAGAACTGGAATCCTTATGTCATGGTGTAGCGTTTTTTTAAAACAACGGTTCCTCTTTAAGGGCACGCTAATATATCTCTTGGCCAGTACAAAGACTCCATAACCACAAGCTGTGGAACAACCCTTTATTCTCTGGGTACCAGGAGTGTGTGTGTGCATACTCTTTAACTCTGTTTACTCTTTCAATCCATCTGCCTAACCGCAGGCTGAGAACTCTCTATCTCCAGCCTTCTTTGCTTCATTTTCAAGATGTTTTTTTTTTTTTTTTTCCTCTACAACCACTCCTTCCTTCCCAAGTAGGAAAAGAAGATATTTAATGTAGATGTTTGGGGCTGCCACCAATCAATGTTCCCAGTTGTGCATGTCGCACAACTTGCTGTCTGTTTGTTTGACACCTAACTGGATAAGGGATGACATCTGTTTTAACTACTAATGAAAGTAGGTACCATGGTCCTAGATGACATATAAAGGTGGAAGCCGAGAGCTGGATTTGCCAGGAAGTAACTACCTATAGCCATTTCATGGGCACTCTCCAGATCCTGGAGTGAGCAATAGAGAACTGAATGAAGGTTACCTGAGATTTAACTCCAGGCCTGTGCAAGCCATTTACAGTTCATACTGCATATTTAATGGATGTTGCTAATATAATTAATTTAGAATCCTTCACCTTTCTGCCATTGCTCCTGAGTGAGCCACTGACCCAGTTTGCTTGCTCTGATTTGTCCTACTATAAAGCATTAATTGGAAAGCTCTCTGTCAACTGGGTGAGGCCGCCTCCTCGCCTTACCGAAGGCTCTGACAGGTTCATTGTCGCCAGGTTTTACCAGGGAGTAAGCGATTGTGAAACAGAAACTCTGGCTTGTCCTTACCTGTCTCTTGCATGACTTAATCAGGATAAAAAAAAAAAGCAAGATAAAGTTTGAGATATTCATAAAACATTTTCCCAGTCCTTCAAATATTCTGTTGTGGATTCAACTGAAAAAATGTTTCACAGTATCAATCCTATTTTAAAGCTTGATTTTTAAACTCCGTCAATGCCTCGGTACAAGCAGTAGGCTATAAGGTTATTCTCTAAGTACTGAACTGGAAAAAAGTCAGGATAAAATAGCCAAGTTGTGACTACAGCTGAGTTGAAAATTCATTTAATTTTTTTATTAAATCAGCTAATTTTGACTTAACTTTGTACTTCTGTTTTTCATTCACTAAAACTCTGTGTTTAGTGAAAAAAAACTGATGCCGGATTACAGTGCAGAATAGGAGAAGCGCAAAAGCTTTTTAAATTTCTTTTAAATTTTTTAACATTTTTTTATAACTTGCATTATTCTTTTCATAGAAGGACATAACTCCCCGTAGCAGTACACGGTCCCTGAAAATGATAGAAGAAAATGGTATGATGAATAAAGCGTTACTCTCATTGAAGATGTTCTGAGCACTTTTAATAAAAAAGTGATTTATTCACCAAACACAGCTGTGATGGCTTGAAAGGTGGATTTTTTTTAAAATTCAAACTAAGGCCTCAATTTAATATTTTTGGATAAACTTTGCTAAAAATGATTTATGTACAGAAGTCTCCATTACAGTCCATGTGGAATTTTAAAAGGTTTTCTAACTGTTTGGGATCAACTGAAAAGCTAATGAAATTAAGGCCTAAATTAGCCAAGCTGTGACCATGGCTGTTAGCTATTTTTCTCCTCTGGTGGGGTTTTGCAATTAATAAAGTTTTATTTGTTGTTGGCTTTTTTTTTTTTATTTATTTTTTTTTATTTTTTTTTGCTTACTGAATAATCTTTCGGAGAATAATTCTGTAATTACATAGCTTGCAGTGTGACAAGTAAAAAAACTATACAAGGGACACCAGCTGACAATTACCTCTATCATGTTAGTTGCTTGTGATATATTGCTACTCTTATTCACATGATACAAAGTTACCATATACTTGTGGTGGCAAGGATGTGTTGCTACTAATTAGCTTTTGCACAAGTTCGTTTTTTTTTTTTCTTCTCTGTGTGAAGAAAACTGAGTTGTTTTTTTTTTTTTTTAATTCATTTGGATTAACTGAATTTATTTGTATTATTAGTCTATATTTCTTGTGTTTATGACCACCATATCTTTTAGTCTCTTCATGTAGGGACTTTTATGTATATATTTATTTGCTTCACCCTTTTTTTTTTTTTTATACAATTAATAAAAGTTAAGTTATACAAATGGTTACTCTTTAACCCCTTAAGGACCAAACTTCTGGAATAAAAGGGAACCATGACATGTCACACATGTCATGTGTCCTTAAGGGGTTAAAGGGTTTTTTACTTTTCCCCCTTTTTTCAGTTTCCTGGTATTTGAATGTTTATATTAGAAGTTACCCCCCTGTAACAGATCCCCTATACTCAGACTAAGTATATCCATTGTAATTCTCCCATTGTAAATTTCCCTGTGGGCCGGCACACTATCGGGCCAGTGCGCGGCCACCTAGTGCACACCAGCCCGTGACCGCACGGTGCAAAAACAGAATAACTGGCAGGAGGGGATGCGCTTCCCTCCTGCCGATCACAGAATGTAGTGTGGCCGAGCAGGCAGACTGAGATAGAGGAGCTTCTGTTCCCCTACCCAGTTTAACAGGAAGTGCTCATAGAGAGTACAGAATTGCTTACTGTCAGACTGGGTACACTGAGCAGGAGCTCCTCCACTATGGTCTGCCTGCTCGGCCACGCTACAGCAAGGTATAGGGAGAGCTGGTGGGGACAAGTGGGACATGTGGGGGCTGGGGGACCGAGCCCCAAAGTGAAGCAGTGCTTAAAACTCTGGTATACCCAAACATCAGCCAAGACTTGATGAAGGGGACAAAAATAATGTTTTATTGTGGCCAGCTTATATACACAGACCCCCAGCATGGGGTCTCCATTCTCTTGTACAGTAAGCCCGCCCAGGCGCCTCTTTGTCTGGGAGATGAGAGCCTGCTTTTGCTTAACCTAATTATCTCCCATGCACCAGAGGTACAAAATATTATAAAAAACAAAACAAAATACACCTAACACATATATGAACCCCCACAAGCATTATATCCCCGAATAGCTTGGATGTGAGCGCCCAATAGCGCTCAGATCCCACGAACACAGCCGGATCGCCACCAGTAAAGTTTTGACTGACCGCACACACGTGCCGTCTGCCCAAATTGGTTCTAGAGAAATAGTGGTAGCGGTGGGTCACGTTCAGGAGTTCATAAACCACTCAAATGTCAAACGGTTGGGGAAATGTATTTGTGCTCGGGGAACTTTAGAACGCGAACTAAGAGGGAAATGACTTGTGAACAGAATAAATAGTGAGTTTGTCACACCCCCAAATTCTTATAGCATAACCTGACACACTCTCCTTTAAAACATCATCTAAACTTTTATATTTGAGTGTTCCTTTAATTGGCAGTATTCATGTGTTCTCCAATAGAGGCAGTGTTGACCCATTTCACAGGCTCCCTTGAATAATTAAGAGGAGTGATGATCTCTCTCTGCTTGCCTTGTATGTCACTGTATACTCACAGCTGGCTGTGCCACCAGGGCACAATTTCCTTTATCAACACTACAGGACTTCATCTGTAAATATATGACTTCATCATGTTTTTTCCAGGGAAACAGCCATTTATTGATATAGTCTTAGAAAGTAAAATGGAATATATGAGTATATCAGAGTGTAACAGTGATTAGAGATATAAAATAATGTGAAGTGTTTACACTGGTATGCTACCTTATACATGATATAAATAAGTTTTTTTTTACACAAATTTATAGTCCTAAATTGCACAATCCTCCACAAATATGTACAAATTGAATCAACAGATAGTGATCTATCAAGTAGAGGTTTTAAGATTTTGACATCACTCCATATTTAAAAAATGTAACACTATGACAAGTCTGCCTCAGATGAAAATCTTCTATTGCGTTGCACAAATACATTTTGTAGAATAAGTTAACTGGTGACACTTTTAGTTTCCATTGTCTCTTTAGAGCAGGGGTAGTCAAGCTTTTAATACCTACTGCCCCTTTCTTTTGTATCTTTATTGATGGTAAAATTTCCTTATCGCCCATCAGTGCTGCAGTAACTAATTTTATAACGCAAGTGTGAATTTAAAAAAAAAAAAATTTTTTTTTTTTTATTTTTTTAGAAAGGAGGGTTTTTCTTATACTTGACTTTCTTTTTTTTTTGTTCTGTTCTATTTTTTTTTCTCTGTGTGTCTGTGGGGTGCTGTGTGTGTGTGTGGGGGCACAGCACTGTATCGGAGCGTTGCAATGGTAACACGTGGCAACGCTCCGATCAGCCTGCTCGCGGGAGGAACACAGAGCTTCTCAGGCCCTTCACTCCCTCTGCTGGAACTAAGTTCCAGCTGGCCAGTGAGGGAGATGAAAGTATCTCCCCTGCCGGCCTTTGTCCACAGCCATCGAGCCCTACTGGGCGTTTTCTGCAGAACCCACCACCACCCACCTGAAATCCCAAACCGCATACTATGGACCATGTTGGCTACCCCTGCTTTAGCGGTAGCAGTGTAAATCCTCAGAACTATTACTAACAAATATGTAAATTTACATGATCGAATATTCTTCTATACAACTAAACAGTCTATTCCAACAAATAGTGGTAGGAAATCCTTGGAACTCCACATGTAGACTACATCTTCCATAATGCTCCTACTGGGAAAGCATCACGAGCGGTGTAGTCCAAACCATCTGGAGTGCTGAAGGTTTCCTACCTCTGCAATGAGTAAATATTAGCACTTGCTTTTCATATGACAGAACGTGACTGAAAAAAAACATATTTTCCCCTTACAGTATCTTCCAGAATATAGCGTTATCACGAAAAAGACGTTTGAACTTGGAACATTTTTGGATTTACCACGATTTCCACCAATAACTGAGAATTGCTATCTTCATCCTAATGTGCTTTGTATGAAGTATCTGATGGAGGCCAACTTGCCAGGTAAATTGTCTTTCTGTATCACAATGAGGCTGCAAAAAGTATATCTAGAACATGCCCCAGTGTAAAGCTAAAAAAGCTTTAATTCCTAGCAGTACCATTTAACTCTGTGCTGTTCTGGCTTGCTATCACCGCAATGTGTCTTATGTCAAAAGAATTCAGTATCTGACAGCACCGACTGCACAGAGCTAACTGGTACTCTCACTACACTTAATGAGTAAATGAAAAGAGGTAACTTATTAACAATCCCGAACTGCTCAGTAATCCTACATGATGAAAGGGGAATGCTGTTTGGCCATTTTGAATACTTAGAGGGGAAATCACTTGGCCATCCAGAAAGCTTAAAGAGAACATCGCATAGCCGTTCTGGATGCAAGCACGGAGAATGGTATGGACATAATGTTCTGGAGGGGCTCCAATCTGAGAAATTGTACAACACTGTTTTTGGATGGAGCAACCCTTAAAGGACCACTAGTGCCAGGAAAATATATTTGTTTTCCTGGCACTATAGTGCCCTGAGGGTGCCCCCACCCTCAGCGTCCCCCTCCCGCCGGGCTGGATGGAGCGGAAGGGGTTAAACTTACCTCTTTCTCCAGCTCCGGGCGGGGAGCTCTCCTCCCTATTCTCCTTCTCTTCGGCTGAGTGTGCATGCGCGGCAGGAGCTGCGCGCGCATTCAGCCAGTCCATAGGAAAGCATTCACAATGCTTTCCTATGGACGTTGGCATCTTCTCACTGTGATTTTCACAGTGAGAAACACGGAATCCCTCTAGCGGCTGTCAATGAGACAGCCACTAGAGGCTGGATTAACCCATTGCTATGTTTATAGAAAAAAGGGGTTAACCCTAGATGGACCAGGCACCCAGACCACCTCATTAAGCTGAAGTGGTCTGGATGCCTATAGTGGTCTTTTAATTGCAGCCCTTCCCCCCCCCTTCCCCTCCTAAAAGAGAAATAGGAAAAACCTACCAAAGTTCTCCCAGTCCTCCTCTGGTGATGTCACTGTCCCTTCATGGAGGGGGAGAGATATTGGGGGAGTATGGGTTGAGGGGAGGACTTGGGTTGCACAGAGAGGGAGTGTTCTGCCATTGGCCGTTTGTCGCCACCTGTGCATTGAGTTTATGAGGGCGCTGGTTAATAATCCTTACAGAGATTGGGGTAGACTTCCAGCATCATATAGCATCTTCTCTACAGACTCCAAGCACCATGACCACTTCAAAGTGTGGTCCTTTAAATGTGTGTGACCTGCTCTTCTAAAGTATATATTTAAATAGCAAGGATACAAAAATCAGGAATTACACATAAAGAACCATAAATAGGTTATAAAAATGCTAAAGCAACCAATAATTCACTATGCCTCTATCAATAATATTGGCCTAAAATGTATACGCATTTAAAAAGACCCACCATATCAAATATATCACAAATTAAAAAAACGCAAATGGATAAGAATACAAATACTAATGAATCAATATAAAAGTCCAAAACAAAGTGTAAGGTCATGTTATATTTGTTAATTCTACCGTTGATTTGGGGTATTTGAGTACTAAGGAAGTGGAACACTAGGTAATGAAAGCCAAGGGAAGCAAGGCTAAACCGATGCCATACACGTGGTCCACACAGTTCCGGTTAGAGTAGCCAGCTTCACAAAGCAAATAGAGTCCTTTGTATTCCAAGATAAAGGTTGTCACCATATTATATGTCGGATACTGATGGTGGAATCTGCCTGTATTCTAGGATCTTGGACTTGGTCCTGGACTTTTTATATTGGTTCATTATTATTTGTATTCTTATTAATTTGTGTTTTGTGTGGTATATTTGGTATAGTGTACTTTTCTAAACTGGTATACATTTTTGGTATTATTTATAGCGCGGTGCTACCAAATGCTACCCTCATACATTTAGAGGTTTTACTACCTGCTACTGTAGGTTTATGCCCAATTCAGAATACTTTAAGTAATGCAAATCTCGGACATTTAAGTGACGTTTTGTTATATACCTTATACCTTAATTAGTGTATACAATAAATATTTTTGTGAGATTCGCACACCTCCTGAAGATTATTTAGTAGACCGTCTGAGTATCTACCAAAGAAATGTTCTTATCCACAGAATTGGCAGTGATACTCTGTACTCCTTTAAAAGACCACTATAGTGCCAGGAAAACCTACTCGTTTTTTTATGGCACTATAGGGTCTCTTGGTCCCCCCCACCCTTAGGGTCCCCCTCCCGCCAGGCTCTAGGGTGTGGAAGGGGTTAAACACATACCTTTTCTCCACCGCCGGGCTCCCAATGCTTTCCTATGGACGCTGGCTTCTTCTCACTGTGAAAATCATAGCAGTTTCTCTGAAACTGCTATGTTTATAGAAAAAAGGGTTAACCCTAGCAGGACCAGGCACCCAGACCACCTCATTAAGCTGAAGTGGTCTGGGTGCCTATAGCGGTCCTTTACTATTTTTGGGTCTCCAGTTTTCATGATGGGTACAATAATATAGCTTACTCATGTAATAGGTGTGGGTGTACAATTTCAACAGTTTTTTCCTTTAGAACTCCCTGCAGGAGTATTTTGGTAAATAAATAAATAAATATTCATTCAAGTTCTGTTGATTTCACAATGAATTTGTCTATTTTTTTGCCTTCTCTGGGGACCTCCAGTTGATCTGGTGTTGCTCTGGAGTCTTATTGTTGACAGTGTCTGTTCACAGCCAGAGTTTCTTGTTAAACTGGAAAGGTGGAAAGGTTTTAATTTTTTTATTTTCTCCTTCTTGTCAGAGTTTGATTTTTAAAATCCTGCATGCTTGACATGTTTACAGCACATACATAGGTCAGATGGTGTCTGTATGTGGCCATATGACAAACAGGTTACTCTGCTTCCCAATGACATCCCATTAATTATCTCCAAGTAGGTAATTGTGCAGAGTGCTCAACAATTGTAGCTCAGTGGTTGCCATGGTCTCGTAATGCTAAAACCGTATCAACCTGGAGCCACCTTTTGTGTTACCTTAAATTTGCATATAGATACTAAATGATCAGTAGACTGTACGGCAGGTCTGGGCAAAGGTACACTGATCTTTAAAATTCGTCCCTTTAATTAAGCCTACTCAACTGATAAGTTATTACTTGTAAGCTCAAAGCTCTCTAATAAACTGTATTTTTGAACTGCTCATTTATTGTGACTTTGTGGTCATGTGATCCCTTGACTGCAAGATCTTAACAACTGTTTATCTGACCATTTGGTGATTTATTATATACATCGGTTTTCTCTTTTTTTAAATGTAGTTGTTCTTATAACTATTTTTATATATATATATATATATATATATATATATATATATATATATATATATATATATATATATATTTTTTATATAGTGTCAACTTATTAGTAGTGATGTCGCGAACTTGCCGCGAACGGTTCGTGGCGAACTCGGTCAGCTGACACATCCCTGCCAATCTCCGGCAGACCCTCCCTCCCAGACCTTCCTACTTCCTGGACAGCATCCCCAAGGCAGCTTCAACATGTATGCTGTCCAGGAGGTGGGAGGGTCTGCCGGAGATTGGCAGGGATGTGTCAGCTGACCGGAGTTCGTCGCGAACCGTTCGCGGCAAGTTCGCGAATGGTTCGCGACATCACTACTTATTAGCCCAGCAATATTAAATAGACACTATAGTCACCAGAACAACTACAGCTTAATGTCGAAGTCAGTCCCTGCAGGTGTGTTAAATTAAATACAGCATTTTCAGAGAAAAGGCAGTGTGTACATTACTGCCTAGGGACACCTCCAGTATTTTGTAAAGATTAAGAGAATATTGAACACATCAAATATCCTGGGAGTACCTTCAACAGGGGGCTCTTACCAGCGTGGACTAATGTCCCATATAGAAAAAGTGGTCTGGGCACAGTTAAAGGCAGTCTTTATTTGAAGTGCAGAATAAAATACAAAGTTGCCACTACCCTGAAACTTTGTCATGTCTTTTCACTACTAGGGACACGTCCAGTGGCAGTCACTCAGACAGCCACTAGAGATGCTTCCTGTGTCAGTGCTGTACTATATGCAGCACTGACGTTCAGCATTTTCACTTTCTGCATGGAGGTGCTAAGCGTTATTCAAAGAGATGCATTGATTCATAGAGATGCTGATTGGAACAGAGTGGAGTTTTGATGATCTCTGACAAGGAGGCATAGAGGGGGGTGGGGCCAGCCACAAGGAGACCCCCGCGGTGCTGGAAATAAGGTTAGCTTTACATCTTTTTAATGAGGGCCAATGAGACTGGGGGTATAAGCAGGACAGTAAGTATTTTGCAAACATTTTAGATTACATTGTACATGCTTGCAATCAGCTATACTGTTACTGTACTAGTAATCTGGATCAGAACATTTATATGTACAATAGGTAGAGTGCTGTGTTAAAACGACGTCTGTGTGAGCGGTACATTTCATTAGTGTGTGCGCACAGAGGAAAATGCCATCTGAATTTTATTTATAAAATACTAATTTAAAAATATATGATTAATAATACATTTGTTGCACTACTGACCAGGCCTGTGGTTCTAGAGATAGTCAAGATTTTTTTTTTCAAAAACATATCTCATGTAAATAGCAACAAAGAGGCCTAAGCAAGAGCCAATGAGGACAATTTAATGTGCACTATACAGCTCTTGCACACGCCTGTGGCACGGAGTGATGTGTCATAGGGACTGCTACCAGCAATAAACAGTTATGAAGCATGGGTGCACAAAAGGTAGATCCCCAAAAGTTTTAAAACTACAGCTCCCATGATGCTTTGTCATTCCAAATGCATGCAAAGTATCATGGGAGTTGTAGTTCCACAACATCTGGGGATATACCTTTTGGGCATCGCTGGTGTAAAGGCTATCTGGGAATTATAGTCTGCGAGCATTTGCAGTATATTATTGTATTGCTGCCCGAGGGTTTTATGTTCTACATGCCAACATAGTCCTTCTATCTGCCTGTGAGGGTCTGTTACACTTTGTTTTTGGGTATCCTTAATCTTGCAGCAGCACAGTCATTTGTGATGTCTTTACATTTTTTTTATATCATCCATGGTAATGTGTTAACTTGGAAAGCAGCGAGAAGACCGATAAATGTCTGTGTCTCTCCTTGCTCGGATTCTATATTTTTCACTTAAAATTAAACCCTTAGGAACCGTGCCATCGATGTAATGGCACACATGCAAAAAGTGCAAAACCAGGGTCTTTGGAAGATCCTGCAAAACTGCCACATTCGTCTTAGATCTTCTCACACACATGCAATTGGAAGCCATGGACAACCAATGTGCATGACGCATACTTATCTGTATCACTTATAAGCATGTTGGCTTGGGAGAAACGGACAGATGCAGCAGGTGGAAGGTGTTTGAAACTCTGCCATTTCCACATTTTGCCAAACATTGTCTGCCACATAAGACAAAAGTATGTTGGCCTTTATATCTTTATCTATCTTTTTGAAAAACTCAAAAGTGAGAACGGCAGTTTCAAGGGTAACCCAGGCATGCATATGTGCTTGTTGTGCCTGCAGGCATATCAGCCATACCTTGCTGACAAGAGGCCAAAACAATTTTGTAGGGTTTTTCCATCTCTCTGCAGGGAGACCTGCCCCAGTGTAAAGGATCACTCTGATATGCAAATAGTCAACAAGCTCCTTCTGTTGAGTTAGCGAGCCTGCATTTGTTCGAAAACTCTCTAGTGGGTGACTACACATAGGACAAACTATTACACAGTGTTATGTCTCTATTAGGCTTTTGTTGTAAGGCTTTCAAGTCTGTCAGTTAAAAATGTATACATGATGGATATATATATATATATATATCATGGGTTTTATTCCTATTAACATCTCTCACAAAATATATGTGGAGGTTGCCACTCTACTTTAGGAATATTATTTGATCCCTATTTTAACATCATTCATTGGCAGAGGAGTTTCAGCCAATGCTTTTAACTCATGAGTAGTGTTTAAATAAGGTCAAAATTGATACTGATAAATTGGAGCTTTATCACTGGAAGGACTGCAGCAGCCCACGGAACTTTGGTAAATTTCAAACAGTTCAAAAATGGTTTGACTTCATATCATGGGATGATGCCATGGGATGTAGTGGTTATGGTGCTTAGAGTGCCCCTTTAAGATAAATGGCATCATTTCAATCTGAAATACCATTACACAATGAGTAAGCATTCTACCATGAATGCCATTATGCCATGTGTGAATCTACCTCTAAAGAACTACAGAAGGAAACACTGCCAACATCTTAGATATTTAATGAGACAGTTACACTTTATAGAAACATATTTAACCCCTTAAGGACACATGACACGTGTGACATGTCATGATTCCCTTTTATTCCAGAAGTTTGGTCCTTAAGGAGTTAAAGACCTCCGGCCCCAGATTTCCCAATATCTAGAGTTGGGAACACAAAGGAGGATAAATTCAAAAAAATCAGAAACCGTGTTTGTTTTCCTCAAATTTTCACACCCCAGTAAATGTGTGGGGAAATTTGTTCCCATTTTAATAGTACAGTTTATTTAGAAAAATAATTATACCAGGAAAATGATCATGTATAAAACTGAATTATAAAACGTTAAAAGTTGTCATCTTTGTTGCAAGTGTGTTTTAAAACACAAAAGAGATAAGTATTCTATCTGCTTTGTCACATTTTTCTGGGTCATCTTCTTTGTCAATACTTTATGAGATTTACTATTTGAGATTTTTTATTTATTTTATATATTTATGCCCCCCTCTCCCACCCCCCCAATAAATTGCAAACCGTGATTGGGGAATAAAAATACTAGCAATTATTTTCCATTCATACCTCAGTCTTCCTTCTCAAGGCAGATACCAAGTAATTCTGTGTTCATTGCCCCAGCCAGCGACAGCCATAATCAAAAGTTGAAAAAGTTGTAAAATGGAAGATTTGCATACTTTTACCCGTTTAGATAGAATTATGCAAAGTTTGCCATTCCACAGTTATTTCCCACCACCTCATTTGCATGTATATCCATCACATATTATGATGATGGGGAAGCACTTGCCCAGAGGCCCATAAACCATTAAATATGTGAAAGTGATCTGTGATCTGTATATTAAATGTGATTTATTATTATTATTATTATTATTATTATTATTATTATTATTTTTTTTTTTTTTGCATTGGCCCAGTATTGCGAGCAATCTATCATTTATATTAAAAAAAAAAAAAAAAAATGTGCATTTTATAACATACAAAAGAACTGGTAATTTTGATAGACAAAAATAAATATTATCTAGAATATATAATCTATCTCAAACCACAAATTAAGGACTCCCAGCTTTTCACATATGAACAGAGCATATCCCGGTGCTTGCTCCAGCAATGTATATATCAGTCCAAGTACAGGTGCACTCAAAGGATTTGTGAAAGTAGTTTAATTCAAAATTCAATTCGTAACATCAATAGTCGACGTTTAGGTCTCTTTTGATATCCATTTCCACTTAGAACTAATTTGCATTGTATATTGCGCACCGCATCATATTTATATGTATTCTTAACCACCTTCTTTTCCTAATCTTGACTAGATGAACTTCATGTTTGGACCAGTCGGGTGGCAAATAAGCTATGCCTTGATGATGCTACTTATTTGACATTTGATCCTTTGCAAGAAAGAAAAAAAATGGTTCAGTATGATGTCCAGTCAGTAGCTCTGATCATAGTGGTGCTCAAACTGTTGTTTGTTCTGGATGATCACACAGAATGGTAAGTTTGGTGTTAAAGTTCTAGATAAGTCTGTATTCTAGGTAACATTGTCATAGCAAGCAAGATGCATGTGCTGTGCAGAGATGGTAATTGTAGCTTAATAGAGGGATTCAGCTGCCAGTTGGGTGTTAAACTGTGAAACATTTGTTAAGAATGATATCACATGGCTGAGTAACTTCATGATAACTCTGTAACAGGAGCCAGGGATCCAGCAAAGTGAATGTACTGTACTGCAAGCTATGATTTATGTGCAGCAGGCTGATACACCTGCTGCAAGAACTACATCAAAATCTATTTATTATTATTGATAATATCCTGTAACGGCAAAGTCTGGCTGATATGTGGTTAATTCATTTAATTGCTATACTTTTCTTATATTATATATATTTTTTTTCTTTCTAGGACCTTGGCAGAATGTGCCTCCAGGAGCAATAAAAACAAAAAAGGTTAGTTGTAGTGTAAATAATATATGTAATTATTTATTTAAAACTTCACGTGCCAACATATTGGCAGTTCCGTAGACTGGTTGTATAGAGTGTAACTTAACTTTATTCCTGCAATGGGTCAGTGTAATTCTGAAAAGCCTTAAGAACAACTTTCGTTGTCATGCTGTGAGTGATGACAGCGCATGTAAAGACCTTTAATTCAATAAAGAGCTTCACGAGGAAGAGCCTGTAGAAAATAAGCAGGATTCTCCAAATTTTGACCCTCCAGGTGTTGATGCACTACAACTCCCATGATTCTCTGGCTATTTAATTCAAAGATTCATGGTAGTTGTAGTTCAGCAATATCTGAAGGATCAGAGTTTGGAGAACTCTGCTCTAAGGGCATAGTTTTGGACAAACGTGAAACGACAATATTTTACGCTGTCTTAAGAGGGATTGCATCTCTGAACCTGATGTTCATGTTCAGTGAGTGCCATGCACGCTTTAAGCCTACCCCATTGGAAAGTATTGACGTCCACATGGAAACAACAGGAAGTGCCTTATATTTGCTGCAGAATTTGGAAATTGATTAATTCTGCATGTGCTGACATTAATTTGGCACATGTTTCTTTACTGCATTTTGTTAGCCTACTCCCTGCTCTTACATGGAAATAAGGTGAACACCCACAATGTAAGGTGTACTCAGTGAGTTACAATAATAATGTAATACATATAGTACAGATGTATGTCTCTGTGGGTTTTAAACTTAAACTGGGAACTTGAAAATGATGGCACATTATGGACAAACACTACAGAACTCAAAGGATTCTCCACAGAGTGGAGCAGAATATAAACCAAAAACAGAAAACAAAATACTCAAAACTGAAAGTGGTTGGTTAAATATATGGACCTCGTGGCCTAAGGAGGGAAGGGCACCACATTGAGGAGGGCGTTCATCCTATGCCCACTGACCAATGCAGCCTGCCCAGAGGTAGAATTAAATACTGGGCCTCCTCAAAACTATCCCACCAGCCCCAGACACTTGTACACTCCTGCAATTGTTCCTCACTTGTCAGATCGTTGCCAGCGGTCTGGATGCAGTCTTGGGACCTTCCTGCATGATGCTAGCATAGTCTCTGAGTATGGGGTACCCGATGGTTTGAGCCGTGCCAGGGGATACATCCCCATGTGGACTGAGGTCCAGATGAGTGTTGGCAGATCTTGGAGCGGCGTCTGTTGCGTCAAGGTGCTTTCTGTGTCCTCCACTTCGCTGGTAACGCTGCAACATTGTGGATCAGTGCAGGCCGTGTTTCGAGAGCTTGCTTTGTAGTGTACTGTTGTACGTCCTGCGCCACTTGCATCTCCGTCTGGTTATTGATTGCAAGCCAAAGCTTAGACCATAGGACACATGTTATTTTGCTTTAGAGTAGAAGCACAAAAATGGCAAGGAAAAAATATATATATTTGGTTTTAGGTTAGGTGGTGTGTGTAGTTTAATTACCTAGCTTTACACTTGTGTAAAATGTCAAAAAGCCATGTTTTTTTAAAATTGTATTTAGATTTATGGTGGTATAGTTAGAGAAAGTACAATTACAGAAACCTGGTGATAATAGGAATACTAGTGAATTCTAGTGTGAGGTTTCAGCATGAATCGAAGGCTGTATTGTGCTGCATTACAGAAAGGGTGGTAGATACCTGGAATTGGCTTGCAGAGAATGTAGTCCTTTTCACCCTCTGTAAAGAAATACAAGATAAAAAATAGGAAGCACGTTTTTCCATTATCAGTGTACATTCAGTCCAACCAAGATGGAAACGAGCGTCTGAGAGCACTGGCCTATCCTGGGATTATAGTAATGCTATGGAAGTGTACATTCTGTCTTATCAAGTCGCCCATGGAGGGGGAGGTTAATTGGTGCAGGAAAGAGCCCGTTCTTTTGCCAAGGAGGTGTCGCTCTTTACACCTTAAGCACTACACGAAGCTGAGGTGGGTATGGCACTTAAATGACACTTTAAGTGAGCCTGTCTTACGCAGACATGCAGAAAGAAGGGTCATCATGTGTAAAAGTTCCTTTTTTACATTAACTATAATTTAAAAAAAAAAAAGGCACATTTAAAAACAAATCCTATTAAACCGCCAATCTTTATATGTAACCAGCAGAAATGCAAGCCTATTTTTAGAAGGAAAATAAATACGTTTTAGTTTGTCGCATCTCTGCTGTGTTTGTGCATGTTGACAGGTTTGCACTTGGGGCTCCAGTACTGGTGCAGATATGGTGATTGAGCAGCACTGTTATTGATTGAGACCATCTTTTAACTACCCGCTGCACGGTTTGCAGAGCAAGCGATTTCTTTTTCTATTTGATCGCCTGCTTTCTTTCTCTGCATACCGCTAACCTCTTCTTCTGTACAGCGGTTCATTATGTACAGAGGACATTGGGTGACGTATGTGATGAACGAGGCCAAGTAATTAAAAAAAAATTAAAAAAAATAAAATATATATATATATATATATATATATATATATATATATATATATATATATCTTTTGATCTATACATTTGCTTGCAATTTTGCTGAAATAATTTAGATATTTTCTTAAAAATGGTCTATGGAGTAGATTGTTGGTTTGTTCATGATTCAGAGTGAATTGGTTATTATTATTATTATTCTGGTTCAATTTATTGAAATATATATATGCGCATAAAATATAACATTTTTGTTCTGTAGGGAAAATGCTGTTTGATTACAAGGAATGGTACAAAACAATGAAGGTAACCCTTGATAAAAGTCAAAGGCAGTTGGCTGAAGAAAAAGCCAGGTACACTATATCTTTCATTTCACCATTTTAAAGTTATAAAGGAGTGATTGGCAATACCTGTTCAAGTTTTTGCTGAACTTCATTTCCCATAATTCTCTAACATAGTTCAACAACACCCTCCGACTCTAGCTGTTCCCAAGTCGTAGCATTCATGCTTTTAATCCTCAGGTGTTTAATGACGTGATTGTTTACAATTTAAATGCGTGCATATGATTCATTTCATCGGAAATGTGATAGGCTCTCTTTCTGACTTTCACTGATTCACACTGAAACCCAATATTTGTTTTTAACTGAATGAAATAGATGTGGCATAGTTATTAAAGGGTTATTTTCTGATTATATGTTAGTAATCATCATTTTATACTGGCTTTTCTTTTTATAAACCAATTATGTGGATAATTCTCCTTTTATACGTCTGTATTTGCCATGTAGGTTATAAAATCATTACGTAATTTAGTGACTTATTTAGAACATAAATACAGAATTTTATGTGACCTTTTAAGCGCTCCCCTTCCTCTTTGTGTTTTTAAAGAATTTTATTTGTTTAAACAATACATTAACCTCTTAGAAGGAGCATTTAGTTGCCTGGTTTAACTCCACTCATTGAGACCTGCCATAGACCAGCAGGTTACATGTAATATATCTCATTTATCTTATCGATTGAATAGTCAATTACTTTTTAGCACTATCTGCATCGCCTTGATCCAGGATACAGTTGTATAACATCAATTCCCTGCTACTAACTACATTCGTCCATACTCAGGCATAACTGGGTTTCCTCTGGAACATTTATCCAAGCAGAATCTGGTCGTCCCCCATCCTTCCCACTGGGAAGGCTTTGTTGCAGTGCACTGGCATCAGAATGGAGTGGCATCTAGCTGTGCATGCATTATATTTACTGTGATGCATTCCTCTAGCTGTGCATGCATTGTAGTAACTGTGATGCATTCATCTAGCTGTACATGCATTGTAGTTACTGTGGTGCATTCCTTTAGCTGTGCATGCATTGTAGTTACTGTGATGCATTCCTTTAGCTGTGCATGCATTGTAGTTACTGTGATGCATTCCTCTAGCTGTACATGCATTTTAGTTACTGTGATGCATTCCTTTAGCTGTGCATGCATTGTAGTTACTGTGATGCATTCCTTTAGCTGTGCATGCATTGTAGTTACTGTGATGCATTCCTTTAGCTGTGCATGCATTGTAGTTACTGTGATGCATTCCTCTAGCTGTGCATGCATTGTAGTTACTGTGATGCATTCCTCTAGCTGTGCATGCATTGTAGTTACTGTGATGCATTCCTTTAGCTGTGCATGCATTGTAATTACTGTGATGCATTCCTTTAGCTGTGCATGCATTGTAGTTACTGTGATGCATTCCTTTAGCTGTGCATGCATTGTAGTTACTGTGATGCATTCCTCTAGCTGTGCATGCATTGTAGTTACTGTGATGCATTCCTTTAGCTGTGCATGCATTGTAGTTACTGTGCTGCATTCCTCTAGCTGTGAATGAATTGTAGTTACTTTGGTGGAGTGCGGTAGAACTACCTGTAACAGGGTTCTCTTGTCCTTCCCTTTCACACAAATGTTTTCTATCAGTAAGGAAGTCCATGCAAAGGATCTAGTGAGAATATAGCAACAGGTGAGGATGGGGATACTTTTTTTTTTTTTAATGTGTATATTTTTCTTTCTTAATATCTATACATCTGACAGCAAGTCTGATAGCACAATGAGTACGCTCAAAGGCTATGTTTAAGCATGTTTACTGCCTGACTGATGAGCTATGCCCTGACACTGTGATACCGATCTCCAAGTTGGGCACTTGTTTAACTTTGCACACCGGGCTATTTACCAAAGTGAGAACTTACCGAGAATCTTAAATTTAGGTCAAAGTAGCCAAATTGGAAACCTTCTCGAAGTCTCTAATTCAGAGTTTACAATGGGAACCAAAATACAAAATAAACGGACAAGTTTACATGTGTTCTTCTAATTTTAGGTTCATATGGAAAAGCAATAGGATACTTTATTACTCCAAAAATGTCAAAGGCGTGTTTACCAAAAGGAAACGTAAGTATGAGTTTTATGAGAATTATTTATGTTCTAGACCCAGCTGCTGATACTAAAAATCAGTTTTTGTATTCTATAAAATAGAATTTTTAACCTTGTTATTGGATATAATTGTGTAAGCGCAATGGGTTGTGATTGTGTTTGCACCCATTACCCAGTACTATATCTCTAGTGTAGATGCATATAATTATTTCATGATTTATGTGCATAAATTTACAGGTTTAAAGGAACACTCTAGGTACCATAACCATTAAATATCATTGAAGGGATTACAGTGTCTGGAGGTCTTTTGGCACAATCTCTCCATTTAGTGTTGAACCTGGTTAAACGAACCATCCAGGCACCTAAAGCTTGCTGACAGTGAGATGCTTTAGGGGTAATGTCAGTGTTGCTGCAGTCTTATATTATAAAAGTATACATTTTTTTTTTTTTTTAAATCACCTTTGTCACACCTTACCTACTGTCGTTTAGACTTTCTTACGCTTCACTCAGACTTCTCACTGAGCTGTAATTTGAGCTCCAATTGAGGCTGTTCTCGTGTCACTTTGAGGTGGATGTGTGTAATACGGACAATGACAAATATATTCAGTCTGTTCAGAATATTTCCCATCAAATTTCCCTAGATTTCGATGCATTTTGAGATTTGTTTTAACTCCAAAATGCCATATGGTCAGTTTTGACCTTATGGAACTATCACTACTAGGTTTAATTTGCAAGCTTTGTGAAGAGGTGAGCTGTGAATTGTTTGAAAATGAAACTAGTGTTAAAGTTCTCACGGTAATGACAAGATATAGGTCAGATGAAAAGAAGCACCGTGGTAAGAACGGAGAAGTCAAGTTAGGGAGCATTTCATAATAAAGACAAAAATTTAAGAAAGAGTAGAGTTGGGGATGGTCTTTATATCAGAAAAGGAAATTTAAGTCTTATTTGTGGTGTGAAGGAAAGCCAGTACAAGGATAGACACCAGAAGCAGCATAAGAATTGATGTGAAAGATTGGGTTTACTCGGGTGGTAGGAAAGATAGTAAGAAGTATGTTGCAGTAGCCAAGGTGGAAGATGATAAGGAAGTCTTTATCGGTGAGAAATTGGTGAATTCAACCAAGATTATTTGGGGAAGTAGCAGATTTTTTGAGGGCTAGAATCTCAGGAGGTCGAGGAAGCATAGCAACAAAATGACACTGAAGCATCAAGCTTAGTTATCTGGCAACATAGTGATATTTTCATTGTTGCGTGAAATGTTGGGTTGATTAAAAGGACATAGAAGGAAACGACCTATAAACGTTTAGCAAAGTTATGTTTCAGAAAGCGATAGGATAGCGATGAGGAAATGGCAGAGAGTCATTTGGTAATGAAACAGGAGGGTGAAAGAGGGGTAAATTCATGTTATTTTACAAGATACTGAAGAGATGTGGTGTAGAGGATAGTTGGATATGAATCTAGATATAACTGTATCAAGTTCTTTGTCATTACACAAAATTGTCTACAGTCATTTGTGAAACAGAAAGAAATGCAACTGAATATTGCCTAGAAAAGTATACAGACATCTTGTTGGTGGGATTCTTATAGTTACAAGTACATTAAAAGGGAGATTTGACTGTTCTGATGGACAGAGATTTTGCTCAGGTGGGTTAGGGATGACATTTGTGGGATGTAAACTGAGTTAATAAGATCAGAAGGTATAGACTCCATGGGTTTAGTTGTTGGTATAAGAAGGAAGGTGGATTTCAGTATCTGGAACAAAGAATTGTAAACGCATTCGTGAGACACAGAGGTCTTATACTTGTCAAATAGAGACAGAAAAAAATCTCTTCTGAAAGTGTTGGCCTCATCCTTGACATAAGTAGTATTGAAAGGCAAATGGGGCTCTTGGACAAAGATTTGAAAGTGACATACATATCTGTAATTGGAGAGTGATGCAGTTGTTGTAGAGATGTAGAATTCTTTGTGTCCGAGAGGGCAGAGTTTTGGAATGCAACATACATTTAAATCCGCTGGACCTTCGACTTTTCTTGATGCTGTGTCAGCTGATTATGAGCCTATTTGACTATGATATTGGACATTTTTTTAAAATATCATAATTTGCACCTTTTGTGGTCTTGAGTGACAATCGGTGGAGGACAATTGTTTTTATTCTCTAGTGCTGCAGATATTGTGTTAAAACATACAGCTTGTACTCGATAGGAGATTCTCGAGGAAGCTAGGAAACATTTTAATTTAATTTTCAACGGTGTAGAGGAAGGTGAGTAAAGTGTCTTTTTTTAATTTTATTTTTTAATCAACTTCTTAAAAACAACATATTCGCCTTTAAAAAATAATTCTATGCTCTGTTGCATTTAGTTGAAAATAAATCTGTTTCCTTGCTGCAAGTGGGTTTATTTTTGGAGTATAGTATGTTTTATAGGGACTGTGACGGACCGCCTTGCACCCGACCGGGTACCTCCGTCAATTGCAGCTTCCTAGTACTGGCAAGTACCATAAGCACTGCACTGGAACACCATAACCACTGTAAACCCCACAAACTGCTGTAGCTTGGTTGGGTTCTCGCCGTCCTCCACCCACCCTGGATCCAAGACCAGGATCCAGCTTCCAGTGCGTAGGCCTCTCTTAGTTCCGAGAGCGTAGCAGGAGCAGCTCTTACAAGAGCTAGTGTTTATACTCAGGGGAGTATAGTGATTATAGCAATCCCCAGAGTGTAGTTCTCCAATCCCCCAAACATGAGCCAAGACTTCATGAAGGTGCAAAATGATCTGAGCGTTTAATGGTACAGGTTGGATTTTTTATACAACTTTTCAGGCCAGAGGAACACCCACTGGACCTGATGGGCCACAGGACACAAATTGTACAGACCAATAGAAACAATGTAACAATGCCTGACACTCCCACATACAGCACACAATCCCTCCCCTCTGCATAAAAAACACATTTTACAAAGTCTCATAAGCACCCCAAACTACAACATATCCCTATAAAAGTCAACACATCCCCTGATAGCCCTGATCCGGGTGAACAACATATCAAAGAATCACCCAGATCAGAGCAGGGGTTCAAAAGTTTAATGGAACCCTCTTTTTGACCGGCCGCAAGCATGGCTTCATGCCCAAAATAGTACCAGAGAATTAGGCTGTGCAGCTGGTCTATTTCCAATGATTAAAGTGCACTTCAAATAGTCGAACGGGACCGTTTGTGCACAAAGTCAGTGTTGAAGTGTGTTCGGTGCTACCGAAAGGCTACCGAGAGACTGTCTTGCACAACATGCGCAAGCATTTTGAATTAAGTAATAAGATATCTGAATTGCAATATCCTTCTAAGCACTGCTATAATAAGCTGTAGGGGTTTAAGGTCTTGATAGAACTTCCTAGATGTAGTGGTTATGGTGCTTGGAGTGTCTCTTTAATACTCTTCTTAAGGCTTGACTTCATGTTTCCTGATAATAAATATGTACTAATAGTGATGTATTCCGCTGGGAAGGGTATTCTGTTCTCCATGTTTGCCCATTGCATGCATTCTAAAAGGTCAGGGTTTATAGCCTGCCTTGGAGATTAAATGCCCTGACTCTCATGTTATCTTCCCATTGTCAGACAGACTGGGACAGATGGGAGTTGTGGTTTTATACTGTGCAATGTACTTTGTCATAACTGGCTAACATATTATGCATATGAAAAGCTGATACACACAATATCTCAGGTCTCCTGAGGATAATGGATGTTTGGTTCTAGAGAGACCTAGTGGCTGATGTTCCCTGGATTACATATGTATTTCATAGAGCTTCTATTCAAGTTTAAGGATCTTATGTCCCTTTTATGATAAGGCTTGGACAGTTATTCCTTTTCCTCCAGTAAAGGTGACCAGCAATTTTGCTATTGTACCATGAATTCTTGGTATGTTAGACATGATTAACACACTCTAAATTCTATTAAATAATGCCTATGTACACAGATAACTATACTTTTGTTTTCCCCAGGTGACGGTTATCCGCTCTGATTACCTGAAGGTTTTATGAATGATTGCTTTTGTTAATGTTTTTGCAGAGATGGCAAGGAACCTACACCAGCAGTTTAGCAATCTGGCTGAATCGGCACCTGACGATGGGAAGCAAAGCCCGTCGAGTTTTCTGTTTAATTGGGAAGAAGAAAACATAGACATGACTTGTTTTCATGGACACAGCCTGGAGGGAATTATGCAACAAAACGCAAAAACCAAAAACAGCGATTACTGGTTGAGTTCATTGAAGAAATGCAGAACTAAGTAAGAATTCTAATGCATTTGTATTTAAAGTAGATCTCTAGAAAAAGATAACGACTATATAATAGGTTCCCATAAGACGCCCTTTTCCCCAGCCCAGACTTTGTGTGCTGATACAATGTCAGGAAATCTGGGAATACGCCACTTCTGTCGTGTGTCCTGAGGGTTCTGCAGGTGCAGGCCCTTAGTACTTGGGGCCCAATCATATCCGTGACTGCACCTCTGCAAGTCCTCTTATTACGCCTGATAGATTATGCTAGTTTATGCAAAAATATATTATTGCTTTTAAAGTGGCACTGTCGCCATCTGGGAGGACTGAATTTGCATTGACCCCCGACGGTGACATCGCCACTGGGGGAGTTCAGGGGTGGGCCAGGTAAGGTGAGTTTACTTACCTGAACTTGTTCCTCGCGGGCGCCTCCATCTTTTTCTTCAGGAGCCTGTTGTCATTGTTGTATTCTTGCGCATGCGTGAGATTACAGCATTGAGGTCTATGGAGGATCCCACAATTCAATTCTCTGGAACTGTTTTGGGCAGGAGCCTCATGTGCGGTCAGTCAAATTAGGACTTCGATGGAAATCCCAAAACTCTGAATTCTTGGATATGTTTTTCCCCCAGATCGTGGCTATCAGGGGATATGATTTTGTGGGGTTCCCATGTGTTTTTGGGGTACATTTGGGGTATTGTAAAATGTGTGTTTTCTGTGCCTGGACAACATAACTGAGTTTAGTACAGTTCCTGACTCCATTATCTCCCAGGCACAGAGGAGGGATTATCTTGTTTTACGTGGTAGTGTCGTGGACGTGAGAGCCAATGTAATCATGTGTGTGTTTTTGCTGTAGTCTACTCTCAGGTCCAGTGGGGAACGCCACTGGAATATGTAACCGGAAACCGCTTGCATGGGGACGTGCATATAAGGCCATTAAACAGAACAATTTACCCCTTCATGATGTATAGGCTCATGTTTGGAGAATTGGAGAGCTATATTCACTCTAGGGATTGTTATAATCACTATACTCCTTTGGATTACAACACTTGCTCTTGTAAGAGCTGTCTGCTTAGCTCTCTGGGCTAGTAGAGGTTTACCCACTGGAAGCTGGATCCTGGTCCTGAGTCCAGGGTGGGTGGAGGACAGTGAGACCCCAATCAACCTGCGGCGGTTTGTGAGGTTTGCGGTGGTTATGGTGTCCGATGCGGTGCTTATGGTACTCAAGGATTACTAGGAAGCGGCGATTGACGGAGGTAACCAGTGGGGGGCTAGGTGGTCCGTCACATGGGGATTGACACTTAGACTCTGCTCTAAATCTAAGAAAGTCAGGCATAGGTAATATACAGAGAAAAAGTAGTCCCTGAAATTCCAATACAGTTAAAATGAGTATTTTATAAAGACTCTATCTTTATGAAACACTCACTTTTTAGTGGGTGGGGGTGGGTGTGAGGGGGACCGTGCTGCTTTAAGTAAGCAAAGCTGTCCTAACCTTACCTTTCCTAAAGACAACACAAGTTATTCACATTGATTCTGTGTTCCTAACCTACCTCATCAGATTTAGACCTGAACCCATGAGATTTTTATTCTTTAAATTTCTCCATTTGCTTTTGACGCTAGCACTCGGAAATGTTGATTTCAATGGTTTGCCTTAAAATCCAAGCCATGGCTAAGAATTCCGTTGAATTAAGGGATTAAATATTTCTAGACAATGCTGAACTCTTCGTTCCAAGATTCACAAAGGGAACTTCATGCGAAACTCGTATACCAGCAGCAGATTCATTTTCATCTCTCAAGGCAAACTGCATTCAAGATTACAAATACAATATGTCTGTATTGTGAACAGGGCCAACTGTGTTCTAAAACATAAACATGAACCACACAACTCCTGAACGAAGGACTAAGCCATGGCCAACGTAAACAAGAAAAAGTTAAAAGATATCATTATCCCGTTTTTTTTTTAAATTCATCCCCCCCTCCCTTTGCTTGTCAGTTATTACTAAATTACATACAGTGCTTCCTTTTTTCCCACAAAACAAAAGATGTTGTGTTTAAGGATTTTATTTTGGATCTGCTGTTCTCCAGTAACTCGTCCCCGTCTACCACTCGAGGACATTCAGAATAGGTGTTTGTCATGTGCATTTACAGTAAGGAGGAGAAGACTAAGGAATATTCACAAAATGCATTTTGTCCAATTAACCACTAGCCACTTTAAATCTATGAGAATATTGATTGCACTTTCTGAGTATGAATATGAGTGTTTTTGAATCCAGTATTATAGTGTTATAGATTCTTATGACCTGCCCTAATACATGCATACAGTGCTGGATTAGGTGCTCTATGGGCCTTGATCTGAAAATGATGGTGGTCCTAAGTATAACATTTGAATTCTCTTTTCTGGTCTTTTGTTCTTAGAAGAGCTTGTGTTTGACCTCTGAAAGAGGCACATAGAAGTCTCCTGGGAAATCAAGGGGTACAAGGGTCTAACTATCAGGCATGGGGCACAAGGAATAAGGAATCAATCCTATGGATTACAGGCTTCATAGTGCCCATGTGCAATGAACCTGGGACACAGTTAGGCTTTTCTTTAGTTAATCAGGTAACCAATCGGACACATGTTTGTCTTTACAGTAACAAAGGTAATCTCTAGGCATTCAGGTGTTGTGGACAGTGTTGCAATTATACAACGATTTAGAAGTTGAACTGAAAGCATGGAGCTGAACCAAGTCCAGGAGGATATATGTGCCAGCCTGGCCAAACGCTATGACAATGCATACAGCATTTCAGGGGAGCAGCAGATCACAAAACACAATTGCGCTGTGTATGCCTGGAGCTTCAGCTCCAATAGCCCCTACATTTATCTGCTCTGTAAAATATGTTACATGATCTGCTTGGTTTCTAAAGCGTGCAGATCATAATGTCCCATTTTTAAACTACACTATAAGTTCTGTAATGCACACACATGTCCCAGTCTTCCCAGAATGAGCGAGAGCTGTTCCTTCTGTCACTCTCCTAGTATTAAGATGTTTTTTTTTCTCTCTCTCCGTTGTTCTATATGTAAAACTGCCATATAATATGTGAGTATGAATGTAATGGAGCTTTAGTGAAACTATACTGTAAAGATCTCTGTGTGTGTTTAACAGGAATAATGAGAACTGGCCAATATAGCTTCAGGGAGAACCATGCGTTCAGTTCAACTTCCAGATTATTGTAGAATTACTACATTGCAATGTGGAGACCAGAATTTTACCAGTTTTGTAAGATTCCTTACGAAGATCAGAGAACACTATATCCGAGCTAGCACAGTGGTGGTGATATTTTACTTGTTCATTGAGTCCTTTCCCAAATAATTAAGCACTAAGTGTTTAAACCAGCACCAGTTTATATAAATATATATATATATATATATATATAAAAAAGAATTAATTAAAACTAGAAATTATAGCGAATTACCCTTAAATACACCATATTTATAGGACCTATTGTAAATTGCTTAGAGAAATGTGCATATGTGTTCATTAAAATAGTTGCAGCATAATCCCTATTCCCCTTGCATTGTTCACCACTTCGGATCCTCATGAAAGGTAATGTCTAGTAAAACCCCACTGATGAGGCCAAAGTGTACATATGATGGTCATAAGTGTGTGTAGACAATTTTATGCATCCACAATTTTTTTTTTAATTGTTCTATATGTTTTTTTATTTTTATATTACCACTTTAAAAAAAAAAAAAAAAAATTCATAGCGAATCAATTTCGTAGCATCACTTTTAAGGAATACTTCAAGCACTATAACCACTTTGGCTCGATAAAGTGGTTATGGTGCCAGGAGTGCCCTGGCGAACTCCATTTTAAGTAATCAAACTGTATGAAAACGGTTTGACTTCTTACCTGGGTCCCACTGGGCGCCACTCTATTGGCAACAATGGCAAGCTGGAACCCTCTGTCATAGCTCAGTCCTGCAGTGCAAGGTTTAGTTCATTTGCTGAGAGGGATCAGCTGACACTCTGTCTATGAGCAGGTCTTCGCTCAGGAGAGCTAATGAAAACTCCTGCATAGTGGTTATGGTGGTTGGATGTTCCTTTAAGTGCTAATTGTGACGGACCGCTGGCACTCCGACAGAGTACCTCCGCCAATCGATGCTCCTAGCGCTTGCCGAGGACTCCGAGCACTCCAACCAACACCATCAGCACTGCGGACCCCACTTCCAGTGATGCAGCTGCGCCGGGGTCTCGCCGTCTCTCACCCACCCTGGATCCACAACCAGGATTCAGCTCCCAGTGGGTGAACCTCTCCTAAATCCAGAGAGCGTAGCAGGAACAAATCAAGCTCTTACAAGAGCTTACTCTGGGGAGTAAGTGATTATAGCAATCCTCTGAGTGGAGGTATCCCTTCCCCTAAGCATGAGTCAAGGCTTCAAGAAAGGTGCAGGTAGGTCTGGTTTATTGAGGGCTACCTGCCCGGTATTTATGCAAGTGTCCACCAGGTGGACACACCCCTAGGAGACCTGATGGAACAATGGGACACATATTGGATATTAGCCAATCACAGACAATACAAACAAAACACTCCCACAGTGACATCACAATCCCTCCTCTCTATCCTGGAGATAATTGGGAAGTCATCAAATTATCTCCCAGGACAGAGGCAAGACTCCATTAACCACATGGTTACAAAAAGACATAAAATTACACAATGTTACAATTACTACATAAAACATATACATGCAACATATCCCCAGATAGCTTAGATCGGAGCGCACATTATTACCGAATGGCGCTCAGATCACATACATACAGTTCAATCGCCATGGAGCCAAAGACTTTTCGATAGTCTTTCGTTACATGAATAGGCTCCATGGCATAGCTATCTGGGGTAGCACTACTCACATACTGAAAGTCCCGAACGCCCCAGCAGAAATACACAAATAAACCTTTCTGCAGGGTAAAATACAGCTATCAGCACAGGGGCCATAGTCGGAAGGCAGGAGGCTAGCCAGTAGTCCCCTCCAGGCACAAGTGGCGAAGGGCACTTCGTCACACTAATATTCCCTTCAACAATTACTACATCATTTATCATAACATATATTAGATTATCGCCATTTATATAGCGCCAACAGATTCCGTAGCGTTTTACAATATTATGAGAGGGGGGGATTTAACTATAAATAGGACAATTGCAAGAAAATAGGATGATAGGTTGAAGAGGACCCTGCTCAAACGAGCATACAAAATATATATATATATATATATATATATATATATTTTATTGGTAGTTAGGAATTACAATTACATTTTTATCACATCTCTCCTGCACATAATCCCTATTTTAAGAGTGTTATTCCAATGTTCCCTGCTGACTCCCTGCTACAGGGCCACCATTAAAGAATTAAAGCCCATACTTTTTTAACATTTTATTTTAATATTATTATTTATTTATTTTTTTTGTAACCTGGTTGAGCACCGGGGCCTGCTTGGGGCCCTTTAATTCTCTGTAGTCTGGAGGGATAGAAATATGTATCTAAACTGGATCACATTTCCTATCTACATCAGCCTGGGCCTCTGGCAAGAATAGCTTCTTTTCTTCCTCACACAGCATCGCTGGGCCTGTAGACAGCGGCATAACTAGAAACCATGGGCCCCGGTGCGACAATTGTCCTGGGCCCACCCCATACGTCTACCCTCCCCCCCCCATACGTTCCCCCCCACACACATGCAGACAAACCGATACATATACAGACACACACACAAATACAGGCACATATACATACATACACACATACACACACACACACAGACATATACATACAGACATATAGACACAAACATACAAACACAGATACACATTCAGAGAAACATTCATACAGACACACATACACAAATACACACATAAACAGACACGTACAAAATGTTTTAGTCACCCTCCTGTTTCCTACCTTTTAGGTGCAGGAGGGTGACTTTCCCTGGGGTCCAGTGGTTCAGTCTGATGGGAGTCAGAGTTCCCACTCTGACTCCCTCCTCTCCTTCCTGCTTCCACGCGGCTCCCGGTTTTTGCTGGGAGGAAGTGACCAGGGCTGTCACTTCCTCACAGTGTCTGACATCATCACAGGGGGCCCGGTCGCGCTGTTAAAGTGCCGCTCCGCTAACCGGGCCCCTTGGAAATACATTGCCATTGGGTGGCCCTAAGAGCATTGGCCACCCGATGGGCCCCTAAACGTGCAGCCCTGGCAATTATTCCGCACGGGCTGTGGCTGCATTACATAGCCGACGGGCACTGTGGTTGCAGGGGTCTGCAGGGTGGCCAGGCCCCGTGGAGTGACGGGTCCGGTCGCAGCTGCGACCCCTACGACCGCGTTAGTTCCGCCACTGCCTGTAGATGATTCTACATCACTTCCTCCTGGCACACATCAAGCCGTATAGGGGAGTGATCTTGGCTCACAACCTGAACCAGCTTGACCCAACTAAACCCTTGGAAAGCCACCCTTTTGCGCCCAAAAAGTATGGAAAGAAAAAGATGGCTAAAATAAGTTTACAGGGAGATGAACTGATTGACTTAACCCAACTACAGTGCACCAAGAACAACTAACAGTCGGGGTAGAATTGGTGGTGCAGAGCTGCATAGGAGTGGGTTTGTAGGGTTAAAGGGTATCCAATGAGCTAAATTTTTGTAAAAGTGGGTAAGACTGTTGTGCAGTGCTGCTGTAGGGGTTCTCCACGTTGTATACCTGCCATACACCATTGCAGTAAACACTATGGGAATTGACTCTTTAGAACATTTGGAAACGCAAATGGCTAGTTTTATTGGTTTAGCTAAATTGCGGTGCTTTGTAGAGCTGTTGAGAATGGCAAGGCTTGGGGCTACTGTTAGATGGGAGTTAAATAGTAAATTTACAAGATCAACTTCCACAAAGTTGAATCTTTTTTAAACAAAATTCAGGATTTCATGTAAGCATGCACATTATTGTTTGTAGTTTTTACCTGATGTGTAAGTTACGCAGGATATGGGACAGCCTTGAATTCATATTAAAAAATGCCTGAGGCAACATTTCGCCTCTCCCTTATATCTAAATTGAGTGCCTTTTTCACAGCTCTTTCTCATTTAACCCTTTTATATATTTTCATATGTAAGGGCAAGAGGGCTATGTTAGGTTTTAGAAATTCCTAATGGAGCATGCACTGGCCCAAACAGAATATTCGAAAAACCATTATTAATGATGGTGTAATAATAATAAGAAAATGTCATGTCGATTGGGATAGAGAGATTTCTTGAGAATTGAGCTGCCCTGTGTTATAGCATAGCATTGGAGAGGCCTACAGTTGAAGACCGGTTCCTAGGAAGTGCATGGAGGCACACAGTGGTGTACACATGACCCATGGGGCCCCGGTGCGAAAATTGATCCGTGGGCCCCCCCCCCCCGCGCGCTTACTCGGCGCTGGTCGGGGCCGCAACACATGGCGGCACCGCGACCGCGGTATGCACACACACTTAAAGGACCACTACAGACACCCAGATCACATCAGCTCAATGAAGTGGTCTGGGTGCCAGGTCCCTCTAGTTTTAACCCTGCAGCTGAAAACATAGGAGTTTCAGAGAAACGGCTATGTTTCACTGAGGGTTAATCCAGCCTCTGGTGGCTGTCTCATTGACAGTTGCGAGAGGAGCTTCCGCGATTCTCACTGTGAAAATCACAGTGAGAAGACACTGAACGTCCATAGGAAAGCATTGAGTAATGCTTTCCTATGGGCGGTTTAAATGCGCGCGCGCTCCTCTTGCCGCGCATGTGCATTCGGAGCTGAGAGGCGGAGGGTTCCCCAGCGCCAAGGGAGTCCGACGCTGGAGAAAGGTAAATGCTGAAGACACACACACACATTCTCACGAACAGACGCATACACACTAGCTAACAGACACACACATTTACTGACAGAGACACACTCAGCGACAGACATACATACACACTCACTTACAAAACATACACTTTCACTGACAAATACACACTCACTAACAGACATCAAACACACTCAGTAACAGACACACACAGTAACACACCCACTAGCAGACACACACCCAATAACAGACACACTCACTGACACACACACTAACACACACACACACTAACACAAACAAATATACACTAACACACACACACTGACACACACACTAACACTAACACACAAACACACACACACTAACACACACATACACCAACACACACACTAACACACACACACTAACACACAAACACACACTAACACACACACACACCCAACACACACAAACATACACACCAAACACACACACAAGACCAACACACACACACCAACACACAAACATGACCAACACAAACACACACACTAACACACACACACACACTAACACTAACATACACTAACACACACACACTAACACTAACATACACTAACACAAACACACACACTAACACACAAACATACACTAACACTAACATACACTAACACTAACATACACTAACACACACACACACTAACACACACACACTAACACACACACACTAACACATACACACTAACACATACACACTAACACATACACTACCACACACATACACTACCACACACATACACTAACACACACATACACTAACACACACATACACTACACACATACACTAACCGCGACCCCT
>OW240913.1:44780081-44836658 GCA_933207985.1 Pelobates cultripes | reverse complement strand
AGTTCCCTCCACATTCAGAGTATCCGTCATCCAGGACGTCCACACCTTATTGATTACAACAGGGTCAACCACTTAGATTTTTCTCCCAAACGAAACAGTATTCCATGAGTACAATGTCCTCTTATAATGGATTCTGACTCTACTATATGTTTTACCCTACATAGTCACTTTCCCACTCTCAAGACTGACACTTTAAATCCATGTTACTTTGAACCTATATATTATTGCCTATAAATTATTTAGATAAAATTAATTTAAAGATCTGAGCGTTCCTTGCCTTGATAAACAATTCAAGCTGAAAATCAGGGACTTGTTCAATTCCCGTGGAGAGGAGGAAAACTTGCAAGTTACTTTTGTCACTTTGAGTACATCCAAAGATTGGGAATTGATTAAAACCTGTGCTATTCAATAACTCAAAAACAGTATGGAGGTAACTCCAGAACTGTTGATTTGAGTGTCATACCCAAAGGTGGCTCTAGACTTTGAGGCCTTAGGTGAAACTCAAACATGAGGCCCCACTAACAAAAAATAGTTGCAATACATGCACACTGTCACATATACACATTGATGCACAGTTTACCTGTGTATGTGCCTGAGAGTCTGTCTGACAGAGAGTATCCTTGTGTGTGTGTGTGTGTGTGCATTACCTAATCTTGACAATGAGGTTGCATTCAAGGTTCAAGATGCTTTTCAAAATTGCAACATATCCTCGCAACTGTTGGGATAATCAATTTTACAATTCTGGAAAAGCATATCACAACTGCAAGACAGCGAGTATTGGGTCAGATAATTGACAATTCAGTCAAAGGTGCAAAAATATGCCTGTCAGAAAGGGGGCGTAAAAAAGGTAGGCAAGTGATTTCTTTAAAAAAAATCTTGATATACATGAATTACAAAATATAAGATGGTATATTATAACCTTAAGACTATTGAGCCCTGCTAACCGGTGACCGGCATAAACACTGGATTTGTGCAAGCCCAGCTACAGCAATGTATACTTATTGAAGTTAGTATGTATACTTATTGAAGTTAGTTAGTACTTATTGAACAAATCTGAACTGTGAATTGTCCCAAACCCATTGCTTCCTACCTCCCTATATTTAGTGCATGCACCCATAGAGTAGTGCGGCTTGTATTGTTTCAGGCCTACAGTTATTACGATTTAGTCAGATGTACTCATGTGTTTGTTTTTTTTTTGGTTTTTTTAAATACTTTATTTTTGATTGAAGCATTTGACATAAACATTGTGTATAACAGAACATGCCAGAATCATATGATGTCACATAGGTTTCTCTGTGGTATTACATCTCATTTTTTCCACAGAACTCCATTATTGCTTGGCTTCATCGTCAAAATGCATTTTATTGTTGCACGTTTATCTAATATTATAATTCAAAAATTAAATAACCGAACTTGCAAAAGTTATCTACCGTATCTTTTGTTTCTGACCACCTGTCCGGCTGGGTCCTTGTTACTCGTTTCCTATTGAGTGGTCTTTAGACATTGACAGTTGGCTCTTTGTGTTTATATATAATGCTTTTGCTGACAATCCTGTCAAATACCGGCCGGGTGGGAGTCAGGAGTAAAAAGGAGTGATAGAATAGAGAGAGACCGAGGTGGGAAGAAAGCGGAGTACTCATGCGTTTTAAATTTGCTTATTTTTGTCACATGTTCTCTCTCCTGCCTCGAAAACCAGAGTTCACAAAAGATCTTGTGGACCTGTCAGTTATAGCAACTAGAGTATAATTTGTAATATAGCAATTTTCACAACAATGATACTTGTGGTTTTCGATAGCTTTGACAGATATGTTTTTGCACCACTGGATTAAGATTTTTTGAGCTTTTGGGTTGCTTTCATTTTTTTTACTATTCCGCTCATAGATAAAGAATGCAATGCTATTTTTTTAAAAATTTTAGTTTATTTAAACTAATGTGAAGAAATATTAATTTTAGAATAGTTCTGTCCGTATAAAGCAGCAAGTTAATAGTTACCTCTGTAACTTAAACACTTAGACCATGGTTTAACCCCTTGTCTACCTGGGTACACTGGTATACTTTTCCAGTGCACTATTTACCTACCAAGGGCTAACAAAGGTACTATTAACTTGCTGCTTTATACGGACAGAACTATGGTTTAACCTCTAGTACTATGGTTTAACCCCTTGGCTACCTTGGTACACTGGTTTATTTTCCAGTACACTACTTACCTACGAAGGGTTATCAAAAGTGCTACAAATAAGCCTAATTAATAAAGCTTGTATATTAATATTTTAAGCACCTGTCTGGATAATCCAATGGTTATCCATTATCTATACTTACATGGCTAGTATATTTCACTTGTACTGGGGATATATGTGGTTTGTGTATGTACTGGTGCATGCACAGTTGACTGTAATCCCATTTATCTTCAGGATACTGATTAACTTTTTCCAGTTTATACCTTGTGCACTTTATTTTGGATTAGGTGAATCTTTCCGGTGTTATTACTACTAGGATTTATCCCTTTGGACACTATTGGAGTGTCTACAGTGGTGTATAGATCCAAAGAAGTAAACTCTTGGATATCTTATTCTTTTGATTAGCTGTATATCACTTGAACTAACCCCCACATTGTATATTGGATTATTTGCCCATGTGGCCTGGCCTACATGGGTAAAATTAATTGCGTGAACAGGTGAGGGGTCATCGTTCATCTATCTGGTTAAACGCATGCCTCATCACTTTTTGGAAGCATGTCACCAACTCCCCACATTAATATTTTGGGGCATTGACCATGTCCCACCAGCCCCTGTGGGGAGGCATTGTTCCCTTGAAATACTAGACTGTTAGGCATATTGAAGTCACAAGTTGGATATCCTTGCCCCAATGGGCCTTAATAAAATATTTTAAAAATAGCGTCCACTATTTCTTAGATGTTTGTTAATTGTGTAGTTCATTACTGTGAATAATTGTGAAGATATATTTATTTTTACCCTCCAGAGTATGTCTGTTCCTAGGTATTTATTTTTTTATTTTTTTGGTGGTGGTTACGGTTGTATACATTTTTCTTATTTTATGTCTATATGGCTATTGGTTCATCAGGCTGCCTTTCCGGTCTGTTTGCTACTTAGTTGCCTCACAGTCTTGAGATTAGTTTGTTGCAACTCTGTATCTGTCTAGTCTCTTTGTCTGGCTTTGTTTTTGTTTTTTTTAATATATGCCTTGCACCATGAGTATGTGATGTTCACTTACATGTTCTCTCAACTCTGTGTCCTGACACAGGGTGATTACGTACGGCTTACCCTTGTTTCCATTGTATGCCTCCCTGTTTATAATGGATTGTTTATTGTGTAGTTTGCCTTGATAAAGGTTCCGATCGAGGACCAAAACAGGGATGACATAAAGGTGACATTATATTTGAGACCCTTGAGCGCTCTTCTCCTTTAGCTTCTATTCACTGCTGGAGATCATACAAGGGCTTTAAGACTTTATGAAATTCCGAGTATAAAATATTTTTCCAACCCCTTTATGTATTTTTATGTTTCAGGTGATCAAAGGTCAATTCTGAAACGCGTTTCATTAAGAAGAAATTGCCATGGATAACAGAAAGGATGTTAAATGTAGTCATTATTCATGTCTTCTTGTGTACACCTTAACCGCGCAAGCTAATTCCTGCTTTGTTCTCTAGTTCAGCAAACTTGCTTGTTATTAGTTACTAGCCTTTTTTTCTTGTATTTTTTCTTCTTCTGTGTATGTCATTCTATATCTACCATGACATTGTTGGTTGGAGAAATGTAAACACAGTGTTATGTTACAGGAGCTTTGTGTCGATACATTCTTCTGCATGAGCAGGAATCTTCTAGCAGTTATTGAAAGCTTATGCCTGCAAGAGAAGTCAGGCCTTGTGTTAAATTTCCTCTCATAGCTGGCTAGCTTTCTTCTATTCGTTCTGATTAAACGGTATTGGCCTAAAATGTTCCAAGACAATTGACACTTGGCAGCTGGACACACACTGGAAAATCCTAGAAAGTTTAGATTTGCGTTTCTCAACACCTATCTAACTGGATTCCACTAATATTGAGCAATCGTGTAACCAACCAGACATACTTAGGTGATAAAGGAGAGTTATAATCACTATTTCTACAGGATATTTACAGGGGCTGATGTTTTTATAAATCCTAAAATGTATCGGTTCTTGCACGTTAACACTGTACAAGAGATAGGCTTGGGGGTTGGAGGACCCCTTTCTTATTGTGATAAAGATATAAGCCTGCGCTAAGAGGTTTTATCTATATATAAGGCTGCAAGTGAACCGTCAGTTCTTGAATGTGTTGGAAGCAGGAAAACTGGGCGCGCAAAAAGACCTGAGGCACTTTGACAAGGGCCAAATGGTGATGGCTAGAGGACTGGGCTCAGAGCATCTCTGGTGCACCGGCGTCAGTCATGGGTGCCCAAGGCACATTGATGCACCCAATGCTTAGTGATGGACTTGCGTAGTGAAGGTTAGCCTGTCTGGTCCCATCACACAAAAGAGCTACTGGAGCTCATATTGCTGAAAAACTTAATCCTGGCCATAATGGAATATGTCAGAGCACACAGTGCATCGCAGTTTGCTGTGTAGCCGCAGATCTGTTGGAGTGCCCATGACGATCCATTTCCACCTCCAAAAGTGCCTTCAATGGGGATTTCAACATCAGAATGGGACCATGGAGCATGGAAGAAGCCTGTCTGATTAATCACATTTTCTTCTAGATCAGGTGGATGGCCGGGTGTGTGTGCATCATTTACCTGGGGAAGAGATGGTAGCAGAAAAGAAGGCATGCCGGCAGAGCCAGTGTTGTGTTTTTGGCAATGTTTTTATTGGAAACCTTGTATTCTGGCATTCATGTGGATTCTACTTTGACACGTACCACCTACCTAGAGATCGTTGCAAACCGGGTACACCTTTTCACCTCTCTGATGGCAGTGGTGTCTTTCAACAGGATAATGCATGCACTCTGCCATACTGCAAACATTCTTCAGGATTGTTTGAGGAACATGACAAAGAGTTCCAGTTATTGCCTTGGCCTCTAAATTCCCCAGATCTAAATCCAATTGAGCATCTGTGGGATGAGCTGGAACATCAAATGTTTGTGTCAATAAGTATTTTGTTGGAGATCGTGATCAGCACCTCTTTATCACTGCAATGTTCCTCCACCTTGCAGACCTCCAAAAGAGCTTAAATACAGTCTCCTGCAGTGGGAGATTATATCAGAGTTTTCTAAGCATCCTGTAGCTTTCCTTTGCATCTAACACAGCTGCTGAAGTAACAGCAAGCTAGCTGATGGCCTTGATTTAAAGGGACACTATAGTCACCAGAACAACTACAGCTTATTGAATTTGTTCTGGTGAGTAGAATCATTACCTTCAGGCTTTTTGCTGTAAACACTGTCTTTTAAGAGAAAATGCAGTGTTTACATTACAGCCTAGTGATAACTTCACTAGCCACTCCTCAGATGGCTCTTAGACATCCTTCCTGGGTCATGGCTGCCTAAAATGCTTCCAAACATTCAGTGTCTCCACCCTCTGCATGCAGACACTGAACTTTCCTCATAGAGATTCATTGATTCAATTCCTCTCTATGAGAAGATGCTGATTGGCCAGGGCTGTGTTTGAATCATGCTGGTTCTGCCCCTGATCTGCCTCTTTGTCAGTCTCAGCCAATCCTATGGGGAAGCATTGTGATTGGAACAGGCTACCACATCTGATGATGTCAGCACACTGCTTGTTTTTGTGAGTCAAACAGCATGCAGAGTTACAGCCTCTGGCTTGAATACAGTAAGATTTTGCTATATTTATGGAGGTATGAAGGGCCCAGGGGGGCTAGATCGTGATTTTAACACTATAGGGTCAGGAATACGTGTTTGTTTTCCTGACCCTATAGTGATCCTTTAATATTTTTGGATAAGCATTTCAAATGTTCACAATATGTTAGAAAACATTTCAGATGATTTCAACATGTGCATTAATAACTATTTGAAGCTACTATCTCTAAGATAACAGGCATATTGCTGCTATTGTCTATTTAGATTTTTTTGTTTTATTTTCCAATTTTTCGTGGTTGTTTCAACAAAGGGACATAGTGCATAGGCAGAAACATGAACAGGTCTCCTAAAATGACGCAGATATGTTATCTGATCCGTATTAAGTAGATAATCCTGGTGGCAGGTTTCAGTATGTAGAACTTTTATTGTATTAAATCTAGTCTGTTATTCGCCCCCATGAGTAAACGAGTAACTCAATATAAAAGTTCTGTCTTGAATTTAAATGTCCATGACAGGTTTCCAGGCTCCACTAAACATCAACATAACTTTTACAGTTAGCAAATAATACTGTGTTTCATCTATCACTATTATTGAAGGAAAATAGAAAAACGAATGAGGCTTAATTATGTAATTTTGAGAAACCAGTAGCCTTTCTAATATGCTTAGCTATACCCAACAATGCCACCAATTATTTATTTAAATTCTTTATTTATAGCTGCAAATGAAATGCAGAGTCATAGACATTATACAATTGTTAGAGAAGCAATTCTGTAAGCACAAACAAGGGTTGATAGGGGTTGATAATGGGGGCGGAGCTAACCACCAACCTGAATGGCCACAGCATAGCTGAGCTCTCAGAGCCAACGTAGGGAATCCTCCGTAATCGGGCTCCAAATTGAAATATGGGTATTGAAGAAGATCCCTTGGCTCTTCAGTCCTATAGATACCATCAATTATCACATTTCCTGTGCACTATTCTCTGGAGGTAGAACTGTCACGACATTTGAAACATACTGCAAAACACGTATACTGAAATGTAAATAGTTATCCATGATGTATAAACTACTACAGGATGACATTAAACTGACATTACCTCACTTTACTAACACATGGATGCAGGAGCTTAACATTACCCTCACTGCTAAGGAATGGGAGATAATTCTTCTTAACATACACAAGACATTAATCAGCAATTCCATACAAGAGCGTAACTATAAGAGAATCTCTAGGTGGCACTATTCTCCGGCCAAAGGCTGGAGTCAGAAACAAAATTCACTGATAAGCCAGAGTAGGCACTATACCTTTAATAGCCAACTGTGCCCTACATTTTCAAATGTTTCATTGTATGAATATGGTGTTTCTGCCCCTACTTTGTAACTGATGAACACATTTCTTCTTTTAGGATATCTTCATGTCTGATGTATATGATCTGATCTGTTTTCAAACTTTGAAATTTAATAAAAATGTAATAAAGTAAAAAAAACAACAACAAGGGTTGATAGGCCAGAACAAAAGTTAAAAATACAAAATATAAGACACAGTAACAGCAAAACACAAGTGATGTAGTGAAGCACGGCAGTCGTCATTATGCCTACCCCTGGAGGACAGTAAGTGCCTTAAAGCAATGCCACCAATACTCACTTTTAATTATTATTATTATTATAATTACTATAACTTGAGTTACAATAAATGCTACCAAATCCTTTAGAATACACAGTTATACCTAGTAATGCCTCCGATTCTTCCAGTATGCACTGATACACCCAATGATGTAGCTGATCCTTCTGACATACACAGTTACCACCCCTATTGCCCAATTTCTGCATTGTGTTTTTATAGATTACTGAACAGAAATATATATTTACAGGATTGCTCAATTCTTCTTGTTCTAAGTGCACATGCAGCTATATATCTCCCTTTAATTATTACACATTATTAATGGCCCTGAATAGTTATTAATTCCCAGTGAATATTGCTACCATACCAATATGAAGCAGATAAGATCGATACAGTAAGGAAAAAAAGTTGTGCTGATGTGTATTCACGTAAGTGCCTTTAGAGTTAGAAATGTGTATGAAAAGTAAAAGACAGATAACACAAAAAATTAATTGGCAAGAAATCGATCTATAAGAAATATCAGTGACATGTTCTCAATGATGTGACTAACTTAAGGGAGATAAATCAAATGTAGGAAACTTTTAAATGTTTCATTGACCTGCATTATAATTTTTTTTTTTTATTTTTTTTTTGTAAGTATATCTGTAAAAATTATGGGTCTTGCCAAATCCTTTTTGCTTTTGAAGTCATACACTGATTTCTATCACCAGTGAAACAATACACATAGTGCACTAAAAGATTACCCAAAAAAGCCCCTCTCGACTATTTGTGTGCAAGACCAAGGGTCCCACAATGCACCCACACATATAGTGCAAACAACGATAGGCATGCAACACGATATGGCAATAAAGGACATGTTTATATTTTGGGCTTTTTCAGCCTGAATCGTGCATAGAAACAGCGTTAATCAAGTGCATATAAATAAGTAGAAAGATGGAAATATTCTGTCATGTGACACATCACCCAAGCAAAAAAAATATATACATCCAAAATACAGGAATAAATTCATATAGCATAAATATGCACATTAACTATACAAATACAAATATAGAAAGTTTGTCAATGAATGTACCAATATATTACCAGTGTGTTGTCCCCATATATGTGGATGGACACCAGATGTTCCTTGGACAATAGTGACACAAGTATCAATCAGTTCTTAGCTGCCTTCTAGCTGAAACAAACAAGGAGAAACATCCAACCTCCATTACACACAGATGTGTTGTTTTAAAAGAAATCTAAATTCCAAATGTCAATATATATATATATAGTATATTCCTTAGGAAAAGTAAAGGGTACTTGCCTAATGTCACATTGGTGGTGGTTTACCACTATAAACGGACCCTCTATCGGCATATTGTATTGCTCTATCTTTGCTTGCATGTATAGCACCAGTAGATCTTAATATTGCTTAAAACAGAACATTACTGTCTTACTGACCTGCAACCCACCCCTTAAAAAAAAATATATATATATATATATATATAAAAAAAAACAACAAAGCTGAAACTTACCTACATAAGTTTCACCTGAAGTTTCCCTGGCAGTTTCCCAAACTGCTTTAGGTTGGGACCCACTTCAGCATCTTGCGTGACTTCCATTTTTCATTTCATTTGAAAGTTCCTAACATATACTCGAATATTTCATTTCACTTTATGTATTTAGTTTTCTATATGTTTTTTTTTCTGCTGACAAAGATCTTTTGTTGTTTTCCCAACTCTCTGTTACAGAAATATGTGTAAACAGTAAAGTAATTTGTTTCCTCATTCTTCTAATGTCACAATTCACTGCTGCACGAGGACTACCTGTAGATTAATGTGTGTTCCAACATTCTAATGAGAGGAGAGCATTAAACTGTATCCAATTATACTTTACTTAGTGTATGCCTAATAAGGCAGTAAATATTCATCATCCTCAGAAAATGATGAAGACGATCACTTCAGTCTTACTCATTGGTGCAATGCCATTCAGTGTGGAAGGATATAACGATTAACACACGGTAGGAATTTACAGCAAGGAACATTTAACCTAAAGAAAATACTACACATTCTTAAATCAATCTATTTTGACTTTGCATGCAAATTCCTTTTCCTTGCCTTTACCAGTAACCGGTAGGTTTTTTGTAGTATGCAGGTGTGGTGGGGCTGGGGGGGGGAGCAATAAAGATGTCCTTAAGAAAGGACGAAGATAGTCTGTACAAGTAAAAATGTCTTATCTTAAAAATAACACTAAAGTTTATTGCAGTGGTTATGGGTTTTGTCAATCCACTTTCGATCATTTTGACAAAAGACACAGTTTCCTTGCACCCGAGGCCCACCGCCTAAACTTGAGAGTTTCAAGTAACCACCAGAGTATAGGTAAGTTTGGCCACGCTAAATACGTGCCGCCAGTTCCTTGCAGCAGTAATGCTGCTGATGCGGTCAGTGAGACTGTATTGTCACAGTGTGTGTTTGGCTAAAGTTTCAACACAATTGGGACACTGTAGCTCAACACTGTTAGTTCGAGAAATTTGTTGTTTTGGCATGATTAAGACAACATTATGCGGCAGATCCGCAAATAGTGCAGCAGTGGAAGCCAGTCGAGGACCAACTAGCCAGAGAGGTGGAGGGGTTGATATTGTGGTGATCAAACTGCAGAGCGGCATATGAACCATCATCATAGTTATTATTTTAAAGTATTTTATACCAAGACTCCAGGTTCCTATTTAGGACTTTATTATAGAGTTTTGACAAATGAAACTGCTCTATGTTTTTCTGCTTCTGTACATGCAAAGATATTGGAAAGAAAATAAATATAATTTATATATATGTTTTTATTTTCACGTAAATGTCACGTTTTCATTTTGTGGTAAATCCTCGGTGCCCTGGGTTCATGTTTTAAACCATTTAACACGAGTTATCTATTGGAGGAGCATAAGACTACAAAAAGCAAAACCATAAAACATGTCACAATTCTACAACAGTGGTGCATGTAAATGCATTTATAATTCTTCAAGTTGTTAATGGCTTATTTAATTCAATATGTACATTTCTGTGGAAGGCATTCTGGGTAATACAGTAGACTGATATGCAGATGAGAGGCCAATTGGCATAATTAACCTTTGCATAGTATTCTCTAGAATACCATAACTTTGATTGAAGGGTTACTCCAACCCTGTTTTTGTTTCTTTGAATTAAGCGTTAGTAGGCATTATTCTTTAGCTCCCCAAAACCACTGGAAAAAGTTTTAAACTAAGATTATATTTACCATAATCCTGGGTGAAGCTCCAAGCGTTGCTCGGCACGCCCCTTGTGACATCATGGGAGCCACATGGGAGGTCCCATCAAAGATCTCTCATAGAGAAGCCTTTGGACCATTTAACCGGCTCAGAGTGCATGCTTGCACTCTTGACCAGCAAAGCAAGGGAGGCAAAAAGATTACCGAATGGAAAAGGGATGAGAGACTCAAGTTTCCCCTTAACTGCAAGAGGGAAGCAGTGAATGTCTGTTGTCAGCATGCAGTGCACACTGACGACAGATGTAAAATATGAACATAATTGACATTAGGTACACTTTTAGATCAGTTGCGTGTACACAGTTTGCCTGGTGAAGAGATGGCAACAGTATACACTATGGGAAGAAGGTGGGGCAGTGTTAAGCTTTGGGCAATGTTCTGCTGGATAAATTTGGGTCCTGACATCCATGTGGATGTTACTTTGACATATACCACCTACCTAGAGATTGACGCAAACCATGTACACCACTTCATGGCAATTGTGTTCCCTGATAGCAGTGGCCACTTTTAGTAGGATAATACACCCTGCCACACTACAACAGTTGTTCAGGAATGGTTTGAGGAACATGACAAAGAGTTCAAGATGTTACTTTGGCCTCCAAATTCCCCAGATCTCAATCTGTTTGAGCATCTGTGAGATATGCTGCAACAATAAATTCGATCCATGGAGGCTCCACCTCGCAACTTTCAGGATTTAAAAGATCTGCTGCTAATGTCTTGGTGTGCAATACCACAGGACACATTCAGAGGTCTTGTGGAGTCCATGCCTTAATGCATCAGAGCTGTTTTAATAGCATGATGGGGATCTACACCATATTAGGCAGATGGCTTTAATGTTGTGGTTAATCAGAGTATAAGGATAACTGATTCCAATGTAAGAATATATACACCCCACAATACATTTATTTATTTTTTTCTTGAGAATTTTAAAAACCTTATTTGTATTACTGCAGTGATGTCAGGAGACATTTTTGTATTCACAAGACAAATTTTCAGATGTTTACCTTTGATAATTGTGGGTGACATTATAAGGCCAAATTTAGGACCTGGCCATTTTTAGGTTTGAACTTTGCTAATGTCTCAAGTCACAATTGCAATGATAGGGCTCGTTTCCAACTTAGTCAGCATGTAGCTACCATAAGCTATTAACAGCCAATAGCTAGCAGCAGGTACTGACTACTGACCGGTTTTCAACCTTGTCACTGTTTATTACTGTTTGACCACAATAACCTCTGCTTGCAAAAATACTGACCACTTGAAAAGGACCCACTTGTTGGCAACGCATAGCAACAAATGTTGTGCATCAGTTGTCACCATGGCAACCACACATCACTGGTAATATAAAGGCTCACCCTGAGTATGTGTACTTCATCCTGTGATTGGTCTTAGCAGAACAAAGCAATAGTGTATAGAATGTATTAACCTGTGATTTTATACGCCAGATGTAAAAGTTGCACTTCGGATCTCCTGTTTGCATTATACATTTAAATGACACATGCACTTGCATAAGAAATCGTTTGTTTTATGTCGTGTCTGACCTTTTCTTTAATTTTATTGATGTTTAATGTGGTTTAATATGTTTGATATGCACTTTAGGATTTCCATAAACCGTATAGACAGGGTTGGAAACCATTTGCTAAGTAGTAGTTAGCAGCTCCCACAGAGAATACTGGAAGCCATTAGCCGCTACTTAGCGACTGGTTTTCAGTAGTGACCGCCAGTAAATCTGTCGCTACTGATTACTTTTTTTCTTACGGTAAACAATGGCTACTTGCTAACAGAAATGACAGGCACTTTATTGAATAGAGGCTGGCTGATAAAAAAATTGCAATAAATAACATTGGAAACCGGTCCATAGAGTCCTCCCTGGCCACTGAATTCCTCAGTGACAAAGGGGTTTAATATTTATTTTAAGGGAAACTTGGGGACATTTGTTGGGGTCGGTAAAATGCCTACTCTTAACCCAAAATCTCTCTTTGATGATTCACAATCCGTGTGAATGACAGACATACTTGAAAGCCATTCATCTCTGTGTGATACAGTGATTAAAGTGTTATATATTTTCTGCTTTTTTTCCGAGTGAGGGGACACTTGGGGCCTTTAAATATGAACTAACTCTTTTGTTCTGAGTAACTGAGTTATAATGCGACCAATAGGCTAACTACTTTTTTATGGGGAAGACGGGTACTAAGGGGCATAGGAGAAAATTGCCAGGAAAGAGGTATCCTTTTCACATTTCTCTAAGCCTCCCTGCCTGTTCCCAATCTCTGTAACTAAGCAGGAAGGTGGGAGTGGAGAGAATACACCGAGCATTACTAGTGTCTGTACCCGACAGCATTAACCGACACTCGTTCCTTCCCTTAGAACAATCACGTGTCAATAAATGACAATAAATGCCTTAGATGGGCATCGCTAGCCCAGACGCAATTAATAGCAGAATTAACACACAGATCACTTGCCAGAAGTCATTTGTCCTATAGTTGCATCATATGTCCCTCTAGCATGTAAGCTCATCGAGCATGGCCCTCAACCCCCTCTGTTCCTGTACGTCCAGTGGTCTGATCTCAGTTATGTGTCTGTTAGTCCACCCATTGTACAGAGCCAAGGAATTTGTTGGCGCTATATAAATAATAAATTAATAATAATATCATTCGGGGGTTAAAATTCTACACAAAAAAAAAATGTTACACAAGTTATAGGAAATTCTCCATCAAACTATTAAAATATGAGTCATATGTCAGTTCTGTTCTAGACATGGCTTGACCGTGCTTCACAGAATCCCATATTAACCATCACTACAAAACACGCTTTTCTTCATTTTTGTTGCAGGATTTGTAAACATTGGACGTTGTATGACGAGTCAAACTTCCCAAGGAGCTATCACTTTGTATTGTCTCTCTTCTGCTTCATGCTCAGACTGGAGCTGTGCATAGTCCACCACGAGGTGTGCTCAATAGAATACCAACTTTTCAACTATAAGTTTAAAGGACTCCAAAAAAACTAAGAAAGAGGTACAACATGAACACCAGTTTTTATATGAATAGAACAAACATTTGCACAGTATAAAATCAAACGTTTACATTTTCAGTTCTGTGCACGTCTTATCATCCAACTAATAAAATGGTTTCTGGAGCAGTTATGTCTGGTCACTTTTATACAACTTTACTGAAGAGAACAGTCACACAATGTAGTATTACGTTTTAAAATGTTGAATTCTTTATTATAATGTTCTTTTTATCCTGCCTGCATGACTTCTTATTTTAAAAAGCAACGAAAGCATCATAATAGATAAACATTGTACAAATATGTTTAAACACACATTTTCCTTATATATTAAAATAAAAACATTAAAAAAGTGAAATTATAAAATTTAAAGTTTACAACATGTATACTTACATGTTGAAATTCTGCTTAAACATTTTTTATTGATTCTTCCGTTGTATTTATATGTACAATGCACCATATCACTTTCCTTCTGATATTCCATTTACATTTTTAGTTATGGTGCCTTGTATCTCTTTTTCTAATAGTAAAAATAAAATTTAAGAAAATAATGTGTTGTACATTATTCAGTCTTGAATTAGCAATCATCTTAAATGTTATTTAATAAAGAATTAATTGTTAGGAATTCAATATGAATCAAACATGATTTTTTTTTTTCCAACAGTCTTTTCCTAACAGTTCACCAATACCACAAAATATTTATGTGTTGGGCTTAAAAAGAACAACCCAGAGAGACCCAATGATATTCTGACTAGCGCACGCAATGTCAAACTAACTTTTACTAGCACTTCATTGTTAATCAGTTAAATCACTTAAAGGACTAATAGGTACTGTAGCAAAATTGATATACACATGAACGTGGGTAAAGAAAAGTACCATATACTACTGATTACAAGATTTTGTAATGAACAATGTTTACTGAAAAGTAAACCCAGATTTAGCTTTATTACAGTATTATCAATTGGGGTCAGAAACTGTATTGTAATGTTTGTTTCGTCTTCTCAAATGCAATGTGTGTCTTTCTGGGCCAGGACTGAACTGAATTGTGGTGTGATTTGCCAAATCTTTAAAGGGTCAGTCTAAGCACTATAACCACTTTAGCTTAAGAAAGTCATTTTTGTGCATAGAGCTTGTCCCTTCAGGGTCACTACTCAATTTTCTGTTAACCCCCTTTTTCTGAAGCCAAAACTTCTCTGGGCTATAACTCACATAGTCTTCATACACACTTTTTGAAAAAAACTGGCTCCTTTTGGAACCTATTGGGGAAAACATATTCCGTCGAAACAGGTGCTATTTTCTGTGCCAAGTGCTAAATGTTGAGACATTCTACTGGTTTCCATGGTGTTTGCTCTTTATTTATCTCTGTTCATTACCTGCTTGTGAAGTTGAACTTTAATCACACAGGAGGCTCCTGCAAGGTCTAGCAAGCTATTAGCAGCGCAGGAGATGCAATAAAGGAAGTGTAAACATTAGCTCTGACGTGATTTAACACCTACAATCACAACGACAGCAGACTGCAGGGGCATGATCTATACATTGAAACTGCTTTATTAAAGGACCACTATAGGCACCCAGACCACTTCAGCTTCAGCTTAAAGGACCACTCTAGGCACCCAGACCACTTCAGCTTAATGAAGTGGTCTGGGTGCCAGGTCCAGCTAGGCTTAACCCATTTTTTCATAAACATAGCCGTTTCAGAGAAACGGCTATGTTTATGAATGGGTTAAGCCTTCCCCTATTTCCTCTAGTGGCTGTCTCATTGACAGCCACTAGAGGCGCTTGTGTGCTTCTCACTGTGATTTTCACAGTGAGAGCACGCCAGCGTCCATAGGAAAGCATTCTGAATGCTTTCCTATGTGACCGGCTGAATGCGCGCGCAGCTCTTGCCGCGCGTGCGCATTCAGCCGACGGGGAGGAGAAGAGGAGGATCGGAGGAGGAGAGCTCTCCACCCAGCGCTGGAAAAAGGTAAGTTTTTACCCCTTTCCTCCTTCCAGAGCCGGGCGGGAGGGGGACCCTGAGGGTGGGGGCACCCTCAGGGCACTATAGTGCCAGGAAAACGAGTATGTTTTCCTGGCACTATAGTGGTCCTTTAATGAGATGGTCTGGGTGCCTGGTCCAGCTAGGTTTAACCTGTTTTTCTATAAACATTAACATGGGTTAATCCAGCCTCTAGTGGCTGTCTCATTGTCAGCCACTAGAGGCGCTTCCGCACTTCTCACTGTGATTTTTCACAGTGAGAAGACGCCAGCGTCCATAGGAAAGCATTGTGAATGCGTTCCTATGGAATGGCTGAATGCGCGTACGGCTCCTGCCACGCATGCGCATTCAGCCAAAGAGGAGGAGAGCTCCCCGCCCAGCGCTGGAGAAAGAGGTAAGTTTAACCCCTTCCTCCCCCTAGAGCCTGGGGGGAGGGGGTCCCTGAGGGTGGGGGCACCCTCAGGGCACTATAATGCCAGGAAAACAAGTATGTTTTCCTGGCACTATAGTGGTCCTTTAAGCTAAAGTTGTTTAAATGCCTATAGTGTCCCTCTAAGTATTTTATTTATCTATTTTTGCTGCTCTAAACTATGCTACATGACATTTAAACGATCAAACAATCTTTCCTTTTTTTTTTTAAACGTGATAGAAAACCTTTAACATGTAACTAGTGAACCTCACATCAAACCCCTCGGGGCTAACAAACCTTTTTGAAGCATGCAATTTTAAGGCTGTGCCCCTTCAGATTTAAGAAGATCAGGTGTTCAGGACATTTTTCTCTCTTTTTTTGCATCCTATTTCACTGGTATCAAAACGTGTTCTGTTCACTTTTATTGCTTTAAAACATATTTTGCAAGAACTGCATTAATATTTCTGTTATTTCCAGCTTTTACCATTTTCTTTCCAAAAGCTTAAAGTAGTGGTAAAGGTCTCAGTGCTCTTTTATATTGGAGCAGGATATTGGCCTGACCGTAGAGCTGAGCGGACGCAGGATCGACCTGCTCCTCGAGGCAAGTTTTCCTGATTATAAACCTTAAACGGAACTCTAACAAATCAAATGGACCACCAACCGAGAGATGATTGCAGGGGCTACACGCTGACACCAAACATGTAGCATAACCTGCAGGCACTTCAGGAGCAAAAACCACGGCCTACAAGCAGGGTCAGCGCGGGGATGACGGCTCCTCCCCTTTCGCCTTCAACGGCTGAAATTTTGAACATGGACCCAGCCAAGGTCTGTTAACCCTAAAATGGCAGCAACCATCCATGGGCCATCCGTCACAACACAGGAGTCTGACATTCTGGTGCGGCTGGTATTCAAGGCCTTCTGGAACAAACTTGAAGAGCGATAGGCTACTGCACACACTCCAGTTGAGTACTTACTGTTGGCACTACCCTCTCACTCATGACTTGGACACTCACCAAGCCGAACAAAGCAAACCAGAAAATGGTGCTGCAGAAGGAGCTACATCCCGCCGGCATTTAAACTTGCGGGGCTGCACCCAGTTGCAGCTAATATCCCACGCAAGTCACAGCCAGTTTCATCCAAGCCCAACTCCAAGTCACAGCTTGGCACAAGAGTCATGAAGGGCCTGCACTCTTACCCACGCTGGACCCGAACAACACCGGCAACTAGCTCTGGTTATTCTACAGCATCCCTCCACTTGCGTAAGCAGATAAGCCGGACCTCGGGGCTCTCAGGACTGGGATCTGTGATGGATGATTCCTTCTGCGTGTAACAGGTCTGGGCTGTGACTCTTGAAGGAATAGGCTGAATGAGGAGGCACTGAGGGACTCTCTGGGACACATTTCCTATGGCTTGCTAGCTACTGTAATTCCGTATTAGCAGTAAGAAACATAGCCATACCTTTTGCATGAGATCGATTTGATTATTGTGTTTTTTGTTTAGTTTTTCTGTTTTTGTTATTAGTTTGCAATATGCAATCCAGCTGACCTACATGCGTTTTCATTCCCTTATCCCTAGGTAGTCCATGGCTGCTGTAGAGGGGGCCTCCTAGGAAGACAACGCTGATAGTTGCTAGACATTTCAAGCCTTGTTTCTTCAAAAATAGTGAAAATAGGAAATGTCTCATTTAAGCTTGTCTTGCCATAATCTTTCAATACTGTCAGTATGTTTAATACAACTTATTCCCAAACCTGCCTTGTCTCGTATCTGAAATGTTGATTTACCTCTTGATCATTCTACACTATAATATAAAATGTGCAGTGTTATTGTATGCAAAACAATTGTCTATAAATGTTGACTGATATGCTAGCAATAGCTGTTGTGGCATAGCTTGCCTCTTTGTATTTTCCATGCATGACAAAATAAAGAATTTAATAAAAAGTGTCTTCAAAAGTATTGGCAATGTGATCTGATTTTACAAACTGGAGTTCTTTGGGAAATCAATCCCAGTGGAAAAAAATGTGGATACAGTAACTTAAAAGAAAGACACCGAATGCAGAGCTGCTTTTATCTACATATTCTTTTATTATATTATTATTATTTATTATTGCAATTTATATAGCGCCAACAGATTCCGTAGCGCTTTACAATGTAATATTGTCTTGGTTTATATATCGCACTATATTGTATTTTATTGTATGTTATTTTATAAGCAGTGTTGTTTTTTAATATGGTAGATTTGTGAATTTGATAGATCTTGTTAAAGTAATAATAGTCTGAACGTTGCGCTTTCTTCAGCTTTGTTATATTATTTTATATTGTTTAGAGGAAAACGAAAGGACTTTCCAATCTGTTAAGCAGCAACAATCAGTTATTTCTTGATTATCTACAATACTTTTAGACTTTGCAATATTACTTGTATTTCTCCTTTCCCTCCCCTTTTTTAAATATTATTTTATGTTTTTTTTTTGTTTTTTTAATTTTACGATGCGTCCTCCAGTGCCTCCACTCCATCTATATAGGCTTTTTATTTAAGGAGTTATTGATCATCAAATGGTTAAATCCCAACTGCAAAAATATAAACCTTTAAAGTGGAACTGTTACTTCCTTAATTTTAAACCAACCCTCTAGCTATCTGAGCGTAACGGTTGTTTGTTTGTTTTTTTTCTTTGTTTTTTTTAAATGACCTCCTCTGCCTTATTCACTCCAGTAAAAGCTGAAATAGTATTTACTGGGGGAAGGAACAAGGAACGTTCACTTCTCTGGTAATAACAATTCCGCTTTAGTTATTTAACTCTGTTTATATTGATTGATAACGATTACGTGTAATGTGGATTATGTCCAAAATTGAAAACATCCTTGTTAGCCAGGACAGTCCCCACCAAAATCCATCAAAATGGATGTGCATCGAGCTGCCAAATCTACTCCAGTTATTATGGCTTATTGACGATAGTTAATTTATATTAAACACCCTGTCCTCTCAGTTATTATGGAACTGTTTGCTATGATTTAAGTGGCTCAATTATCGAAGCCACTTTTCACCAATCTTAGTAGATTGGGATGTGTGTCCCATTGCTGCCCAAAGATGAAAGGAAACTTAATACTAGCCCTAGATCTAAAAAAAACTGTGTTATATATATGACACATTATGATTCTCCACAACATCATTTCCAGAACTTCTCAATGTCATAATTTTCCAATAACCCGTAGTCCATCATTTTGTATGTATGTATGTATGTATGTATATATATTAAAAACAAAGAAAAAAAAGTTACCTGCGCTCTTTCCACATCCCTATGTATTTTTAAACAAATTGAGGTTTTTAGTTACCTCCAATGGCCATGAGAGGGTATGCCCACCTGCCACCTCAAGGCAGATCTCTTGGGTGGGTCCCAACTCTAACCATTCACCTTGCTTCCTTGAGCTTCTGGCAAAGATATCTCTAATGAGACAGAGAGGGGTATTTTTTATATACATCCCTACATGCTTATTAACCCTTAATAGGGAACACATGGGATGGGCAGCAGCATTGTAACCTAGCCGTGTGATACAAAAATGAATACAAATACAAAGAAACTAGTCCTGCGCTCAAACTCCCACTACTCCTGGGCGGCAGCAACGACCATAGTACACATCAGCCAAAATACATATAGTAAAAACAAAAGGAGAAAAGTTTCCTGCGCTCTTTCCACATCCCTATATATTTTTAAACAAATTGAGTTTTTTTTAGTTACCTCCAATGGCCATGAGAGGGTATGCCCACCTGCTCACAGTGCTCTGTGTCATTTTACACAGCGTGTAAAAAATTTTTTTCCAAAGAACTGTGGCCAGTGGGGGAAAGGACAGTAGGTCCCCCCCCTCATTATTTTTATGGCCCCCATCCGCCGCCCAGGGGTCGGGGCCTGGGGGGGAGGACAATAGGTCCCCCCCATTGTAATTAATGCCCCGTCCCACCGCACAGTGGTGGGGGCTAGGGGGAGGACAGTAGGTCCACCCCCTCATTATCTTTATGGCCCCCACCCGCCACCCAGGGATATAGAATCGGGGCAGAAAATAAAGATTAAAAATAGGTAATATGGGGGGCTTAGGGGCATTTGGGGTCAGTTAGATGTAGTGGAGTCAGGAGGGGGGTTAAAAAAAAAACGGGATTCAGCCATGACAGTGCCACTTTAAAACTGCTTTTAGTGGCATTTCCATGAGGACATCCAGCGTGTTCAAATCGACTCAATGCTTTCCTATGGGGAATGCCTAATGAGCGTGTGGTGCCCACTGTACACGCACATTAGCTTCCTTCTCAGCAATGACATTGGAGATCCTGCAGGAACTGGAGCTGCATCGCTTCAAACTATAAAGGTGGTCTGTTTTTCACAGCCACTTTGACTGCTGACATGCCCCAATTGGTGCTCTTCTTGGCTTGGTGAGCTGAAAACAGCCATGATCTTGAATTCCTTTTGCAGAAAGTTGGGGCAGGAGAGTAGCCAGAAGGCCTCTGAGAAAATGCAGCAGTTCATGCTCATTAACGGTATCAGCATTGCCTCTGTGTATCATTCGAGGTATAAGTTTGCATGGCTTTGTGGATGCCTGAATTTGTTGTATCAGCTCCTTCTGACCTCTCTGTTGTTGAGCTATAGAGGAGACATTGTCCTCAGTTGCCTGTACTCTTGCAGTGATGACAGACAGTAAAGTCATCTCATATGATATCTAAGTCAGCGTTAAAAAAGGCACGGATGTTATTCATTAGGGCCTTGATGTCCCCCATAGCAGCTGGAGCTGTCATGTCTTCCTCCAGTTTTGAAATGATCAGACCCTCTGTATGAGGGATATAATCAGAAGCATCGAGGATTTCTTCCTTGGAAGAGGAATACTGTGAGTCTGGCAGTGCCGCCATTTGAGGCTAGGCCGCGGTTGCAGGAGGTTACTGATGCTGCGGGAACATTCCACCACAAGGGTTTTAAGCTTTTTAGCCTTTTTCCCCATGTTGCTACGAAGCACCAGACCCGAGCTCAGGCAGAATCGGTGTAGGTAGATGCTCTGGATCAGGTTTGTTCAGTATCAACAGCAGGAGCTCAGTCAACATACATCTGCTCCCCTCAGTGTCCAAGCCAAGCCCAGCATTGCAGTTTCTTAAGCATGAAAATAGTATTTTTTTCTGGCAGAAATTGTATCGCAAGCAGGGTCCAGGCATAAGCCCTTCTTTTAAACTTACAGGACATGAGCTGCTTAACTAAAAGCAACTCTGTGACTTTAGTTACTGTTGACCCCGCAGTCTTTCTATGACTTCCCCAACCTCCAGTGGTATTTAGTGACCCAGCATCAGTGTTATGTACCTCTACTCATGTTGAGCCAGTCTTTATTCATAATGATGCCAGCTTTGCTTTTCCAATGGTGACCACCCGAAATCTCTGCCTCTCTTTTTCATTGGATCTGTGCATCAAATCACATATTTACAGCACTGTGTTGGCTCTCGGGTTCCTGCCAGAGTCAACACGGAGAACTGATGTTATGACACTCCAGGAAGTGACACGACACTGGAGGGACGTGTGTACCAAGTAGCCAGCCTATAAAAAAAAAAGTTGCAAAAGCCATGGAGCTTGACGAACGTCCCCCCTTTGTCAACCCTCAAGTTATAATTTTTAAAATAATCATAGCTTTGAAAAAAAAAAAAACACAGGCCTGCCAAATGGGAGATCACAAACAAACAAAATAAAATAACATAGTCTTTTCAAAAGTAGACTACAGGCACCAATAAATTTCATGTTTGTTTTTTTTTGACAATCATTATTTAAGGTGTTTCATTTTGTGTACAACAAGAAAGGAATTCTGCCTGTAACAAGGAAAAGCTTTAGCAGCGTAATATGTATATAATCATGTTAACAGTGCTATTGTGATGGTACAGGATTTGGGTAACATAGCTCTCTAGTGCGGGTATGAATAACACCATGAGCATGTCAAAGACCTAGTGCCCATCATAGCATTTCAAGACCGTGTCTAGGCCTTTCTTCCTGCTCATCGGATGTGTAAGTAAAAAGAGACGTATCCGTTTAGATGAGTCCCATCGTCTGCTATAGTTAAGCGATAGAACGGTAGTTTTATGAAAGGTTATTCATAGATGGTAGTGAGAAGTGAAGAAAGGACATTGAGAAAGAAGCGGGGCCCGCGCATGGCTCCCCCAAAAACTCCCAGCAAAGGCCCGTCTGTGGGTCGAGTCGAGGTCCATTTCATGGGTTTTCACCTGATTAGTATGCTATTTTGAATTGTTATAGTTTTCACACAAAAACTAAAGTGTCTTGAAAAATGCTGCACAAGAAGACTTCCTCCTTAGTCACGTCCCTAATGCCAGAAAGACTTGCTTATCAATGTATATACAGAGCTCAGCCCCTAAAAGCATATGGTGAGCTGCTTTTAATATAAAACCTGTCTGCATAAACTGTTAGCGATATCCTCACTATATGTGAGTGTTCTCTCCTTCTGGTAGTATGGTAGCAAAGCAACTGTTACCCTCTCCAGCCACAAGTCGCACGAGACCTGACTGCATTACACCAACTGCAGGAGAATATGTATTTTGTAAGATAAAGAAACTTGTGACATGGAGCGCAAGAGATGTAATGTTACATGAATCATGTACCTTCACTAGGGGATGATGTGGATACTCTAAAAAAACAAAACAAAAAAAAGAACTCATTAATAGTTACATAAAACAAAACATTCTTGGCAGGCCATCTCCAAGCATTAACCCAACACAATATTTTGTGTAATAAAACAAACATGAACAATTAAGAGCTCACCCTGTCACTGTGACGAGTTGAGCTGCTATTAAACTGATAAGTGAGTATGAAGCTCTAAATAAAGCTTGGACTCATATCAGAACCCAAGAGAGGGCAGGACATGCGTAAAAAGATCTTATCGTGTCATATCAATCCTGACATTACGATGATGCAATAACTTCTGAGTTTCTTTCAGGAATTCTTAGGTCCCACAGCTGTGGGAAAACGATTGTTGATCTTGTGTTCCACTACAGATTGCCTGAGGACCTTCTGCTCAGAGAGTCTATTTAGAGAAATGAATAACTCTAAAATTATATTTTTCCTCAGCTGAAATAGTTCATCATGGACAGTTTAGAATACCCATTAATTATTAACAAGAAAGTCATATTAACATGAGTAACTAGATCTAGAGTTCACAATTTATACTCGTTCCACCTAGCCATTGGCACGTGAAAATGTAGCCCTGGCAAGTAAACATCTACTCCAGGTTAGTGTACCAAGGACTCTCCAGACTTGCAGTGGCAAGTATCTTTTAAGGACTGGCTAAAAGTATAGAGCTTGAAATTTTAAGCCCATACATATAAATGTATGTATATATCCTCCCTGAGTTTAGTTAATTTAACGGACCGTTTTGCATACAAGAGGTTAAAAACCGTTTAGGCGATATTCCCCTTTCAGATGCACAGGCAGCTACTGCAATCACCAATCTCCCAAATACACGACTTCTCCAACTCCCGAACTGGAACCATACGAATCCTCCAACTCACGAACAGGAAACACACGAATGCTGTCAAACAGACGAACAGGAAAAACCATACGAACAGCTTACACTCCTGGCAGTCGCACTGTAATACAATCCAATTTCCCCCCAAGAACGAGACGACACTTGATTTGAGGATCAAGCAGAACTGATTTACTGGGGCTACATGCCTGGCTTTTATGCAGGTCTTCCACCTGGTGGACATTCCCCTAGGGGACCAGATGGGAAACTGGAATACATAGTGGACATTGACCAATCACAAGCTTACAAATTGAAATACTCCTACACTGCATTATAATCCCTCCTCTCTATCCTGGAGATAATTGGGAAGTAATCCAATTATCTCCAAGGACAGAGGCAAAACTCCATTAGCCGCATGTTAGTAAAAAGACATAAAATTACACAGTGTTACAATTACTACATAAAATATATACATTCAACATATCCCCAGCTAGCTTAGATCTAGCGCACATTATTACCGAATGGTGCTCAGATCACATACATACAGTTCAATCGCCATGGAGCCAAAGTCTTTCACATACTCTTTCGTTATACTGCATGGCATAGCTATTTGGGGTAACACTGCTAGGGAAAGTACAGAATGGACGGAGTTCGTATGAATTGCAGGAGAAGGGAGGTCGGCGGCTCAGCGGTGTTCGTGCAAATAAGTGTCTGTTTTTAGTTCCATGAATTTTGGACTGAACACCGCTGGCCATGCAGAATGCTGCCACCCTGTGTTAGTTATACGCAACCGCGACCACCCGGTAGCAATCAATTAAGCTACGGTTAACCGCAGCTACTGGGTGGTCAATTGAAGGCACACGCCGCTTCTGGGAGGCCAATTGAACACATCCGAAAGTCCCTGGTGGTCGGCCGTTCGTTAGTTTGTTCGGTAGATTGAATCTACCGAACGCCCCGGGCAGAAAGGCACGAATAAGCCTTTCTGCAGGGAAAATAGTGTTTTTAAATGCCTGTCCATAGTCTAAGGGGAGCAGGCGGGCAACCAGGCTCCTCCAATGCACAGTGGCGAGGTTGGTTCCGCCACAGTTATAGAGTCACATTTAAAAGAGATTGCATAAACATATATCTTAGAATTTCAGTAAGCAAACTAATTAAAAAAAAGAGAAAGCTAGCAATGTTGTTCAGCGCTCAACTCCAAGGGAACGCTACAACAGCTATCAAGAATTATGAATTGGTGGCACTTGGTAAGGTAGCAGTAAATAAACTGTTCTGCAGTGGGGTAGGATAGTCCTGGAATGGAATGTTTCCACCACAATGACTTTAATCGTGTTTCAAACACACTAGTTGTAGTCCATATCATTTAATGAATTATTACATTAGCTCTATATTTAACACATATGTTCTTGTGAGGTGTGAAAATTAAATGCAGGAATCCACATCTCTTGATAATGCATCTGGCGGCCTCCATCTTAGCTGCCTATCAGTCATTGTTATAAACGTTGCTCCTTGCACATAGTAGTCATACAGAGACGAGGAACACTGAAATAATGTTTCTAGTTCTCTCTTTCATTTGCAGTGTTTGCATTGTGTTTACTTAGTATGAACAGGATTATGAGGTAACTCTGCTTTTTATATGAATTGAAAAGAAAATGAAGCATTCCATTAAAAAAAAGTTAAAACAAGTTAATGGACCACTCTAGGCACCCAGACCACTTCAGCTTAATGAAGTGGTCTGGGTGCCAGGTCCCACTAGGATTAACCCTTTTTTTAATAAACATAGTGTCAGAGAAACTGCTATGTTTATAAATGGGTTAATCCAGCCTCCAAATCCTCTAGTGGCTGTCTCATTGACAGCCACTAGAGGTGCTTGCGTGATTCTCACTGTGAAAATCACAGTGAGAACACGCAAGCGTCCATAGGAAAGCATTGTAAATGTGCGCATTCAGCCGAAAGGGAGGATAGGAGGCGGAGAGGAGGAGGAGAGTTCCCCGCCCAGCGCTGGAAAAAAGGTAAGTTTTAACTCTTTCCTCTCCCCAGAGCCGGGCGGGAGAGGTACCCTGAGGGTGGGGGCACCCTCAGGGCACTCTAGTGCCAGGAAAACGAGTATGTTTTCCTGGCACTATAGTGGTCCTTTAAGGATTTGGCGAGTGACTGGACTTTAGAAGTGAAAGAGAGGTTGGAGTCAAAGAGAATACCTTGGCAGCGAGCCTGTGAGGTAGAGTGATGGTAGTGCCATTGACTTGGAGGAAGACAGACATGGGAGTAGCAACACGTGAGGGAGAAAAAATGAGTAGTTCTGTTTAAGACATGTTAATTTAAGGAAGTGAGGAGCCATTCAGTTATTAATAGCAGTGAGGCAGTCAGAGACATGGATCAAGAGGGATGGCAAGAGATCAGGAGAGGATAGATAGATTTACGTGTCATCTGCATAGAAATGATATTAAAAGCCAAAAGAGCTGATGAGTTGACGAAGGGAAGCAGGACAAGTCCAGAACAGTAGGGAAATATGGACAGAACCTTGAGGAACACCGACAGAGGAGTTGCAGAGGATGAGAAGAGCCATAAAAGGGAACACTGAAAGAGTGTTGGAAGAGGTAGGAGGAAAACTAGGAAGTTAGTAGGAGGAGGAGTACGAACAGGATAAAGTTAAAAGTGTGAAAGAGACTCTCGGGAGAGTTTGGTTATGAGAGTTTTGAAGTAGTTTTCTTAAGAAAGATTTAAACGGTACGAGCGTAGCAAACATTTTTAGTGAAGGAAGTCAGATGTCGAATTAGACTTTTTCCATCAACATTCAGTAGTTCTGGGTCATTTTTGGAGGTATCAGGTCAGATTAGTGCACCAAGGTTGTAACCAGTGTCCCTAAAATTGTTTAAATATAGGAGGTGCCATGACATCTAGTTCAGAGGAGAAGGTGTATTAACTTACCTAGGTTTGTGTCATCTGTAAACAGTAACACATGGCTTTGAATGTCTATTTCAAGATCATTTATAAATATGTTAAGTAGAAGCGATCCCAGAACAGAACCCTGAGGGATAACACTTACCACGTTTGTCCTGCTTGAACATTTACCATTAATGACAACTCTCTGTACTCTATCGTTAAGCCAATGTTCTACCCAAGAACAAGAATTTTCATCTAGACCGATTTATTTTAACTAACTTATTGTGTGGGACCATGTCGAACGCCATGGCAGAATCCAAGTATATCATTGCAACACCCAGATCTATAATTCTGTCTACTTGCTTCTTCATGGAATGCAATTAGGTTAATTTGACAAGATCTATGTTTTATAAAGTCGTGGTGATTTTTTTCTAATGACATTGTTCTTTCCAATGAATTTCTGAATATTATCCCTTAATAACCCTTCAGATACTTTCCCAGCCACAGGAGTTAAGCTCACAGGTCTAAAATATTCAGGCAAAGATTTTGAACCATCTTGCAATATAGGAGCCAAATCTGCCTTCCTCCAATCCTCCGGTACAATTCCTGAAAGAAAAGAATCCTGAAAGATTAAACACAGAGGTTCACTTATTTCCCCACACTTAGTTCCTTTAGTGAATACCATCAGACCCCGGGGTTTTGTTTACACTAGCTTTCTTTAGTTGCAGCACCCTGTCTCGAGTCATTCAGTCACAATTTATCTGCAAGTTTTTTGTTTTTTTCAGCAATGGCTTAAATACCGGTATTTCTTGCCATAGGTACTTTGATGTATACTGAGGAAAAATATTTAAAATTTCTGCCTTTTCATCAGCTTAATTTACTAACACATCTATCTCCGATTTCATTTTACCTACGCTTTCAAAACTTGCGACTGTCCCGCCAAAATTTAGGTGGTTGGGAGGCATGCAAAAAATGTACATACTAAATGTAAAAATTACAGATAAATACATACACAGGTTAATATTAACCAGGCAAATAAATGCAATTTACATTGAAATCAATATTTTTCTTTCTTTTTAAACAATTTCTTTCTGTAACCACCAGTTCTTATATATATTGGCTTTCTTTTAATATCCTATAGGAATACCTAACAAAACATTAAATATGAATAAAATATTAAACATTTTAACAAAGGGGAAAAAAACATGTGTTCTTAGTTTTGCTTATAAGTGCAACTAAGGTAAAAGAACTCGAAATAGATTCATAATCGGTTCTGATTGTTAAATGCTTCGTATGTCTATGATCTAAATTAATTGTTGTTAGTTTACACTAACTAAGAGTATTGCCATCAGTACTGCCATCAACCGAGGGGGTACAGATCACTGCATTCACTACAGAAACACACTGTCTGTATATATGATGCATCCACTACACACACTCTGCATCCACTACACACACTGCATCCATTACACAAACACACACTCTGCATTCACCATACAAACACACTATCTCAATGAATGCTGTATGGATCTCATAAATAAACTTGCAGCAAAGGTTAATAGGATTCATGCAGTATTCGCATAGAGAGTCTTTATGGACACCCATTCTTTGAAAATAATAACTAAGCCATTATTATGTGATATCTACGTTCATTTTACTGCAGGCCTCACAGTGCTCCGGGAAAATTCCTTGATGGGCCAGATTAAGTTCACCAAAAAATTATATTATTATACCCAAAGGAAGCAGACAATGCTAGAGCCAACCACTCTACAGTTATAGAAGTCCCAAGCAGATCCCTTTCATTTTTTTTTCTTTCTAAAGATTTAGAAGAAAGAAGACTTCTGATGGTTGGTATATTACATATATATTTTTATTTGTAGGTATTAGTTTTAATGACCCTACCTCATTATTATTATTATTAGGGTGATAGGGTGGTAGGTAAGGTTAATTTATTGTATGGAGGCTAGGGCATTGTGGACTCCTAGCCACCTGGGGGAAGGCAATGGCACAAATTTTGGGGTTGGACAACGGAAGACCGACCTCCACATGTATCATAACTAGAGCCCCTACCCACCACCCAAGGGTGAGGGCTGGGGGTAACACTAGTTCCCCCATTGTTTATTATAACAAGGGCTTACATTAGGATGTTGGTCCCCCATATTATTATTTAAAAGACCCCACCTGCTTTTTATAGATCCATTATTTAATTTAAAGTCCCCCACCTGATGGCCACGATATTTTACAATGGGTGGTGCCTTTCTAGTGACTGGGCAGCAATGCTATTGCGGCCAGTGGGCACACAGTTCAGATTTTTAAAATGCTGGCCTAGCTTTTAACTATCCAGGTCTATATTACAGCTGCATTCGGTCTGGCATTCGGTCTGGCTTTAATCCAGACCAAATTCAGACTTAATCTGAGCCTTGTATGCACAATCTGGACATTGTTAAAGCAACATTTTACTAACTTGAACAACTTTATCTAGATGAAGTTATTATAGTGCCTAGTATCCCCAAATCTAAATATGTTAGCAAATCGATGGCTCGGAAGCGGTCAAAATCGTAGGCGCATCACAGCAAGCGCCAAACATGCGTCTGTTGGAGTGGACATTATCCTGGAGACATGCCTTCAGGATGACATCATGCTTGGAGGAGGCTGCAGCAAAAAAGAAGGCGAGTAAATCTATTTTCGTTTAAAGTCTTTTTTTTGTTTGTTTTTTTGCAGACTGGACTGGGTATTTAGAGCTAATTGGTTTTTCTGCAATACATTCCCCTCAAGGTAAATTCACAGTGAATTTCATATTTTACACTAAAGTAGCCAAACCGGAAACACAGCTGCTTTGGGGTATATTCCCAATTCTGCTCTTCTCACCTAAATTTTTAAATATACCTTGCATTCTCATTTTTTGTAAAAGAGGCTGTTAGTTAGTAGAAGGTATATAACTTCACAACCTTTCTGCTTCATGTACATACACTTTTTAAATGTAAATTTATATAAAAAGTCTATTGAGAGAGATTTTAAAGAATGTATGAAGTGCACATTAGGTACTGGTGTAATCGCCGTCCACATACAGGGAGTGCAGAATTATTAGGCAAGTTGTATTTTTGAGGATTAATTTTATTATTGAACAACAACCATGTTCTCAATGAACCCAAAAAACTCATTAATATCAAAGCTGAATATTTTTGGAAGTAGTTTTTAGTTTGTTTTTAGTTATAGCTATGTTAGGGGGATATCTGTGTGTGCAGGTGACTATTACTGTGCATAATTATTAGGCAACTTAACAAAAAACAAATATATACCCATTTCAATTATTTATTATTACCAGTGAAACCAATATAACATCTCAACATTCACAAATATACATTTCTGACATTCAAAAACAAAACAAAAACAAATCAGTGACCAATATAGCCACCTTTCTTTGCAAGGACACTCAAAAGCCTGCCACCCATGGATTCTGTCAGTGTTTTGATCTGTTCACCATCAACATTGCGTGCAGCAGCAACCACAGCCTCCCAGACACTGTTCAGAGAGGTGTACTGTTTTCCCTCCTTGTAAATCTCACATTTGATGATGGACCACAGGTTCTCAATGGGGTTCAGATCAGGTGAACAAGGAGGCCATGTCATTAGATTTTCTTCTTTTATACCCTTTCTTGCCAGCCACGCTGTGGAGTACTTGGACGCGTGTGATGGAGCATTGTCCTGCATGAAAATCATGTTTTTCTTGAAGGATGCAGACTTCTTCCTGTACCACTGCTTGAAGAAGGTGTCTTCCAGGAACTGGCAGTAGGACTGGGAGTTGAGCTTGACTCCATCCTCAACCCGAAAAGGCCCCACAAGCTCATCTTTGATGATACCAGCCCAAACCAGTACTCCACCTCCACCTTGCTGGCGTCTGAGTCGGACTGGAGCTCTCTGCCCTTTACCAATCCAGCCACGGGCCCATCCATCTGGCCCATCAAGACTCACTCTCATTTCATCAGTCCATAAAACCTTAGAAAAATCAGTCTTGAGATATTTCTTGGCCCAGTCTTGACGTTTCAGCTTGTGTGTCTTGTTCAGTGGTGGTCGTCTTTCAGCCTTTCTTACCTTGACCATGTCTCTGAGTATTGCACACCTTGTGCTTTTGGGCACTCCAGTGATGTTGCAGCTCTGAAATATGGCCAAACTGGTGGCAAGTGGCATCGTGGCAGCTGCACGCTTGACTTTTCTCAGTTCATGGGCAGTTATTTTGCTCCTTGGTTTTTCCACACGCTTCTTGCGACCCTGTTGACTATTTTGAATGAAACGCTTGATTGTTCGATGATCACGCTTCAGAAGCTTTGCAATTTTAAGAGTGCTGCATCCCTCTGCAAGATATCTCACTATTTTTGACTTTTCTGAGCCTGTCAAGTCCTTCTTTTGACCCATTTTGCCAAAGGAAAGGAAGTTGCCTAATAATTATGCACACCTGATATAGGGTGTTGATGTCATTAGACCACACCCCTTCTCATTACAGAGATGCACATCACCTAATATGCTTAATTGGTAGTAGGCTTTCGAGCCTATACAGCTTGGAGTAAGACAACATGCATAAAGAGGATGATGTGGTCAAAATACTCATTTGCCTAATAATTCTGCACTCCCTGTAGAGAAGACAAGCTGTAATACATAGTTTCAAGCACCGAGAGACAAATTGCAAAATAAGGTTAATAAACACTCATCATGCAGATTAGCAACCGCGTGGTCAATCTTCAGACATTAAGTGGTTGGTCAATAAAACAGGTCAGAAAATATCACGGGTATCCATGAAACTATATTGTGCATGTCAGCATATCCGCACAATTGTGTAAATTATAAAAGATAAATGAAGCTTAACTAAATAAGAAGTGAAAAACAAAATAACTTGTCTCAGATATATTCATACTTCTAGCTTTAAACCACCAAACCCATAGTCCACGAACACCTCCAGCCTGAGTGAGTGTGTCCGAGTCCTGGGAAAGTCCCACACATAGATCCTCCCGAGGTTGTGGATGATGTACAGGGTTAGTGTCACGTATTCATCCGCTTATAGAAAAGTGATTAATGGCATTTACTGTCCACACAGGAAAAGTTGTGCTGAGCAGCAACCTAATCCACAGAAGGGTTAATGCTGAGCAGTAATTGTGCAAATGAAACCTGGTAACTGACTTTGGGGTCAAAGGCCGGTTACAGCCTATCAGAACTATCGGAGGGGTATTTAGGCCCAGTTCTCAGCCTGCTCAGTGCCCTGTCGTGGTTTCCCTTGTGGTTGTCCGAGAGCGCGTTCCTGTTTATAGTTTTCTACCTGGTTTTTGACTTTGGCTTTGTTTATTGACTTCTCTATATTCTGGTATCCTGACTCCTGGCTTTCCTCATCGCTGTGTCCCTTTCTGTGTTCCCTGACCTCGGCTAGTATTTTTGACTATTCTTTGTACGTTAAATCCGGCCATTCTAAGGACCGGTAATACGTTACTTATTTGTCATCCGTGCTGTACAGTTCTACATGCTGGATCAAACAGTAATCCTGACATTACGACATGGCCATAGATCCTGTAGAACTGTGTCAGCACATAGCTGCTTGCGAGAGGAAATTAGAGGAGAATGATCACCGCATGGATCAATTCACTCAGGCTTTAAGTACGCTTCTCGCTAGAACGGAGCATCTGCAGCCTGCAGCGTCTCCTCCTATAGCACCTCTACCCTGTGTACCTCCACCCACTGTTAATAGGACTCCTAGCATCTCCTTATCACCATCCCTACAGTTTGATGGCAATATCCAGGAATGCAGGGGTTTTCTTAATCAGGTGGAGTACCATTTTGAGGCCTCACCAGGGTCATTCCCCACGGACAGAGCAAGAATTGGTTATCTAATGAATCAATTAAAGGGCAAGGCCCTTGCCTGGGCTAATCCGTTGTGGGAGAGTAATCGGAGCATAGCTCATAATTACCAGGAATTCCTTGCCGAATTCAAGCTCACGTTTGAGCCATTGGGTAGAGAGGATGACGCCTCCACTGCCCTAATGCACATCAGACAAGGTAACCGGTCTATCTCGGATTATGCTATTGAATTCCGTACCTTAGCTTCCAAGGTAGACTGGACTAACAATGGGTTAATCTCAGCATTCAAAAAGGGTCTCTCAGAGACTATACTAGATGAGATAGCCGCTAAAGAATTACCTAAGAGTCTTAACGAATTTATTACGTTTGTCATGCATATTGATAATAGGTTAAGACTCAGAGAAGTCACCAGAAGCAAGACCAGACGTACGGCTATGTCCCTAGCACCTCAATTCTCTAAACCTGTTTTGTCTAACCTCCCTGTACAGTCCGAACCCGAACCTATGCATAGAAACATAGAAACATAGAATGTGACGGCAGATAAGAACCATTCGGCCCATCTAGTCTGCCCAATTTTCTAAAAACTTTCATTAGTCCCTAGCCTTATCTTATAGTTAGGATAGCCTTATGCCTATCCCATGCATGCTTAAACTCCTTTACTGTGTTAACCTCTACCACTTCAGCTGGAAGGCTATTCCATGCATCCACTACCCTCTCAGTAAAGTAATACTTCCTGATATTATTTTTAAACCTTTGTCCCTCTAATTTAAGACTATGTCCTCTTGTTGTGGTAGTTTTTCTTCTTTTAAATATAGTCTCCTCCTTTACTGTGTTGATTCCCTTTATATATTTAAATGTTTCTATCATATCCCCCCTGTCTCGTCTTTCCTCCAAGCTATACATGTTAAGATCCTTTAACCTTTCCTGGTAAGTTTTATCCCGCAATCCAGTTGGGGGTCACTAGACTGTCAGAGGCGAAAAACAGTATAGGAGAAGGGAGGGGTTATGCCTATATTGCGGTAGAAAGGGACATATGATAACTAATTGTCCAGTGCATCCGGAAAACTTCCGCACCTAAGAACCTTAAGGGGACAGATCTTAGGTGTGATGGAGTTGTCCTCTAACAAAAACAAAAGTAGATTCCTCCTTGAGGTATCTATTTCCCTTGATAACAAGAAGTTTTCTTGCAGTGCCCTAATGGACTCAGGTGCTGCTGGAAATTTTATTGATGTCCAGTTTATTAGGGGTAATGAGATACCGGTCAGGGAGAGACCTACGCCGCTAGCTGTAGAGGCTATTGATAGTAGACCACTCACACAACCGCTTATAACCCACAAAACTGTCCCTATTACGATCTCCATTGGGGCCTCCCATAGGGAGGAGATGACGTTTCAGGTTATTACTTCTCCATCATGTCCCATCATATTAGGGTTTCCGTGGCTGAGTAAGCACAATCCCTATATTGACTGGGCTAATGGGGAGATATTAGAATGGGGTAAAGAGTGTATGGGGAGATGTATAAAACCAGTACTAAAGAGATTGGATACTATTGACCTTCCCACTACCACTCCCCAAACTCCTGGAGTTCCCATACAATACCGAGAACTTCAGGAGGTGTTTAACAAGGCTCAATCTGATGTATTGCCTCCCCACAGAGCATATGATTGTGCCATTAACCTGTTTCCAGGCGCTATGCCACCTAAGGGGGCAGTTTATGCCTTATCTCCCCAGGAGAGTAAAATAATGGAGGAATACATCAAAGAATCCTTGAGCAAAGGGCACATAAGAAAGTCATCCTCACCAGCTGGTGCAGGATTCTTTTTTGTTGAGAAAAAGGGTGGTGAGTTACGCCCTTGCATAGACTACAGGGCACTTAATAAAATCACTGTAAAAAATGCATACCCTATCCCACTCATTTCCGAATTGTTCGATAGACTTCAGGGAGCTAAAGTATTTACTAAGCTTGACCTTAGGAGCGCTTACAATTTTGGTTCTGGCGGTGCCAGAATCTCTCACGAATAGCATTAAAATCCAGCTAGAAATGTTGCCTCTCATCTCTTTAATAATCCTTGCATTGTGATTTCCAATGAAGCTGATGAAAAGGCCATATTGACTTTACTGTGATGAATCAGAAAGCCCAGGTCAAAGAATGTCTCCATTATATATAAACTCAATATAGAGCCCCCACTGGTCCATGGGGCTGGGACAAGGCACAAGCAGGATACCACAAAGTCAACCCTCTCCAGGCCAGGAGATCAGCCGCTTCTCCTATCCACCAGCACCAGCCAGACTAGGTCCCAACACCTCAAGCTGTGTTACTGTCTGGAAAGGTCACACGCATAAGGGCTGTAATTCTCTCACGGAGGTTCCAAATCCTGGGATTTCGAGTCAAATATGTAGCCAGCTTACCACAAACAATTGACCATAGCATACTGATGGAGGGTAAGTACCTTAGCAGCAATTTTAATGCTGAAAAGGCCCTGATGACTCCTCTTTTGCATAACTGGGCATTTCTACCAGGCTTGAGAGCTAGAGACTTTGGGGGTATCTAAAGTACCGAACTGGAGAGATGTCTCCATTCAGATACAGACAAGGAGATCATAAGCATCCCAGATCTACAGAGACTAGCACAGCTAAAACCTGGTATTATTTTTTTATATCTCCAGATCCAAGACTTTATAAAATAAGAGGAAGTAAAACAAGCTTCCCATACCCCTCTAACCTTTTATGAGTAACTATGTTTAGAGAAAACCAATCAGACAGGGTTGATTACTATGTTATATCAACACATTAGTTCATCTGCCAATGAATTGGGAAAGCATAAAAATGTAGAGCAATGGAAGGCGACCTGGGGGAGGAACTGGAGTGGGGGGATTGGGAGAGAATTTGGGAGGCATGTGCTCAGTCATCATTGTGTTCAACCCTTCAGGTACAGTCATTTAAAACATTATTTCGAAGGCATACATTATTTCGATAGTATGACAGTTCAGTTCGGTCATATGGGTCAAACAGCCACAGATACTTGATGGAGTTTATGTAGAAAAGAGGAACTTACTTACACATGTGGTGGTCCTGCCCAAGAGCGGTTAAGTTCTGGAGGAAGGTGACTACACTGGAGAATACAATTTTCCATGGACACCTTGACCAAGATTCCTAGGCATGTCTGCTTTCTAGGCCCACAGAGGGACTATCCATTAAGCAACAAAAGCTCAACATAATCAACCTAGCAGAAGACCGGGCTAATCCAAGATCCCGCTTATGTCACGTTATCTCTAAGATAAAAGACAACTGTTTAATGAACAAGTTGACAGTTGTCAGGAACACTTTACCCACATTTCACAAGGTTTGAGCTCCATGGGAGCAATATAATAGCCAATGGACACTTGGGAATTTGACCCAAATGGATCTGGCCCACTGATCTACCAACCCATTATTGGGAATTTCGTTCTTGGAGATTTTTTGTAATAATTGGTGAACCTTTTTATTTGTATCAGTTCTGCTCAATTCATTTCTCCTCACATAGCAAAAAAAACATATTTATTGAAAATGTAGTAGTTAAAGGAACACTATAGTCACCTAAATTACTTTAGCTAAATAAAGCAGTCTAGTGTATAGATCATTCCCCTGCACCTTTCACTGCTCAATTCACTGTCATTTAGGAGTTAAATCACTTTGTTTCTGTTTATGCAGCCCTAGCCACACCTCCTCTGGCTATGATTGACAGAGCCTGCATGAAGAAAAAACTGGTTTCACTTTCAAACAGATGTAATTTACTTTAAATAATTGTATCTCAATCTCTAAATTGAACTTTAATCACATAAAGGAGGCTCTTGCAGGGTCTAGCAAGCTATTAACATAGCAGGGGATAAGAAAATCTTAATTAAACAGAACTTGCAATAAAGAGCCTAAATAGGGCTCTCTTTACAGGAAGTGTTTATGGAAGGCTGTGCAAGTCACATGCAGGGAGGTGTGACTAGGGTTCATAAACAAAGGGATTTAACTCCTAAATGGCAGAGGATTGAGCAGTGAGGCTGCAGGGGCATGTTCTATACACCAAAACTGCTTCATTAAGCTAAAGTTGTTCAGGTGACTATAGTGTCCCTTTAAAAGTATCACTGTATTATATATTATTTGATACAATCTTAAGCCCATGCACTCAGTGTATTGATTGAATGATATTGTATAATTTCAATGCCGGTAACTAGAAAAAGAATGAAAAAAATCTAAAATAAAAGATGATTTTCTATGGGGTGCAAAATATCATATAATAAAGGAAAATTAACAATGGGATGCAATATTTCATACAATAAAGGAGGATTAAATATGGGGTTGCAATATTTCAAATAATAAAGGATAATACATCACTCTTTCCTAGGACCTAGAAGATACATAACTAGTTTTTATTTACTGAATAATTAATTATAGTGAATTGGAAACCAAATATAAAGTTATGTCAAAATAGCCAATCCTTTGGTATTACTGAACTGGAAATCTACTGGGCTAATTCATTCCCGCTGTTAGCTTCTTTCCTTCCCGCTCAGATTGATGAGAAGTCCCTTGGAATTCCCAAGAAACCATTGTTTTCAGTGCTCTCCCTTGAAAAGGCCAATGGTAATATTCTACATGCAGACATTTGCATATAAAAGGATACAGTATCAACTCATTGAAAATGTACATAAAAGGTTTTATTTAAGCAGCTTAATATAGAATGATATGGTACAGATTTTGTTATGAGATAGAAACATGTAAAAGGCTTTGCTGCATCGGTGAGTCTATCCCAAGCTTACAGCTACTCTTCCAATTCCAATCTGTCACCACTGCTGAAAGGTCATCAAATATATATAAATATTATAACTCTTATTTCTCTACCACTAGTCTATAATCTAAATTTTTTTTCGGTTTCTTAAAATGAACACTCCAAACACACTGTAGTGGTTATGGTACCCGGAGCGCTGGCTAATTGTAAGTAGTCCAAATATCAGCAGGCCCAACACACAGAATTTCGGTAACTCCTAACTAAAGTAGGAAATAGAAATGGGCCGAGGTGTATTACCAGTCCTTCGAGATGGTTCAAGGATTATGGAATGGAGAATGGTCAAGGATAAGCAATGTCAGGATACCAGGAATCACCACTAAATATGTATGCCCTTTTAGATGACCACAATGGAAAACCCAACGGGGCAAAGTAGAGAATGCAAAGAAGGCTTAAATAGGCCTAGGAAAATGTGAATGGTTATTCCTGTGACACCAAATGGTGCGAGTCATTATTGCAGAAATGACACAGGTAGACATGCATCGGAAAGGATGAAAGGAGTTCAAGCGCCATAAAATTATGCTGGATTGGAGCGACCAGCATTCAAAATGTCGCTGGAATAATGTAGCATGCTGGAATTCATGGCAGAATGATACACAGACCTAATATGTACCATGACACCTGGGGTCCGCCAGGAGCCGCTCTTATCCTCTAATGCCAGAGAGACAGAAGCTCCTAAGAAGGAACTTAGCTCTTCTGAGTGCAGTGCAGGCTTAGCTCATTGGCTGAAACCACACGCTAATCGCTCTAATCACCCTGCAGAACTTAACTCAGGAGAGCTAAAGAAAGCTCCTTAACTCAGTAGAACTAAAGAAAGATCTTCTGGCTTCCAGCGTTAGTAGAGGAGACGGGGAGCAGCTCCAGCAGACCCCATACGTTTAACCAATCAAAATTTTTTTGACTACTTACAATGGGCAACACAACAACACACCTGGCACCATAACCACTACGACACGCTTCTGCCAATCATATTCATGTTGAATGACAAATGAACTCTGTTCTTTCTGGGACTTGGAAATGACCAAACTATTATGTGAAAAGGGATACCAGTGATAGCTCAACAAAAAGATTATTCACTAAGCATATTGTTGGGAATTCAAAGTGATTTTGAATTTGGTGTTTCATTTTAGCTACAATGGCCTAAATTTAGAAATTCGCTTTAAACTCCATACAATTCTTTAGTAAATAATTCTGTGAATCATTAAATTAGGGATCACAGGATGATTGTTGATGTTTCAATGCGTAGTGCCCTGCACAAACCCTATCGTTTAAACATCCCTAATTAAAGGGGCAGTTCTGTCTCCCTATGAGTAGGCAGCACAATCTCACAGGTCATAGAACAGGGGTAGGCATCCTACGGTCCTATGGATGTTATGGACTACATCTCCAATAATACTCATACAGCCAGTAGTCAGCAACATCTGTAGGGCCGAAAGTTGCCAAACTCCTTTACATAGACTGAGCTCAATAAAAGTGCACTGGAACACCTACTAAGCCAGTAATTTGTAAAACAACTAATGTTTTCTTATACTTTGTGAATAAGAATGTGCGGAAAACGATCAAACACAAAACGGATTAAATGGCAGACATCGTACATGACTCTTAATTTGAACAGTTTGGCACTTTCAATGTAAACAGATTTTAGTTTCATTACATTAACATCTCAATCAGTGTGTTTTGTTTTCCCTCGCTTTCCTTTCCAGGTAGCTCTTACATGATACAATATAATCCTAATTAGTGAGAGATGTTTCTAGCTATGAGGGTTCGTGTGGACTCCCTCGCCTGGGGGTAATTTTACCGTAGCTGTCTGTCTAATGATAGAGACCCCACCTTAGCTATCTGCTGATGACTGCTCTTCAATAACGTGTGATCTCTCAGGTCGGAGAGACAGCTCAGTACTATACACCCAGTGTTTCATCAACACATAATGAAGATGCTGATTGAGTAAGGTGTGTGTGTGTGTAGATACAACTATAAAGACACTCACAGACAACTCCCTTCCAGCTTTCACACAGAAGAATCAGGCTTTCCTATCGCAGACACTGACAGTGTTCAATAACAGACTTTTATGGGTTTAAATATAATGAATAATTCTGGGGGAAAGTTTTAAACGTAAAGCAATTCTCATGGAAACAAAGGGAATTTTAGTTTTTAATGTATGTGTTTCCAGTTCTTATTAATATATATATATATTTTTTGTGTTTACAGTTCTTTCTAACCCCTTTCCGACGTTCGGACATGCTATGTCCTCCTATAAAAGGAGGGTTTTAATGTTGTTAGGGTGGCATAGCATGCCCTAATGATCGGGCCCTATGCACAGCCTGGATGCTTACCCTTTGCTCCAATCGTGATCGGTGAACCTGCCTGACAACTCAAGCAGTCCTATTGTAGCCAATACAGCCATACGAGTCATGTGATCGCGCTCATGGATGATTTAGATCAGCTGGATACGGTGCAGTGGGATTGCCTGGGTTGTCCAGTAGATCCCCAATATATAATTAATAATTGTACGTAGATTAAATACAAATAAAGTTAAATTATATTTAATTTGGTTAGTTGATCCTGAAGAAAGCCCCAGACGAGGGCTGAAACGATGTTTTTATGGAATAACTCTGAATAAAGAAAAACCTAATTTTAACGTTACAAGACCGTGAGTGCAAGCCTTTTTTTCATTACTGTATTTTTGTTGGCTATGGCTTAGAAGTGCACCCGGCATTCAAGTAGTTGTGTTGGTCTGAGTGCAAGGACATAGTTACCTTTTTATATATATATTAAAATATCTCTCTCTCTCTCTCTCTCTATATATATATATATATATATATATATATAAAATATTTTGCTTTTGCACTCCTACCTCCCTTTTCCAATAGTACCGGGTGCTCAGCCACACTGTAATATAGGGAATAAACGATTGCCAGCACTCCTGGGTTTCCAATATCAGTTAGGTTTATTGTCAGGTCGACATTTCAGTCCCTAATTCAGGACGTTTATCATATTTTTTTGTGTGTCCTGATGAAAGTCCTGAATTAGGGACTGAAATGTCAACCTGACAATAAACTGATGTTGATGTTGGAAACCCAGGAGTGCTGGCAATCGTTTATTCCATATATATATATATAAAAATTATAACTCATTCCTATCCCTAATTAGACAGAAATGTAATTTATAAGAATGTATAAATACCCCCTCCTGCCCCTCCCAACTGCGGCTTTGTTCCAGGCAATAAGCCTGGGTGGGATCTTTGTGCGGCCATGGCTTATGACAAGGAAAATAAAATTACGGTAATGGCAGGGTAATACAATGGGTAATAGCCAAGCAATAACCAAGGGAGGCAGAAGAGATACACAGACTACAAATTTTCAAATGCTAGTGTATTAACACAACACAACCAAAGTGACAAACCTACTGCAAGCAAATGACAAATATGTACAAATTAGATGCAGAGAGAACACTCTTGTCAAAATGATCTAATTGGCCTGCTCTGACATCCAACTGGTAATGTCTAATAAAAGTATGAGTCGAGGCCCATGTAACTGCTCTGCATATTAGCTCTGGAGACAGTTAAGCTGCCATAGCCAAAGAGGAGGAAAGTGACCGTGTAGAATGAACTTTCATTCCATCAGAAACAGGTACTCCTGAGGTCTAGTGAGCCTGAATAATGGCAGGAACAATCCATCTACTGATGGCCTCTTGGGGCTTGAAGACCTTTTCTAGCCCCATTAGGGATAATGAATAGTCTTTGTGACTTACTCCAATTTGAAGATCTATCAAGGTAAAAAAAACATCTCATCAAGTAAAGTGTTGAACATCCCATGTCTTCATTCTCCTCTGGCCGAATAGAATGTAAGGGTGGAAGTACAATTTCCTTGTTAATATGGAAAGTAGAGGAAACCTTGGCATAAAACTCTGGAACAGTTCTAAGAATAACCCTATCTTTATAAAACACCTTAAAGGGCTCCTTAGAAGATAATGCCTGAAACTCCAATACTCTCCTACTAGAAGCCAAGGCCACTAACAATGCTGTTTGATGGTGAAAAAATACGGAATTTTATTCTAAGTGTATTTTGATATATATATATATGTAAAATTGTATAATTCATGTTATTATTATTTTATTATTTATATAGCGCCAGCAACATTCCGTAGTGCTGTACAATGGGTGGACTAAAAGACACATAGTTGTAACCAGACAAGTTGGACACACAGGAACAGAGGGGTTGAAGGCCCTGCTCAATGAGCTTACATGCTAAAGAGAGTAGGGTATAGTGACACAAAAGGGGTAATGAAATAGGTTGCTAGAAAAGTATTCACTGAGAACTTGGGTTATTTATGACAGTTGCAGGAAAGGAGTCATGGGGGCAGGTGGGGAATGAAAACCTGCTAACAGTTTAAATGATATGCTTTCCTGAAGAAGTGAGTTTTCAAAGATTTTTTGAAGGAGTGGAGCATCAGATGTGGGAGTACGGACAGACGATAGACATAGGTCTCCGGCAGAGCACAGGGGCCTCTATGGGACATACTTGTGTATTAGGGAGGATAGGTAGGTTGGAGCAGCATTATGTAGGGACTTGTAAGCAAGCACCAGAATCTTAAATTGAGCCCTATATCTAACTGGAAGCCAATGTAGGGACTGACAGTGGGGGGAAGCATGGGAGGTGCGGGTGGACAGGAAAATGAGCCTCGTCGTCGCATTCATTATAGATTGCAGCAGTGCAATCTGGGAACACGTAAGACCACTGAGAAGGGGATCGCAGTAGTCAAGGCGAGAGAGAACAAGAGCATGGACCAGCACCTTAGCCACGTCTGGTGTTAAATAGGGGCGGATGCAAGCTATGTTTTTGAGATTGAAGCGGCAGGATTTGGCAATCGACTGGACATGAGGGGTGAAGGAGAGGTCGGAGTCATGAGTCCAGATGGGCAGAGAGATCAGGAGAGGACAGGTAGATTTGCGTGTCATCTGCATATAAATGATAATGGAAGCCAAACGAGCTGATGAGTTTACCAAGGGAGGCAGTATAGATGGAGAACAGTAGGGGACCAAGGACAAAACCTTGGGGAAAGGTCAACAGAGAGGGGTTGGGAAGAATATGCAGAGCCAGAAAAAGAAATACTGAAGAAATGCTGGGAGAGGTAGGAGGAGCACAAGGAGAAAGCAGTATCTCATAGACCAAGATTCCGGAGAATGAGAAGAAGCTGTTGATGATCAACAGTGTCAAAGGTAGCAGAAAGATCAAGGAGAATTAGGATAGAGTAATGGCCACGAGATTTAGCAGCGATTAAATCTTTGGATACTTTAGTCACAGCTGTTTCAACAGATTATAAATATATAATATAATATAAATATATATTATATAATACTATAATTCATAAGACTAATATAAAACAAAACAAGACAAGGAAAGGTTGCACCAAAGGTAAAATATATATATATATATATATATATATATATATATACAGATAATATCAATAGTAGAGATAGTCCTAGTAAGAGATACTCAGGGTAGTGATCAAAAAACCCTTAATGCACGATATAAAATATCCAAATGCGTTTCGCCTAGGGCTTCTTCAAGTGGATAGAGTAGTATACAACCTGGCAGTTGGAGTTTATATAGGGCTAAAATGGTTAAAATTGGTGCCAAAATTAGGTTTGACAATTAAAAATTAACATATACATAGTTGACATAAAAGAAGAAAGAAAGACATATTTTTAAATTTAGTACTTAAATTAAATGCTTTCTGTAATAAAACAAGTTAAAAACAAAGGGTTTAGAGGCTAGTACAAGTAAAATAAGTAAAGTCACGTGACAGCATGGGTAATATATTAGACAGCAGACATATTTTGGTTGGCGGACGAATATGCCGGCGGCCATATTGGGTATGGCGTTGGGAGTTTAAGTTACTGCCGTGGTTGGCCATTAGAGGGGGCATTGTAATATGCGCCGGCAAGTCTATGACAATGTCGGTGCACATAATAGTAACAATGAAGGGCATCAGCGGCCATATTGGGAATGGCAGTTGGCTTTTCCCTAATGGGATGGATGGCTGTAATGGGGAAGGGAATGCATTAGCACGTAAATTGTGATGGAAGGCTGCTGTGTTGTGAATGCCGAGCATTGAGGCCATAGGGTGTGAGTGTCTGTAGATTGAATGTCCACCATCTAATATATTACCCATGATGTCACGTGACTTTACTTATTTTACTTATACTAGCCTCTAAACCCTCTAAAAGCATTTAATTTAAGTACTACATTTAAAAATATGTCTTTCTTCTTTTATGTCAACTATGTATATGTTAATTTTTAATTGGCAAACCTAATTTTGGCGCCAATTTTAACCATTTTAGCCCTATATAAACTCCAACTGCAGGTTGTATACTACTCTATCCACGAAACGCGTTTGGATATTTTATATTGTGCATTAATTAACTTTTTTTGGTCACTACCCTGTGCCAATTATCTCTTTTCTTTTACACTGATTTCACGTCTTGGCATTTTACTTTTCCTGTACTCCAAGCAATCCTAGGTGGGGATCATACCACTAATGCTGATACCATAGAACAGTTAGCCTGCTCTATCCTTGTAAGTACATTTTTATTCATTTTATCTATTGATATTTTTATATTGAGAGCACTATTAGTTGTCTTTCTATCCCTTTCCTGAGTTATGGATATCGCTCCTGAGGTGAACACTTGCTGCATATCCTATTAGTGGGGATTATACCACTGTACGCCAATTACGCTAGAGCTGGCTATAGCTTGCATAAATGTGAATGTACTACCATTATTTCTACTTATAACATATCTCTAATCACAGTTATTGCACTATCCGCTGTCCTCCGTTTTTTGTCTTTTATATATGCATACGGAGCGCTCGGATTAATTGACTCATCATTTCAATTGATTATCTTTTATTTTTCTATCAAGTACTTTATATCGACTCTCATCTATGACTTATAGTCACCTTCACAAGAGGATCTCTTACTCGGACTATCTCTACTATTGATATTATCTGTATATATATTTTTTATCTTTGGCGCAACCTTTCCTTGTCTTGTCTTGTTTTATATTAGTTTTAAGGGTCTTGAGGGATCCCCTTTTTTTAGGTTGCTGCATTCCGGTATTTTATGTGTTAATTAGCGCTGACTTATCTCTTGGTTTTAGTATTTCGCATATAATTCATAAGAACCCAGCATACCAGGGAATTTAATTTGCAAGACCTGTACTTTCCAAAACCTGTACATGGGAGGTACTGTTGTGCTCACGAGATATCCCTGAATCTAACTATGAGTGCTTTACAGCAGTAAAACATATAGTGACAATATCATCAGTGAAAGTGCAGTTTTTGTGCCAAAAATGCAAAAACAAGAAATTCGTACACTAACTTTGGCCAGGGTTTGTGATTATATGGCTACTAAAATGACTGGAAATACTCCATTTTGAATACTCTGGGTTGTCGACTAATGCAAATGATTTGCCATAAGGGGGTTAATTTTTATTCCTGGGTTGCCATATGGTCTCACAGGCAACATAGGCCCTGCAAACCAATCTGGCAGATTTCAATGTGTAAAACCTGAAATCGGCAAGCCCTATATTTAACTATGTAACTTTCCAAAACACCATGAAACTTGTACATGGGGGACATCATTGTACTGAGGGGACAACACATAATACACATATGTGTATTTTATTACAGTAAAAACAGTATTATGACATTCACAGGTAAAATTCCATGCAGAACTTGGAAAATAAAATTTTTTAATTTCTCACACTTTTTTAGATTTATTCATATTAAATTACGTTTCATATATGAATATTTGATGTGAAATGAAAGCCCTGTTTTCAAAGTGGGTGCACTTAATATGAAATATGTAAATTTTGGTTGAACAGACATATAGCGCAAATTCTAGGTTTTTGCTTTTGTTTATAACATGGACAATTGCCTGCGTCCCTAAGTGTTTAATATCTCCATTGTCTTTCTACATATTAAGATATGGGGCATAAAGAATACCAGCCAATGGAATGCTCTATCTCAATTTAAGCAGGCAATATTGTACACAAATATCAGCATTTCAGGCGTAATTATAGATTTTTAGTAAGTAAGACCTGTGATGCTGGTCTAGGTCTTTGCTATTAAAATATATATAGTGATCTGCGTGAAAAAGGCGCTTACAGGTCTATGTAATTATGAAATATATTTTGCTACAACACTCTAGTGGGAATCCCTCTCACCCACCAAAACATGCACAATAAAACAATGGAAAAAAATCCCAAAAGGTATTAACCTCCACTCTTGAGGTTAAAGGACCACTATAGGCACCCAGACCACTTCAGCTTAATGAGGTGGTCTGGGTGCCTGGTCCAGCTAGGATTAACCCTTTTTTCTATAAACATAGCAGTTTCAGAGAAACTGCTATGTTTATAAATGGGTTAATCCAGCGCTACTCACTGTGCTTTTCACAGTGAGAAGACGCCAGCGTCCATAGGAAAGCATTGTGAATGCTTTCCTATGGACTGGATGAATGCGGGTGCAGCTCCTGCCGCGCATGTGCATTCAGCCGAAGAGGAGGAGAGAAGGCGGAGAGCTCTCCGCCCGGCGCAGGAGAAAGAGGTAAGTTTAACCCCTTCCTCTCCATCCAGCCTGGCGGGAGAGGGACCCTGAGGGTGGGGGCACCCTCAGGGCACTATAGTGCCTGGAAAACGAGTATGTTTTCCTGGCACTATAGTGGTCCTTTAATATCTTTTGGGCTTTTTTCTTGTGTATTTCTATGCTATTGTCTGTTTAAATTGGAATAAAAAAATCATTAACTTTTCTATCAAATGCACTCCTGAACATTCTTTACATTGCGGCCTAGAGTCTATACATATATGCCAGCGCACGGAGACACACACACACACACACACACTCTCTCTCTCTCTCTCTGTCTCTCTCTCTATTATAGGGCATCATAACAGATTTATCTATGATAAGGTTGCTCTGGATAAGCAACTCTTCAATATCCTGCTGAATATGATGGACCATAGTACAGAGATATAGAGTGGAGGCAGATGAGATGATTACAGTAAAAATGTGTGTATCTGGCAAACCTTAACTGTGCAATACGCTCCATTCTAGGAAACAAGCCTACCTGTTGTTGTGACGGCAAATCAACAGTTAAATTTAAAAAGGTGGATAATTCACAAGTTCCCATATTTGAAATGTACGATGTGTTCACAGCAGCAGCAAATAATTAGTTGCTATATAGATCCTAGAAAATACAAGTCTGGGCTGGATGGAAATGCTTTTTGACACACAGACATAATAGTTCTTTAAAGAAACATTAATTCTTTTACACTTGACATAATTATTTCAACTATAATTTACAATTATGTCATCGGAAACGTGATATAGACTACATTCAACGAGCTGACTGGTAGGCATTGAAAAACAAGACAGATTAAGGTGTATCGAGATTTCCACCTACACCTTGTCAATGTCAACTGTTTTACAGGTAAAGCCAATGCAGGTTTTCACACTGCTACACTGGATAGTCAGAATCACACTGTGAGACTTTATGGTCAGTCTCATTATATAGCAAATATATATATTCAATAAATATACAGTGTACAAAGTATAACTGCTACATACATAGCTGCTAATTTGTTATTTAAACAAAATCTCTTCCCACTGTTGATGCAATTGAATAAAACTGAATAACCGAAACATTTTTAGAGATGATACGGTTTATTCACTACATACAGAATTGCAGAGAATTAACAAGGGAATAGAACATTTTAGACCAAAATAATGAATCTGCGTTTTTTGTTGTTGGTTTTTTTTTGGGGTGGGGGGGAGGCAAAATGCCTAGCGTGCATGATATAACATACTGTACATACGAGAATAGGTCAGAAATAGTACCTCCATATGTGGGTTAACAGCTGTCTTTAGACTCATATTCTTGAAAGAGATGAAATTAGAGCAGCCACTGATTTTATACAGATTAAAGGGTTACTCCAAGCACCATAAACTCTTCAATGATTTGAATTGGTAATGGTGCCTGGAATCTGTATGTGCAGCTTTTTGCTCATAAAAAAAGCACATATGGTGTTTAAGCCCTCTATTGCCGGAGGTGTAACTACACCTCCAGCAGCATCGTTGGGGTGTTGTTAGCCATCTTGGAACTTGGGTTCCAGGCTGGCTAATATCAATTCTGTTGCATTGATGCTCATTCATTGGCTGATGCTCTCATCCAATAAATGAGCAGAAGGACCAGCATCTGGCAGATATTAATATACCTACCCTGAGAGCAAAGCAGGAGCCGGTGGAACCCAGGTAACAGGCCAAACCATTGCAAAATAGTTTTGTCCATTACCAGGATACAGGGCCAGGGTACCACTCTCATCATACCCACTCCAGAGGGCTGATGGTTGGAATGACCCTCTAAACACACACTGCCACATATGGACCATAACATTTACATATTGAAGGGATATTTTTTAATTATAGAAGAATAGGATCGGGAGTTGACAAACAAAACAACACCCAGCTAATATAACAATAATTAGATATTTAAAGCACATTATAAAAAAGGCATTCAAAACACAAAAGCATTTTACTACCGCATAATAAATCTCAGAATCTACCTGCCTGGCCATTCTAGGCATGTGCTACATCTGTCTTTATTTAATTTGCAGGATAATATAAAGTAATTATTACCTTCAATGAAGGGGGATTTGAAACATTAACTTTATTACAGGCAGTAACTGAATGTGAAATGTGCAGTAACTGATTTTGATTACAGGCTTCGGTTTTCACAGTAATCAGACAGTGTTCTGATTGGTCTAAATTTAAGATCTTAATGGAATCGGAATACTCCATAATCCTCCTTGATCCTGGGGACAAATTAGATTCTTCAGTTGGTAACAGATAGTCACCGACTGGAATGGGCCAACGCCAACCACTGCATTACTTTATTTTATTTAATATAACTTTAGGATCATGCTTTTCATTTTAAAGCAGAGCTGTTCTTTCCACGACTTTTAATAATCTGTTTCAGCAAATATGTTTTTTGTGTAGTCTGAAAATAAAATTTAACAAAGAAATCACGTCTGAAAATTATGCTCCTTGTCGGCCACTGTCATAAATCTTGCCCTTTTCTACCATTGAATATAGTTAGTGGAAGAGGCAATTAAGGGCAATGTATGCCCTGGCTGCGCTTGGACAAAACTGCATTTAATTCAATCATGTCATTTCCAGCGAAGTGATACTATAAAGTATAAAGTGAAAATTCCACAGTAACAGCATTAGACATTCCACCTGTTAGGGGACCTGGATGTGCCAGCATTGTAACTTTTTTTTTTTGTGAATATGATTTTTATTCATTTTGTGTATTTAAATTTGCGGTGAGACGCGCAGGTCTCCATTGCATGTTATTATAAAAGGTAACAAATTAGGCTCGCAGGCCCCATCACAGAAGGACTCGCAGGTCCCCATTTTCTGGTATTTACATTTGTTTGGGACTATAAATTAAGTAACGTTTTCATGAACTGAGTGAAAATAATGCTTTGTAATCGTCTTTGAACCAGATTAATCAGTCTTTGATTAGGTGTCAGTGTTTGTAGGCCACCCCTATGGTCCCTGTCCACGGCGTCTCATCGGGCCCTGTGAGCATTGTAACTTTTTAACCTTCTATTTAACTATAAGACATACCTGAAAAGGGTATACGAAGTTCTAAGGATAGAAAATAAAATTTGGTCACTTTCCGGGCTCATAATTAATTTAATAAAGGGCTTGTGAGACTCGTCATCTCCTGGGCTCTATTTAAAATTTTACTCTCCACCTCCTAGCCCATGGAATGAAAAAAAGAGGAGCGTCCACCCCAAGGTATTATTGTTTGTTAATTTTATTTTCACGGAGACAACTGATCGTCTGTCGGTGAGAGAGAGATGATGACATATCATTATGCAAGATCAGCAATACATAAATATTTTACTTTTTAGTGCAGCTCTGAAAGGGTTACTTTTACAGGTTCATTATTTTTTTTGCTTCTCTGAAACCATTTTTACATCTTGTGAAACCAGGACATGCAGTGAAAAGCAAATGGCATTGCGTTCCTATAGTTTCCTGCAGAGGACTTGCCCTCCACACAGAAGCCTTTACCAATCAGCCTCAAAGCAAAGTTACACCTGTTCGTAAACAGTATTTTACTGTAATTATGTTGCAAAGCCAAGAAAAAGGACAACAAACTGTTTTTAGTAAATTGGGCCCATAATCTATATCTTCGTCAATAAACTAACATTGCGAGCAGTTTACTAGTGATTGTATCTATATTTATACACTGATCAGAAACAACTTTAAAACCACGACAGCTGAAATTAATAACATTAATTATATCATTACAATGGCAGCAAGTGAACAGTCCGTTCTTAAACTTCATGTGTTGGAAGCAGGAAAAATGGAAAGCAGTGGGGGCTCATCATAGGGGCACGTAGGGCAGGGCCCCGCCAGTTTTTATGTAGGGAAAATATTATTTGCAGGAGTTTAGAAACAGTAAGATTATTATTATTGTTTCTAGTGGAGACAGGGGGATTGGAGGGGGGGGGGGGCGGAGGAGGGCAGGGGGGTAAGCCAAAAGTCATATAGGAAACTATGTATGTCTCTTTAATTCTGTAATAGGTTTCAGCTTTGCAGGGCCCTACCCCCTCATTGGTAGCTGTTTGGAGAAGTCTACTTGAGAGCATCTAGACATGTCTAAAAATGGGGCTGGTTTCAAATCTGCCCTGTTTCAGCAGGATTTGCATATGCCCAGTGTCCTTTAAGAAGGAATTTTAGAAATTTCCATTGAGTTGCCATTTGGGCAGCAGCCAGTTCCCCATGCGAGGAGGCATGCTATTGGCCTCTCTCGTTGGCTGAAAGCACCAGGGGGTGTGGTTACAGTGCCCAATGAGAGAGACGTAAGAAGCCATATTGGAAGTAACACAGCATAGCTATATATTGTAATTGTTAGACTGCTCAAAAAATAAAGGGAACACAAAAATAACACATCCTAGATCTGAATTAATTAAATATTCTTCTGAAATACTTTGTTCTTTACATAGTTGAATGTGCTGACAACAAAATCACACAAAAATTTAAAAATGGAAATCAAAAATTTTCAACCCATGGAGGTCTGGATTTGGAGTCACACTCAAAATTAAAGTGGAAAAACACACTACAGGCTGATCCAACTTTGATGTAATGTCCTTAAAACAAGTCAAAATGAGGCTCAGTAGTGTGTGTGGCCTCCACATGCCTGTATGACCTCCCTACAATGCCTGTGCATGCTCCTGATGAGGTGGCGGATGGTCTCCTGAGGGATCTCCTCCCAGACCTGGACTAAAGCATCTGCCAACTCCTGGACAGTCTGTGATGCAACGTGACGTTGGTGGATGGAGCGAGACATGATGCCCCAGATGTGCTTAATTGGATTCAGGTCTGGGCAACGGGTGGGCCAGTCCATAGCATCAATGCCTTCGTCTTGCAGGAACTGCTGACACACTCCAGCCACATGAGGTCTAGCTTTGTCTTGCATTAGGAGGAACCCAGGGCCAACCGCACCAGCATATGGTCTCACAAGGGGTCTGAGGATCTCATCTTGGTACCTGATGGCAGTCAGGTTACCTCTGGCGAGCATATGGAGGGCTGTGCGGCCCCCCAAAGAAATGCCACCCCACACAATTACTGACCCACTGCCAAAATGGTCATGCTGGAGGATGTTGCAGGCAGCAGAATGTTCTCCACGGCGTCTCCAGACTCTGTCACGTCTGTCACATGTGCTCAGTGTGAACCTGCTTTCATCTGTGAAGAGCACAGGGCGCCAGTGGTAAATTTGCCAATCTTGGTGTTCTCTGGCAAATGTCAAACATCCTGCACGGTGTTGGGCTGCAAGCACAACCCCCTCCTGTGGACGTCGGGCCCTCATACCACCCTCATGGAGTCTGTTTCTGATCGATTGAGCAGACACATGCACATTTGTGGCCTGCTGGAGGTCATTTTGCAGGGCTCTGGCAGTGCTCCTCCTGTTCCTCCTTGCACAAAGGCGGAGGTAGCGGTCCTGCTGCTGGGTTGTTGCCCTCCACGTCTCCTGATGTACTAGCCTGTCTCCAGGTAGCGCCTCCATGCTCTGAACACTACGCTGACAGACACAGCAAACCTTCTTGCCACAGCTCGCATGGATGTGCCATCCTGGATGAGCTGCACTACCTGAGCCACTTGTGTAGGTTGTAGATTCCGTCTCATGCTACCAGGGCCGCCATCAGGGGGTAACAACCATTACGGTTGTCACGGGCTCGGCGGTCCTGGGGGGCCCGGACTGCTTTGGCAGTCCAGGGCCCCACAATTACTCTCTGCACATATATATAGCGATGATTGCTATATATATGTGCAGCCACAGGCCCCCCGGCTCTCTGTATTTGCAGAGGAGTCCCAGCAGACTGCAGGAGCACTTTACAGATCTTCCCTCTCTCTAACTCCCGCGAGACGTGCGGCCGTTAGAGCGTTACCACGGGTTACCATGGCAACGCTCCGTGCGGCGCGCACACCACGTCACGTGATTTTGTTGTCAGCACATTCAACTATGTAAAGAACAAAGTATTTCAGAAGAATATTTAATTAATTCAGATCTAGGATGTGTTATTTTTGTGTTCCCTTTATTTTTTTAGAGAGAGGGAAGAGCTGTAAAGTGCTCCTTCAGTCTGCTGGGCCCTCTCTGCAAATACAGTCAGCTGAGGGGGGAGGGGAGCACAATGCCACCGGACCACCAGGGATCATGGAATCTCCCCCCTCCCTGGACCAGGTAAGAAACAGGGAGGGGGGAATAACTTTCATTACATTACATGCATACACTAGTAAACACACACACACACACACTGCATTCACTACACTAACACACACACTGCATTCACTACACTGACACACACACTGCATTCACTTCACTGACACACACTCTGCATTCACTACACTAACACACACTCTGCATCCACTCCACTAACACACACTCTGCATCCACTCCACTGACACACACTCTGCATTCACTACACTAACACACACCATGCATACACCAGTAAACACACACACACTCTGCATTCATTACACTAACACACCCTCTGCATTCATTACTCTCACACACACACTGCATTCACTGCACTAACACACACTCTGCATTCACTACACTGACACACACTCTGCATCCACTACACTAACACACACTCTGCATTCACCACACTAACACACACTGCATTCACTACACTGACACACACTCTGCATTCACTACACTAACACACACCCTGCATACACTAGTAAACACACACACTCTGCATCCACTACACTAACACACACTGCATTCATTACACTAACACACACACTGCATTCACTGCACTAACACACACTCTGCATTCACTACACTGACACACACTCTGCATTCACTACACTAACACACACACTCTGCATTCACTACACTGACACACACTCTGCATTCACTACACTAACACACACTCTGCCTTCACTGCACTGACACACACTCTGCATTCACTACACTAACACACACTGCATTCATTACACTGACACACACACTGCATTCACTACACTTACACACACACTGCATTCACTACACTAACACACAATCTGCATTCATTACACTGACACACACTCTGCATTCACTACACTAACACACACACTGCATTCACTACACTAACACACACACACTGCATTCACTACACTAACACACACTCTGCATTCATTACACTGACACACTCTGCATTAACTACACTGACACACACTCACTGCATTCACTACACTAACACACACTCTGCATTCCTTACACTAACACACACACTGCATTCACTACACTAATACACACACTGCATTCATTACACTGACACACGCTCTGCATTCATTACACTGACACACACTCTGTATTCACTACACTAACACACACACTCTGCATTCACTACACTGACACACACTCTGCATTCACTACACTAACACACACTCTGCCTTCACTACACTGACACACATTCTGCATTCACTACACTAACACACACTCTGCACCCACTACACAACATCCTGTATTCACAGTACACACACTACATCCATCACACATTCAAACACTCTGCATTCACTATACAGAGACACTGTGTCTAATACACACACTACATCCACTACAGACACTGCATCCACTAAACACATTGCATCTAGAACACTACATCCACTACACACACACACACTACATCCACTACTCAAATACACTCTGCGTTCAGTATACACACTGTATGGGAGGGGTGGGGGGGGGGCACAGACCTTGTGCTTTGGCAGGGCCCCCAAAATTTCTGGTGGCGGCCCTGCATGCTACCACTAGAATGAAAGCACCGCCAGCATTCAAAAGTGACCAAAACATCAACCAGGAAGCATAGGAACTGAGAAGTGGTTTGTGGTCACCACCTCCTTTATTGGGGGTGTCTTGCTAATTGCCTATAATTTCCACCTGTTGTCTATTCCATTTGCACAACAGTATGCGAAATTGATTGTCACTCAGTGTTGCTTCCTAAGAGGACAGTTTGATTTCACAGAAGTGTGATTGACTTGGAGTTACATTGTGTTGTTTAAGTGTTCCCTTTATTTTTTTGAGCAGTGTATATATAAAGCCAGGGAAGCCCAGGGATGACAAAGGTGAGTGGGACATCTCTCACACAGTGCACTTTTCTGCATGTCACTAATAGTTTTAATAATTCCTACTGCAAATACCCACCACCTTCTTTTAAGTGCTCCGTCACTCTACAGCTGGGACCTGAGACACTCATGCTGTAGGCAGTTGAAAAGTTGTAAAGCTTCAAACTGCAGGACTGGGGCTGTGACTCTCAGGACTGATCTGATACTGATTTCAATTTGTTTAAAAATGTACTACTTCTTGGCTCCATATTACTACTGCAGAATAATTATATTAATAGCTGCAAAGGAGCCTATCAGTATCCTGCTGCTTTAACCATGTACACACTGTGTGCTGAGAGCTAATGGTGTAGTTTCATAACAGCAGCAATAGTTAATAGAAAGCTACCGTTATCATAGCAGGAGCACTAGTAAAGATAATATCATGTAAGGAAGAGCTAAGCAAGGACTAGGAAGATATAGAGAGAGAGCTAAAGCATTTTACAGAGACGTTCTTTATGTATATCTGTATTGCAGCTCTGTGTAATCCATCACAGTGATCCTGGCTGTGTATGATAGTTATGAGTATCTCCTTATTATGCCCAACTCTGTGTGTTATTTTTTTTTTATTTTACTCAGCTCTACCTGTTGTATGAGTACCCCTGTAGTCTAACCAGCTTTGTATATTGTGTAGGTGTCTTTGTATTGTGCCCAGCTCTGTGTACTGTATACGTATTTTTGTATTGTGCCCAGCTCTGTGTATTGTGTAGGTATCTTTGTATTGTGCCCAGCTCTGTGTATTGTGTAGGTATCTTTGTATTGTGCCCGGCTCTGTGTACTGTATACGTATCTTTGTCTTGTGCCCAGCTCTGTGTATTAAATCTTTATTATTTCCCAGCTCTCTTTGTGGTACGGTTATCTCTGTATTGTAATCAGCTCTGTGTATTCGATATCTTTATGTTGTGCCCAGCTCATATTATTTTATGAGCATCTCTGTATTGTATTGTCACACTGCAAAAGCTTTTCAGTAATGGTTTAAGAAACATGACAAATAGTTAGTTGAACGTGATGTCAGAAAGGTGGTTTTAATGTTGTGGCTGATCTGTGTATCTGTTCAGACTATAGCTCCCTGGTCTTACAATGCAATATAATAAATACAATTTATATTTTAACAATTACTTTATAAAATTATTTTCGCTATTCCTTATATGGTAGTGCTTTGCTAAAGGACCCGACTCTAATTTTCTTTGGTGCCACACAACTTAAAAGAACACACCAGACCCCTAAATCACTTCAGCTTTCAGGATGTATTTTCTTATTACGTTTTACAAAATTGCAAATGTCTATAGAAATTGGCACTTATAAATTAACCTTGTTACACCCCCTCTGGCTGTCAATCAGACAACCGGTCCTGTTACTTCGTTGTTGTCCTGGTTTGTTTAGACTAAAGTCAAGAAGCAGTTATTGCCCAGAGCCAGGGCCGGGGCCCCCTATAGGGCGAGTAGGCGGCCGCCTAGGGTGCTTGTTAAGGAGGGCGCTGGGACAAAATGTGTGCCAGGGGTCATGGCACCGGGCGTTAGGAAACACTTACATAGCTGCAGAGTAGCACCCAGTGTCATCAACCTCAGCCCGCAAAGATCAGAGAGCAGCCCCCCCTACACACCTTTCATTTGCCGGCAGCGCACGGGCGCATCTTGTGATCGCTCCTGTCCCTTCACCTGTACTCGGGGTCAAGTGGGTGGGAGGATACTGAGGGGCAGAGCTGAGAGGGAGTCAAGGAAGCCAGACGCAGTTTTCAATCCTGCGACCCACGGAGAGCTAATGTCAAATGAAGGCAAGAGGGGGACTTAATTGTGTGTGTGTGTGTGGTTTAAACAATTTTGCCTGGAGCTGCAAATATCCTTGCACCAGCCCTGCCCTGAGCACCCGTCTTGCAAAGACTTCTCACTTATTGAGCTGCATTGGGAAGTCTGTGATTGGACAGCCACAGAAAGCCTAGATTGAGGTAGAAGGGGAGGACTAATAAAGGCTTCAGACAAGAGAACTGCAGCTTTTGCAACCTGTTTTTAGATATACACCAAATGTAAAAAAATGCATAATTAAATCATGCATGTTTTCATTGGTGGTATATTTACTAAACATTGTTTGTTTGTTTTTTATTTGTCGGTAGAGTGTCCCTTTAATTTCTCACGATCTTTATCTTCCTCACCTATCGTCAGACTAGTCTATTAGGCTAATGAAGCATTGTAAGATGGCATACAAATGACTTAGGCTGGTGCTACATTTTACCCATGAGGCTATGGCTACTTTTTCAAACAGTACATTGTGCAGATTTATACTCTAACATAGTTGAAGGAACATTGCTTCATGTTTAAAAAGAAAAGGGACTGCAGCCGAAAGATAAATGTTATGGCTCCTACCATATATAATGATTGAAGCCCACGCCCTAAAACAAGATATACCGTGTGCTACCAACCTTAAACACTGACATATTCTATAAATCACATTGTGACGCCAAATCTTTAAAATATTATATAAACCTATATATCTGTAAATGCCACACCCTCTGTATTCCCCACCCCCCATGCCATGTTGTATATACTAAGACACTATGACACTGTGCTGTATAATTTACAAATATATAGTAGATTAAGGCGACACTGTCACAAATTATGGAATTTTTTCTCTTTAAATTCTTTATTTTGTTCGTGCAGTGGTTATACACGTGGATTTGAACTGCCACAACAGCTGGTGCAAACAGTTCTAGACATATGAGAACATTAGTATGGCATCAGAATCATTGCAATTTTTTTTTTGTATAGAGTAAACAGGAGTAAAATGTAA